>CAWUFW010009179.1:0-525000 GCA_963921515.1 Calotriton arnoldi
GGAGCGTTCCTGACAATATCACCACCTTGAAACCAACACACTAAAAGCTCATATGCAATTTCATTACTATAGTAGTGCCTTAGTTAATTAAATAACATATGGCCTAAATTTGCAAAACCTCACGTGCACCAGGACTCACTATTACTTTGCATCCAGAAAAATTGCTAACATCACATCTCGTGCTTGCATTCCAATCACCGGCCAAATATATTTCACAAGGCTGCTTTACAACTTACCTTATTACTTAGCTTGCAAACACTACATTGCCCTTGTAAATAATATCTGAAAGCTCTATGACTATTCATGCTTTCATATTAGACTATGTCTAAAACGTCTCGAACTTAAAAATCCAGTACCCTTCCTCCACGCACCAGTTCCACAATGGTGTTGCACCAGGAGGCAATCAGTTTAAACAGGCTTGAGAATTAGTTTTGACCACACAGCACTACTAAGCTACAGAAAGGCATTGTTAGACTTGGCATCTTTTGGCGTGTTTCCCTGACTTTTTGCTTTCTGACCTCCCGGTTTTGACTCTGTTTTTGCTGGTGTGATGATTCTGCGCACTTTCCTCACTGCGGTCCAGTGGGAAAGTGCAAGTGCTCCTGTATAAAATGTGTTATGGATTGGTGTTTCCATGATTGGCCTATTTGGTTTATGTGTCAGTCCCTTGTAAAGTGCACTGCGAGTGCCAGGGCCTATAGACCAAATGCTGTTGGTGGGCTGCAGCACTGGATTGTGCCACCCACGCAAACAGCCCGTAAAGTGTAACTCGGGCCTGCCACCGCAGAGCCTGTGCGCAGCCTGGGGCTGCCATGTCGACTTGGCAAGTGCACACACTTGCAAGTCCCTAAACCTTCCCTTTGCTGCATGTTAGTCACCCCTAAGGTAGGCCCAAGGTACCCCTGTGGGCAGGGTGCGTTGTACGCGAAAGGTAGGACATGCCCGGGTGTGTGCGGCATGTCCTGATAGTGAATTACAGCCTACTTCGTTTTTCACTATTGCAAGGCTACCTGTTCCCCTAGGCCAGAACGGGCGGTTTTGATTATTACAGCTTATAATCCTAACTGACCCCGGGAACATGGTAGAAATTCGAGTTTAGTATGCCTGGACTCAGAATGATAAAATGCAGCTTTTAGTAAGGTTGGTTTTACCATTCTGGGTTTGAAAATACCACTTTTAGAAAGTGGGTATTTTCTTGCCTAACCATCCAAGCCTGCCTCTGCGAGGTTGTGTATTCCGTGTCTGGAATGTGAGTGACAGGGGCTGGGGGATGCCAGGAGACAGGGTGAGTCAGCGCAGGGCTGAATAGCCAGATCGACCTGTAGATGGGTGGGAGGGGTCGCACCTGGGCCCTGAATAGGACAGTGCCTTCCCTCCACAATGCTGGCTCCACCTCCTGTGGTGCGTCTGATGTCCCTGGCCTACTCACTGAAAGAAGGGACGGAGACTTGTCAACAAAGTGCTCCAGAACTGGTTTGGACTAGGCGAAGGCCTCTCTGCCTTCAGAGAACAAAGGAATTTGGGATATAAATATTGGGGCCCTGACCCCATGAATTTAGATCTCGCTGGAATCAAGGAACCTGCCAAGACGAAGAGCTGGAAGAGCTGCCAGGAGGAGTACTGCCCCTTTGCTGTGTTGTTGCTTTGTTGGGCTGGCCTGCAGCTGCTGCTTCTGCCTTGGGCAGTGAAAGGACTGGACTGAACTTTCTACGAACTTGTGCTGAGTATCTCCAAGGGCCAGGAACCGAGCTGGCCTCCTGTTAAGAAGTCTCAGGGACTGCAAAGACTTCACAAGCCTCTGGGTACCGCTTCTGGAACGCTGTTTCAGTTGCCACAGAGGAAGGGAACTGCAACCGACTCCGTCAACCGAATCCATCCCTGGCCGGTGACCTGTTTGCACCGCAGACCGCATCGCCCCGCTTCGCATCGCAACCCTGGTCTCACCGTGGGCGACGTCCGACGCCGCCAACATCGAGCCGCTGCTTGCACCGTGACCTGTGGGCACCGCAGTTCGCATCGCATCGCTTCACTGGGCCAGCCGGACCAGACCGACACTGTCGCTGCAACTGGCTCAAGAGTCGAGACCGCACCGCATTTGGGGCACCGCTCGCACGTCTGCGACGCACCGCTCCGACTCGCACCGCTGTCCGACGCCAGCTCCCGCACTCCGGCTAGGTCGCCTGCATCGCAACCTGTCAGCACCGCATCGAGCATCGTCTCGCCCTGCATCGCACGCCTTGGACTCACCGACTCCGTCTGCACGACGCTCATCGAGCCGCTGCCTGCACCGCATCGAGGGACACCGCACCTTGCATCGCTCCGTCTTGCACCGCAACCGCGACGAACGCCGACCGGCTCGTACACTCCGTACCAGCCACAACGAGAAAAGGTACTGTGACCGAGTCTGTTCATGACTCTGCTGGCCCGTATCGACGCGGTCGGCTGGAACTGTTAGACTCTGTGGTTTTCAGCATCACGGTAGGCTCGGACGGAGCTACCGACTCGTACGAACTTTGCTTTTGTGCTATTCCTGCAAAGAAGAAGTTAACGTATCAAGTATTCATTCGTAAAGTATAGTATTGTGGATTTTTGTCGTAATTGGTCTTGTCTTGAGTATATAAAATATTGGTTATTTTTCTAAACTGGTGTGGTGTCCGTTTGTAGTGTTTACACTGTATTACTGTTGGTTATGTGCAAATGCTTTACACACTGCCTCTGAATTAAGCCTGACTGCTCGTGCCAAGCTACCAGAGGGTGAGCAGGGGTTACTTCATGAGTGTAACAACCCTTACCCTGACTAGGAAGAAGGGTCCCTACTTGGACAAAGGTGCAAGCCCTTGCCAACTAGAGATCCCATTTCTAACATTGGTTGTCAGCGGTGAGGATAGGACTTGTGTTTGCACTTGACTTACAGTGATTGGTGTGCACTACTACCATATCGCAGACCATTACGTACCACATACTGGTTCTTTTTCTTTTGGCCTATTTTTGATCTTGCCAGTTTTCAACTCACGACTTTTGTCATGCCTGAATCAATTGCATCATCCGTTGCATCTCTGGAAGTTATCTTTGAGGAGGACAGGTTGGAATCCTACACCGTAAAGGAGTTACGAGCGATTTGTAAAAACCTGAAAGTCCAAATTAAAGGCCTCACAAGGAAGGAGGAGCTACAGAAGGCGCTGAGGGCCTGGGTAGCAGCCAGACATGCCAATGGGCAGCCTGGTGATCTCAGTGAGGAGGCGGAGGAGCCTATTTCCAGGGTGGATGTGCTTTTGGGTAGGGGGAACCCGCCAGGTCAGGCAGCAGCAGTCTGTCCCCAGAGGAGCTGGAGGACAGGCGGGAGGCAAGGCAGTTCGAGCTGCAGAAGCTCAGGCTGGAGAGTGAGCGGGAGGAGAAGAGATTGGCCATAGAGGAGAGGAAGATGCTCTTAGAGCATGAGAGAGAACTGAAGGAGCTAGAACTTAGGAGTAAGTCAGGCTCAGATGGTGGCAGCAATTCGTCCAGAAAGGCAGACAGGATTGTGCACATTCCCAAGAACGTAGGCAAGGAGTTCAAGAAGGGGGATGACATACAAAGGTGGTTCCAGGGTTATGAGGCAGCCATACACATGAATGGGGTCCCTGAGGAGAATTGGGGAGCAGGATTGTGGCCACTTTTCCCGGAAGAAGCAAGGGATGCTCTGATAGCTTTGGGTAAGGGGTATCACCTCACCTATGCTGACATGAAGGATGCCCTTCTCACGAAGTATGGTCTTACTCCTGAAAAGTACAGGGATCAGTTCAGGTCCAGTAAGAAGTCTGATGTCAACACTTGGTTGGAATGTGTGGATGTGTTCTGCAGGTCTCTGGATGGTTGGGTGAAGGGCAGTAGTGTAACCGATTTTCAGGGGCTCTACAACTTGATTGCATGGGAGCACTTGTCTAGTCTATGTTTTGCAGATCTGCGCCAGCACCTAGTTGATAGTAAGCTAACTGACCCCAGGAAGCTTGCTATGGAAGCGGACCGCTGGGTGAGTACCAGGGTCCACAAGAAAGCGTTTGGGGAGACTCAGCCAAAGGTGGGCAGGGTCCCCAGCAGAAAGGTGGGGGGGACAAGGGTAAAGCACAGGAGTTCTCTAAAGGGCCCCAAACTAGTACCCAGGGTAAAGGTTCCCAGCCCCCGGTGATAAGAAGAAAGGGGTCTCTACAGGGAAGCCTGTTGAGACCGGCCCCCGCAAGTGTTATGCATGTGACCAGGTAGGTCACTTTAAGGGGGACCCCAAGTGCCCGAAGGGGACACAGCCACCCACCGGTGGACAATCCAAAGTGTTGGCTAGTGTAGCGCTTGGGGAGGAGGGATGCCCACAGGAGGGTGGGGATCCCGCAGAAATGACCCTTGTCTCACTCGGGGACAGTGAGATGGTCCCAGGAAACCAGGTGCCCCCTAACACAAAGAAATATAGCACCTGGGTGACCATTAATGGGAACAGGGTAGAGGCTCTCAGAGATACTGGAGCCAGTGTGACCTCAGTCCGGTGTCACCTGGTGTCTGAGAAGCAAGTAGTCCCAGGAGCATTCCACCAAGTAGTTGCTGTCGACAACTCTGAGCGCCAGTGTATGGTGGCGCAGGTTCCCTTTGAATGGGGGGGTCTCAGGTCCCTTGAGGGTGGTTGTGAGCCCTACCATGCCTGTCGATTGTCTGCTAGGAAACGACCTGGAGCAGTCCTCATGGAAGGAGGTTGAGCTCAGGTCTCACTTGGAGATGCTTGGGTTGCCAGAGTGGGCATGCGTGTCTACTCGGTCAATGGCGGCCAGAAAGGGTGATCAAGAGGACTTGGAGCCTGAAACAGTGGCCCAAGTCCCTGCCAAGAGAAAGGGCAGGGGCGCGGGAAACCGGCCCCCGAGTTCCCACGGACCGGGAGGAGGCGGACCTCGAGGGGGACGCCCGGTGCCTACAGGGGAGCAGGTAGCCGAACTGGGAGACATCTCTGAGCTGACCCATTGGCAGCAAGAAGGGGGTCCCACCAGGGAGGAGTTCTGCAGGGAGCAGAACGAGTGCCCTACTCTGGAGGGTCTGCGGCAGCAGGCTGCAGACCAGGCAGCTGGTAATCAGTCCGGGTCACATCTGATCTACTGGGAGAGTGGTCTCCTATACAGTGAGCCTAAGGTTGCTGAGCCTGGGTCAGCCCGTGTGCTGGTGGTACCCCAGCGCTTCAGGACCTTCCTACTGGGTCTGGCTCATGACGTGCCTTTGGCAGGACATTTGGGGCAGGACAAGACCTTTGACAGGCTTGTCACTCACTTCTTTTGGCCCCAAATGCGAAGGCAGTCAGATGCACACTGTAGGTCTTGCCAAACTTGCCAGGCAAGTGGTAAGAGTGGGAGGAAGGTCAAAGCTCCTCTCCAACCTTTTCCGGTTGTTGGAACACCCTTTGAAAGGGTAGGGATGGATATAGTGGGGCCACTGGATCCCAAGACAGCCATGGGCAACAGGTACATCCTGGTCTTGGTGGACCATGCCACCCGGTACCCGGAGGCAATCCCTCTCAGGACAACGACGGCGCCAGTGGTGGGCCGGGCGTTAATGGGGATCTTTTCCCGTGTGGGATTCCCCAGAGAGGTGGTTTCCGATAGGGGGACCAATTTCATATCGAAGTATATGACATCCCTGTGGAAGGAGTGTGGGGTAACCTACAAGTTCACCACTCCTTACCACCCACAAGGAAACGGTCTGGTGGAGAGATTCAACCAGACCTTGAAAGGCATGATCAAGGGTCTAACAGAACCCATGAGGCGTAAGTGGGACGTCCTCTTGCCATGCCTACTCTTTGCGTACAGGGAGGTGCCTCAGAAGTCTCTTGGGTACAGCCCCTTTGAGCTCCTGTATGGCCACCCTGTCAGAGGACCTCTGAGTTTGGTGAAGGAAGGCTGGGAGGCGGCTCCCAGGAAAACTCCCCAGGATGTATTTAGCTACATGCTGGCCTTTAGAAACCAAACTGCCCGCTTCAGGAAACTCGCTCAGGCGAACCTAGAAGCAAGCCAGGAAGAAATGAAGAGATGGTATGACCAGAACGCCACTCTGGTCGAATTTCAACCTGGGCAAAAAGTGTGGGTAATGGCCCCAGTGGCACCTTGTGCCTGGCAGGACAAGTGGACTGGGCCATATGAGGTAAAGGAGCGCAAAAGTGACGTCACCTACCTGGTGGATTTGCAGGCTCCCAGGAACCCTTTGAGGGTCCTTCACGTGAACCGCCTCAAGCCCCACTTCGAGAGGTCCGAAGTGAGTATGCTCTTGGCGACAGATGATGGGGTGGAAGAGGAGAGCGAGCCTCTCCCTGACCTCCTGTCTACCAAGGAGCATGATGGGTCAGTAGAGGGTGTGATCCTCTCCCCTACTCTGACTCAGGAGCAGCAGGGGGACTGTCGCCAGTTGTTGGGACAGTTCGCCCCACTGTTCTCTCTGACTCCCGGTGTTACTCACTGGTGTACCCATGACGTGGACACCGGTGACAGCCATCCTGTGAAGCACAAGATTTACAGGTTGACTGACCGGGTCAGAGCCAGCATCAAGGAGGAGGTCTCTAAGATGTTGGCGTTAGGGGTGATTGAGCCCTCCCACAGTCCTTGGGCCAGCCCAGTGGTCTTGGTCCCAAAGGCTGCGGCGCCCGGTGCCACTCCAGAACTCCGGTTTTGTGTGGACTACCGTGGGCTCAATGCCGTCACCAGGACTGACGCGCACCCCATCCCCAGAGCTGATGAGCTCATTGATCGGTTGGGAGCTGCCCGGTTCCTCAGTACGTTTGATTTAACGTCTGGGTACTGGCAGATTGCCTTAACCGATGGGGCCAAGGAGAGATCGGCATTCTCAACCCCAGAAGGTCATTACCAATTCCGGGTGATGCCCTTTGGGTTGAAGAATGCCCCTGCCACCTTTCAGAGGTTGGTCAATCAGGTGTTGGCTGGGCTGGAGGATTTCAGTGCCGCCTACCTGGATGACATTGCTGTGTTCAGTTCCAGCTGGGAAGAACATTTACAGCACCTTGAGAAAGTGTTGAGGGCTCTGCAAGGTGCAGGCCTCACGATCAAGGCCAGTAAGTGCCAGATCGGGCAGGGTTCTGTGGTGTACTTGGGACACCAGGTAGGAAGCGGCCAGGTGGCGCCCCTACAACCCAAGATTGACACCATTCTGGCTTGGGAACCCCCAAGACCCAGACAGAGGTGAGAGCCTTCTTAGGTCTCACCGGCTATTATAGGAGATTTGTTAAGGGCTATGGCACCATCGTTGCCCCCTTAACAGAGCTGACCTCTAAGAGGCAGCCCAGGAAAGTGATCTGGACTGAGTCCTGCCAGAAAGCTTTTGATGCCCTGAAGGCAGCCATGTGCACGGCGCCCGTGCTCAAGGCACCTGACTTCTCCAAAGAATTTGTCGTGCAGACTGACGCTTCAGAGCATGGTGTGGGAGCGGTGCTCTCACAACTGAACGAAGAGGGCCTGGATCAGCCTGTAGTCTTCCTTAGCAGGAGACTACTTCCCAGGGAACAGAGGTGGAGTGCCATAGAAAGGGAAGCTTTTGCTGTGGTCTGGGCGCTGAAGAAGTTGAGACCATACCTGTTTGGGACTCACTTCCGGGTTCAGACAGACCACAGGCCCCTCAGATGGTTGATGCAAATGAGGGGCGAGAATCCAAAACTGCTGAGGTGGTCCATCTCCCTACAGGGAATGGACTTTACGGTGGAACACCGTCCTGGTACAGAACACGCCAACGCAGATGGTCTGTCCAGGTTCTTCCGCCTTAGTGAGGAGAACTCCAATGGGGTTGGGTAGTTCTCCCTACTTTCAGCTGGAGGGGACATGTGTTAGACTTGGCATCTTTTGGCGTGTTTCCCCTGACTTTTGCTTTCTGACCTCCCGGTTTTGACTCTGTTTTTGCTGGTGTGATGATTCTGCGCACTTTCCTCACTGCGGTCCAGTGGGAAAGTGCAAGTGCTCCTGTATAAAATGTGTTATGGATTGGTGTTTCCATGATTGGCCTATTTGGTTTATGTGTCAGTCCCTTGTAAAGTGCACTGCGAGTGCCAGGGCCTATAGACCAAATGCTGTTGGTGGGCTGCAGCACTGGATTGTGCCACCCACGCAAACAGCCCGTAAAGTGTAACTCGGGCCTGCCACCGCAGAGCCTGTGCGCAGCCTGGGGCTGCCATGTCGACTTGGCAAGTGCACACACTTCCAAAGTGAGATCTGGTGGTATAGGTGATAGGGTACAGGCGCCACTAGGTAATTTCACTCGTTATTAATAAGAAAATGCTCCAAGTACTAGCGGTGCTGAAGGGTTAAGGAGAACCACCCACCTCCCTAGATTCTTTTGAGGCCAACAAGCAACAAAAACACAGTGATTTGTATACCCCAGCACACGCAAATCGTTTAAAAAGTTCTTTTCAGTCGTCAATCATATATATAAGAAGTCGAAGAGTTTCGTTGATTTTCTCCTTCTTTAATCAGTTCTCAGAATACGTAACACGTTCCCAAGCCAACACGTGTTTCGTCGCCTCAGTAAATTTATACATGCGACTTGTTCACGGCTAGGTAAAGGATAATATAAAACTCACATTACTTAATGATCTGCATCCATTTGTTTCAACATAAACAAATGTGCTCCCAGGGAATTAAAAAGCAACCAAAACAAAAAGTGATACTGTATACAGATATTAATGATAGTGACATTATAGTTCCAGTGTGAAACAGTATATTAAAAGATCTTCTACAATTACATCTATTCTTGAACATAAACAAAACACAAACAAACAAGTGAAAGTGACAGGAGTAGATTATGTGTTGCAATATTAACAAATATATATGTCTCCTTTTTCTCTGCCAAAATATTAGTGTGTCACCCAGTGACAAAAAGTGATTAAAACACCACCATAAAGTCCCAAACATCAGGACTAATGTATTTCACAATAAAATTTAAAAGTTTCACATCTCAAAAATGAGATAAACCAACCTGAACGGTTCCACTATATTTCAGTCTGTAAACACAAACACAAAGAAAAGATAGCCTATATCAGTACCCGAATTTTATTTAAAATTTTATAGTGCACATGACCACATAAAGTGCTGTACCTCGTAAACCCCACCATTGAAAAAAGACCTATTCATACGTACTCTAAATGTGACGATAATTCCAGGTCACATAAACCTTTGGCATGAAGTGAAATGCAAGGTATCCAATAAAATCGCTGGGCGGTGAAACGTAGCTATATATGCCCCGTAAAAACGTTTCCTGAATCTAGACAGGGAAAACAAAACACAGAAAACCCGACTCATCAGCAGGGTGTTTCACTCGAAAAAACCCCCTCTGTTTACAAGGAAGCTACACAAATAAATGCCACAAAACCGCATAACCACCGCTACAGTCCAAACTCGCCTTACTTGAAAACGAAGAGCCGCAGCACCGCGTACTCATGCCCCAACGCCGGTCTCCTCGAGTGCGAGTGCCGGCATTGTAAACGGAGCATCTAAATATGATGTTCCTATTGGATCACATGATCACATGATCACGTAGGAGACGCAAAGACGCGTTTATATTACAACGAACACAAGCTCCATATTTGAGAATGCTCAAAGTCGGTATCCAAGATATAGAGACACAAGAAAACCCCTGTAATTCTAAAAATACCCGCTCTGTCCATTTCTAATAATAAAAGAAATATTGCAGAAATTATCACAGTAAAATTACAATTCTTAAACCACACATAGGGTCAAAGCGTAAATGATTGAAGAAATCTCCTTACTATTATGTTGGAGAAAACCCCGATTACACGGAGGTTAGTCTCGAATTAAAACACCTTATTTCCAATTATATATTAAAGTTTGGTACTGATTCTAATGTGATTCTAGGCTCTCTATATAAACAACCACGTGACAAGTGCGTCGCGTCATAACGGCCTGACTATTGTATGCAAAAAAGGAGTGCATAATTAATAAATCTCGGGTAATATTAGAAAAAGAAGAGTGAAAAGGAAATATATCTAAACTTTAGCGGTAATGACGTACTCTTAATAGTCAGCATATAAGTCCTTGCTTTTACATCAATTCACAAAATCCACGATAAAGGCTGTTTCGTGCATGGTTATTAAAAGAATCATTATGTTATAGGACGTTGGTCGTGTAGAGCAACTTTCCTATCTGCCAGTAGACCCACTAATCAGTGCGCTTCATGTAAATAGTAAGCATGTACTCCAAAATATTTCCAATACATCCCAAATGTTCCTATCCCAACTAGAGTGATAGTAGACAATCCTAATGTATCATAATATGTGTTTTTTTACATCTTCTTTAAAACGCGACTGTCCGTGATTATTATGTATATGTGACATTTCTACATCACAGATAAAGCATTACATACTGTCATGTATAACACAACTCCATATACCACAATATCTCCAATGATGTTCACATATCAAGTTACATAAGAGCAGAGCAAAACGTTACAGCTCAATTTCTTTAAACTTGATTCTTGGCTGGGGTTCTTATCTACCTAGAAAATAGTGCATCTCATGGTCAACATTCATCCCAATATCAGTTGTCCGTAATTTGAGAATCCAAGATGCCTCATTTCTGCGTAGTTGTAATTCTCTATTGCCTCCCCTCGGATGTCTCAAGGTCTGTTCTATCCCATAAAAGAGAAGTCTTTATGTTGTCCCTGTACATGGCAGTCTGTGATGTGTGTCGCAATCGGGTATCTGAGGTCGCCCTGTTTGACCGCCCTCATGTGTTCCCCAATCCTTTCACGCAGCGGTCTTATAGTACTACCCACATATCTTTTAAGGCATCTACATTCAATTATGTATACAACATAATTAGAGCTGCAATTTATGTTGGTGTTGATCTTATAGC
Source organism: Calotriton arnoldi (assembly GCA_963921515.1). Classification (NCBI taxonomy): domain Eukaryota; kingdom Metazoa; phylum Chordata; class Amphibia; order Caudata; family Salamandridae; genus Calotriton; species Calotriton arnoldi. Next base: position 10,875 of record CAWUFW010009179.1, read on the forward strand.
ATCTGCCATCAGGGCCCTTAAAATCCAGTTTTCTATTGTCCGCCCATTTGCATACTGTGCAATGTCCACACCCATAAAAACCCACTGAGCGTAATGTCAACCAGTTGGGATTACTTCTTGTTGTGGGGTAACTGGGGCTCAATAAATTCCTAAGGCACATTCCTCTTCTATACGTTAATTCTGGTCTGCTCTTAATAGCTTCATTCAAAGTTGTGTCCTCTTTAAGAATGTGCCAATGCCTGTTAAGACTCTTATTCAGGACACTTGAGAGGTTGTTAAAATTGGTGATAAATCTGACTCTAGCGTCTTTACTCTTCTTTTTAGTATTCTCTCTTAAAGTATCCTCTCTACCTTTCTTATCAATTCTTTCCTTCGCCTTTTCTAGTAAACGTCTGTCATACCCCCGTTGTTTGAAGCGTTGTGTCATTGCTTCTGTACATGTTTTGAACTCAGATTCTGAGCTACAATTGCGTCTTGCTCGCACAAATTCTCCATAGGGGATAGCACTAATCTGATGAGTGGGGTGCGCGCTTGAAGCATGTAGGATTGCATTGCTTGCTGTGCTCTTACGGTGAAGTCTACTGTGAATACAGTTATCCTTGACATATAATTCTACGTCAAGAAATGCTATTTTTCTCTACTGTATTCATACGTGAATTTGATGTTCATGATATTGCTATTGAGATGTTCAACGAATTCTACCAGTTTCCCAGTGTCTCCTGTCCAGACCATCAGGCAGTCGTCAATATATCTACCCCAGAATAAAATGTACTCAGTCCATTTAGTGCCATCCGGGCCCCAGATCCACCTCTCCTCGAGCCAGCCCATGAAGAGGTTGGCATACGAGGGAGAGAACCTGGAACCCATGGCCACTCCTTGTTTTTGTCGATACCAACTTTCTTTGAAAAGAAAGACATTATTGTCCAAAATCAGTTCTATCATTGTGATAAGCATTTCTGTGTGTTCCCAAGTACTTGCTGATCGTGTATTTAAAATCTTTCTGATAGCTTTCAGTCCACACTCTCTCTGAATACTCGTGTAGAGAGCAGTTACATCTAGTGTAACTAGTGTCATATCCTTATCCCAAGTTATGTCAGAAAGGAGACCCAAGACATGTTTAGTATCGCGTACAAATGATGGTAAATTGCTCACCATCGGTTTAAGGAAAATATCCACATACTCTGATATTTTTTCCGTTGGGCCCTCAATACCCGATATTATGGGCCTCCCAGGCGGAAAGGGTAGGTTCTTATGTACCTTGGGGAGTGTGTAAATACAAGGGTATCTCGGTCTGTCAACCCGGAGATAGCTGTATTCATCTTGATCCAAAAGGCCCATCCCATGCCACTGTTTAAGATGTCGGTTTATGTGGTCTGTTAATTTCCAGATGGGATTAATAGTCAGGGGTTCATAGCAATCCATATCTCCCAACTGAGATAGGATCTGGTTCTCATAATCTGTGCTAGTCATGATGACAATATTGCCCCCCTTATCCGCCTCTTTGATAGTTATGTTTGCATCCTTCTTCATTTCTCTGAGTGATAGTCTCTCCCCTTGTGTAAGGTTATCATTCTTTATGTGTGGTCGATATCTTTTAGCGTCAAATCTGTCCAAGTCATTCAATACTAGTTTATGGAAGATGTCGATATTATTGCCTGTGTGTAAAGAAGGGGTCCATTTAGACTTGGTTTTTAAACCACTTGCAATTTGTCCATCACTAATTACATTCAAATCTCTCATAATAATGTCAGTGGTAATTACTTCATCTTCACAGTCTGTAAGCGACAGCAACAGTCTAGTATCTATTATTTCTTGGATAGTGATTTCACTCAAAGGGTGCAGATACTGCTCACCATGTGTACTTTTATTCACTTCATTAAACATCATAAAATGCTTTTTAATTTTCAATTTTCTAACAAATTTGTACAAATCAATTTTCAAATCAACCACATTACCATTACTCTTTGGACAAAAACTTAAACCTTTCTTCAGGAGAGACATATCATTTTCTGAAAGGGTTTTATCAGACAAGTTAATTATGCTAACATCATCTATTTCCTCTTGTTCCAAGATCTCGTTCTCATTCCTTGTTTCTCTTCTCCTGCTCCCCCTCTTTTTCCTCTCCTTGTTTTGGGCTTGTCATGGGGCGTCGGTTTTGCTCTCTGTTGCCTCTCTTTATTCTTAAAACTTCTTTCAAAAAACGGTTCTCATTGCCCGTTGTGTCTGACAGACCATCTCCCTGCTCTGATTCACTGGTAACTGGTGTATCAAGTGATGTGGTACTGGAACTTATAGAAGCAGTGGTTTTTGGTGCGGTGACATCATCTTTGCTAATAAGATAATCGTATTTCTTAGCAAAAGTGAATATTCTACCATTAAGGTAGTCCACTTCATCTCTTTTAAGTTTCTTAGTCTTACGCATCTTGATTTCCGATAGGTGGCGTTTCATAACGTCATTCAAGATTTTATAATTTTTCTCGGTGGCTTCTGATAAATTAAGAGATTTTATTTCTAATTCTAAAATTTCTATTTCCGACTGTAGCTTTAATGTTTTTCTGTCACAGTTCTCTATTAATATTGTCATTAGTTTGTTTGAATTATCTGTGAGTTCCTGTTCCCAGGCTACCAACAGATCTGAATCCAAATCATCATAGGTGGGTATAATCTGAGAACGGAGCCCCCTAGGTATTCGCTGAACTTTGATGTATTGCCGTAGTGTTGCTCCGTCCCACCATTTTGATGCTTCATTCCTACGCAATCTTTCTAAACGTATAAATTTATCTTTCAGGCCCTCATTTTTTCTGATGGTCGCTCCTGGGGTCATTGAAGTGGAAGGCATACTATCTGCCCTATCATTGAAAAGGTCGTCTGCTTCTTTATCTCTATTATTCCTCAATTCTTCAAATGTCGTCATTGTGTACCTGGGCTGCCCTCTATCCTGACAAACGTATTCCAAAGTGAGATCTGGTGGTATAGGTGATAGGGTACAGGCGCCACTAGGTAATTTCACTCGTTATTAATAAGAAAATGCTCCAAGTACTAGCGGTGCTGAAGGGTTAAGGAGAACCACCCACCTCCCTAGATTCTTTTGAGGCCAACAAGCAGCAAAAACACAGTGATTTGTATACCCCAGCACACGCAAATCGTTTAAAAAGTTCTTTTCAGTCGTCAATCATATATATAAGAAGTCGAAGAGTTTCGTTGATTTTCTCCTTCTTTAATCAGTTCTCAGAATACGTAACACGTTCCCAAGCCAACACGTGTTTCGTCGCCTCAGTAAATTTATACATGCGACTTGTTCACGGCTAGGTAAAGGATAATATAAAACTCACATTACTTAATGATCTGCATCCATTTGTTTCAACATAAACAAATGTGCTCCCAGGGAATTAAAAAGCAACCAAAACAAAAAGTGATACTGTATACAGATATTAATGATAGTGACATTATAGTTCCAGTGTGAAACAGTATATTAAAAGATCTTCTACAATTACATCTATTCTTGAACATAAACAAAACACAAACAAACAAGTGAAAGTGACAGGAGTAGATTATGTGTTGCAATATTAACAAATATATATGTCTCCTTTTTCTCTGCCAAAATATTAGTGTGTCACCCAGTGACAAAAAGTGATTAAAACACCACCATAAAGTCCCAAACATCAGGACTAATGTATTTCACAATAAAATTTAAAAGTTTCACATCTCAAAAATGAGATAAACCAACCTGAACGGTTCCACTATATTTCAGTCTGTAAACACAAACACAAAGAAAAGATAGCCTATATCAGTACCCGAATTTTATTTAAAATTTTATAGTGCACATGACCACATAAAGTGCTGTACCTCGTAAACCCCACCATTGAAAAAAGACCTATTCATACGTACTCTAAATGTGACGATAATTCCAGGTCACATAAACCTTTGGCATGAAGTGAAATGCAAGGTATCCAATAAAATCGCTGGGCGGTGAAACGTAGCTATATATGCCCCGTAAAAACGTTTCCTGAATCTAGACAGGGAAAACAAAACACAGAAAACCCGACTCATCAGCAGGGTGTTTCACTCGAAAAAAAAACCCTCTGTTTACAAGGAAGCTACACAAATAAATGCCACAAAACCGCATAACCACCGCTACAGTCCAAACTCGCCTTACTTGAAAAACGAAGAGCCGCAGCACCGCGTACTCATGCCCCAACGCCGGTCTCCTCGAGTGCGAGTGCCGGCATTGTAAACGGAGCATCTAAATATGATGTTCCTATTGGATCACATGATCACATGATCACGTAGGAGACGCAAAGACGCGTTTATATTACAACGAACACAAGCTCCATATTTGAGAATGCTCAAAGTCGGTATCCAAGATATAGAGACACAAGAAAACCCCTGTAATTCTAAAAATACCCGCTCTGTCCATTTCTAATAATAAAAGAAATATTGCAGAAATTATCACAGTAAAATTACAATTCTTAAACCACACATAGGGTCAAAGCGTAAATGATTGAAGAAATCTCCTTACTATTATGTTGGAGAAAACCCCGATTACACGGAGGTTAGTCTCGAATTAAAACACCTTATTTCCAATTATATATTAAAGTTTGGTACTGATTCTAATGTGATTCTAGGCTCTCTATATAAACAACCACGTGACAAGTGCGTCGCGTCATAACGGCCTGACTATTGTATGCAAAAAAGGAGTGCATAATTAATAAATCTCGGGTAATATTAGAAAAAGAAGAGTGAAAAGGAAATATATCTAAACTTTAGCGGTAATGACGTACTCTTAATAGTCAGCATATAAGTCCTTGCTTTTACATCAATTCACAAAATCCACGATAAAGGCTGTTTCGTGCATGGTTATTAAAAGAATCATTATGTTATAGGACGTTGGTCGTGTAGAGCAACTTTCCTATCTGCCAGTAGACCCACTAATCAGTGCGCTTCATGTAAATAGTAAGCATGTACTCCAAAATATTTCCAATACATCCCAAATGTTCCTATCCCAACTAGAGTGATAGTAGACAATCCTAATGTATCATAATATGTGTTTTTTACATCTTCTTTAAAACGCGACTGTCCGTGATTATTATGTATATGTGACATTTCTACATCACAGATAAAGCATTACATACTGTCATGTATAACACAACTCCATATACCACAATATCTCCAATGATGTTCACATATCAAGTTACATAAGAGCAGAGCAAAACGTTACAGCTCAATTTCTTTAAACTTGATTCTTGGCTGGGGTTCTTATCTACCTAGAAAATAGTGCATCTCATGGTCAACATTCATCCCAATATCAGTTGTCCGTAATTTGAGAATCCAAGATGCCTCATTTCTGCGTAGTTGTAATTCTCTATTGCCTCCCCTCGGATGTCTCAAGGTCTGTTCTATCCCATAAAAAGAGAAGTCTTTATGTTGTCCCTGTACATGGCAGTCTGTGATGTGTGTCGCAATCGGGTATCTGAGGTCGCCCTGTTTGACCGCCCTCATGTGTTCCCCAATCCTTTCACGCAGCGGTCTTATAGTACTACCCACATATCTTTTAAGGCATCTACATTCAATTATGTATACAACATAATTAGAGCTGCAATTTATGTTGGTGTTGATCTTATAGCATCTGCCATCAGGGCCCTTAAAATCCAGTTTTCTATTGTCCGCCCATTTGCATACTGTGCAATGTCCACACCCATAAAAACCCACTGAGCGTAATGTCAACCAGTTGGGATTACTTCTTGTTGTGGGGTAACTGGGGCTCAATAAATTCCTAAGGCACATTCCTCTTCTATACGTTAATTCTGGTCTGCTCTTAATAGCTTCATTCAAAGTTGTGTCCTCTTTAAGAATGTGCCAATGCCTGTTAAGACTCTTATTCAGGACACTTGAGAGGTTGTTAAAATTGGTGATAAATCTGACTCTAGCGTCTTTACTCTTCTTTTTAGTATTCTCTCTTAAAGTATCCTCTCTACCTTTCTTATCAATTCTTTCCTTCGCCTTTTCTAGTAAACGTCTGTCATACCCCCGTTGTTTGAAGCGTTGTGTCATTGCTTCTGTACATGTTTTGAACTCAGATTCTGAGCTACAATTGCGTCTTGCTCGCACAAATTCTCCATAGGGGATAGCACTAATCTGATGAGTGGGGTGCGCGCTTGAAGCATGTAGGATTGCATTGCTTGCTGTGCTCTTACGGTGAAGTCTACTGTGAATACAGTTATCCTTGACATATAATTCTACGTCAAGAAATGCTATTTTTCTCTACTGTATTCATACGTGAATTTGATGTTCATGATATTGCTATTGAGATGTTCAACGAATTCTACCAGTTTCCCAGTGTCTCCTGTCCAGACCATCAGGCAGTCGTCAATATATCTACCCCAGAATAAAATGTACTCAGTCCATTTAGTGCCATCCGGGCCCCAGATCCACCTCTCCTCGAGCCAGCCCATGAAGAGGTTGGCATACGAGGGAGAGAACCTGGAACCCATGGCCACTCCTTGTTTTTGTCGATACCAACTTTCTTTGAAAAGAAAGACATTATTGTCCAAAATCAGTTCTATCATTGTGATAAGCATTTCTGTGTGTTCCCAAGTACTTGCTGATCGTGTATTTAAAATCTTTCTGATAGCTTTCAGTCCACACTCTCTCTGAATACTCGTGTAGAGAGCAGTTACATCTAGTGTAACTAGTGTCATATCCTTATCCCAAGTTATGTCAGAAAGGAGACCCAAGACATGTTTAGTATCGCGTACAAATGATGGTAAATTGCTCACCATCGGTTTAAGGAAAATATCCACATACTCTGATATTTTTTCCGTTGGGCCCTCAATACCCGATATTATGGGCCTCCCAGGCGGAAAGGGTAGGTTCTTATGTACCTTGGGGAGTGTGTAAATACAAGGGTATCTCGGTCTGTCAACCCGGAGATAGCTGTATTCATCTTGATCCAAAAGGCCCATCCCATGCCACTGTTTAAGATGTCGGTTTATGTGGTCTGTTAATTTCCAGATGGGATTAATAGTCAGGGGTTCATAGCAATCCATATCTCCCAACTGAGATAGGATCTGGTTCTCATAATCTGTGCTAGTCATGATGACAATATTGCCCCCTTATCCGCCTCTTTGATAGTTATGTTTGCATCCTTCTTCATTTCTCTGAGTGATAGTCTCTCCCCTTGTGTAAGGTTATCATTCTTTATGTGTGGTCGATATCTTTTAGCGTCAAATCTGTCCAAGTCATTCAATACTAGTTTATGGAAGATGTCGATATTATTGCCTGTGTGTAAAGAAGGGGTCCATTTAGACTTGGTTTTTAAACCACTTGCAATTTGTCCATCACTAATTACATTCAAATCTCTCATAATAATGTCAGTGGTAATTACTTCATCTTCACAGTCTGTAAGCGACAGCAACAGTCTAGTATCTATTATTTCTTGGATAGTGATTTCACTCAAAGGGTGCAGATACTGCTCACCATGTGTACTTTTATTCACTTCATTAAACATCATAAAATGCTTTTTAATTTTCAATTTTCTAACAAATTTGTACAAATCAATTTTCAAATCAACCACATTACCATTACTCTTTGGACAAAAACTTAAACCTTTCTTCAGGAGAGACATATCATTTTCTGAAAGGGTTTTATCAGACAAGTTAATTATGCTAACATCATCTATTTCCTCTTGTTCCAAGATCTCGTTCTCATTCCTTGTTTCTCTTCTCCTGCTCCCCCTCTTTTTCCTCTCCTTGTTTTGGGCTTGTCATGGGGCGTCGGTTTTGCTCTCTGTTGCCTCTCTTTATTCTTAAAACTTCTTTCAAAAAACGGTTCTCATTGCCCGTTGTGTCTGACAGACCATCTCCCTGCTCTGATTCACTGGTAACTGGTGTATCAAGTGATGTGGTACTGGAACTTATAGAAGCAGTGGTTTTTGGTGCGGTGACATCATCTTTGCTAATAAGATAATCGTATTTCTTAGCAAAAGTGAATATTCTACCATTAAGGTAGTCCACTTCATCTCTTTTAAGTTTCTTAGTCTTACGCATCTTGATTTCCGATAGGTGGCGTTTCATAACGTCATTCAAGATTTTATAATTTTTCTCGGTGGCTTCTGATAAATTAAGAGATTTTATTTCTAATTCTAAAATTTCTATTTCCGACTGTAGCTTTAATGTTTTTCTGTCACAGTTCTCTATTAATATTGTCATTAGTTTGTTTGAATTATCTGTGAGTTCCTGTTCCCAGGCTACCAACAGATCTGAATCCAAATCATCATAGGTGGGTATAATCTGAGAACGGAGCCCCCTAGGTATTCGCTGAACTTTGATGTATTGCCGTAGTGTTGCTCCGTCCCACCATTTTGATGCTTCATTCCTACGCAATCTTTCTAAACGTATAAATTTATCTTTCAGGCCCTCATTTTTTCTGATGGTCGCCCCTGGGGTCATTGAAGTGGAAGGCATACTATCTGCCCTATCATTGAAAAGGTCGTCTGCTTCTTTATCTCTATTATTCCTCATTTCTTCAAATGTCGTCATTGTGTACCTGGGCTGCCCTCTATCCTGACAAACGTATTCCAAAGTGAGATCTGGTGGTATAGGTGATAGGGTACAGGCGCCACTAGGTAATTTCACTCGTTATTAATAAGAAAATGCTCCAAGTACTAGCGGTGCTGAAGGGTTAAGGAGAACCACCCACCTCCCTAGATTCTTTTGAGGCCAACAAGCAACAAAAACACAGTGATTTGTATACCCCAGCACACGCAAATCGTTTAAAAAGTTCTTTTCAGTCGTCAATCATATATATAAGAAGTCGAAGAGTTTCGTTGATTTTCTCCTTCTTTAATCAGTTCTCAGAATACGTAACACGTTCCCAAGCCAACACGTGTTTCGTCGCCTCAGTAAATTTATACATGCGACTTGTTCACGGCTAGGTAAAGGATAATATAAAACTCACATTACTTAATGATCTGCATCCATTTGTTTCAACATAAACAAATGTGCTCCCAGGGAATTAAAAAGCAACCAAAACAAAAAGTGATATTGTATACAGATATTAATGATAGTGACATTATAGTTCCAGTGTGAAACAGTATATTAAAAGATCTTCTACAATTACATCTATTCTTGAACATAAACAAAACACAAACAAACAAGTGAAAGTGACAGGAGTAGATTATGTGTTGCAATATTAACAAATATATATGTCTCCTTTTTCTCTGCCAAAATATTAGTGTGACACCCAGTGACAAAAAGTGATTAAAACACCACCATAAAGTCCCAAACATCAGGACTAATGTATTTCACAATAAAATTTAAAAGTTTCACATCTCAAAAATGAGATAAACCAACCTGAACGGTTCCACTATATTTCAGTCTGTAAACACAAACACAAAGAAAAGATAGCCTATATCAGTACCCGAATTTTATTTAAAATTTTATAGTGCACATGACCACATAAAGTGCTGTACCTCGTAAACCCCACCATTGAAAAAAGACCTATTCATACGTACTCTAAATGTGACGATAATTCCAGGTCACATAAACCTTTGGCATGAAGTGAAATGCAAGGTATCCAATAAAATCGCTGGGCGACCCCTGTCTTTTTTCCTTTCATGTAGTCTATGGTCTAACTTCACCACTAGATCTATGAGGGCTTTACAATCGTCAGGAGGGTCGACTACCTGAGCTAACAGATCTTTCAGGTCATCTCTTAGGCCTTTATAAAACAAGGCCCTCCTCTTTGCCATAGGCCAGCCTGCCTCTGCCACCAACCGATTGAATTCAGAAATATATGTAATCAATTCCTCGGTACCTTGTTTTAGATTCAAAAGTTCTGTATCAACGGATTGGATAAATGAATGTTTATCAAAAAACTTCTTCAACTCCTCCCTGAACAAATCATAGTCATAAAGTAACGGGTCGTTGCGCTCGACAAGTGGTATGGACCACGTAGCCCCAACCTTCCCTAGATACGATAACACAAAGGCCACTTTAGCTTGCTCAGTGGGAAAACAGGCCGCTTTACACATGAAGTGTAACTGGCATTGATTGATAAACGATGCAAAACGGGAAGGATCGCCCATAAACCTCTCTGGAGGAGCTAAAGGAATAGAAGAAGGAGTGGTAACCTGTATTATCTGATTCCCCAAGCTAGGTGATGAGGAAAAAGGAGAGAAGGTACCTCCAGTAGCCCCTTGAGGGAACTCAGATGGGGCTCCCCTTTGTATGGTATCGACTCTCAGTGAAAGGGCTTGTGTCTCCTTTTGCAAGTTACCTATCATACGAGCCAGGTCAGCCATGGTGATCTGGTGTTCCTCCATCTCGCTCAGGTGGAAAATCAACATGGGCTTCGCGTTCTATCAAGGCTCACCTGGGGTTTCCACAGGAACGAGAGGCAGGAGACGTTGCACAGGTCCCAACTTACCGCTACCACTAGTCCGCCCAACAATGTCAAAGTAGGGCCAGTGAGTAGGGGGAAGAGGGGAAGCAAGGGGAGAAGACAACAGCAGAATGACCCTTGACTCGATCTGGGCAGCAGAACCACTGGAGAAGAACCCCTCGGCACGACCTGGGCAGCAAGGACTCGTCACTGGAGACGTCGAAATCCTGTGGACAAAAGTACCATCAATGATCTACTCTGAGCTGTTACTGAGACTACTAACATCCCCATGCATGGTCATAAAACAAGAAATTCATAAACGGCTACCTGTTGGCTTCCCTCTTCCACTGGTGTCCATCCACAGTAAAACCAGGGCTTCTAATGCAACACTACCTAAATAGAGCAGAAAGGAAATTACTCACAATACAGGGCCCAGTAGTGTAATTAGATAAAATGATGGAAGCTTACCAGTAATGTTGTGCAGAGAAGAAGGAAAAGTAGCCCAAAAAGATAGTGACGAACTACCTGGAGTCAGTTTATATAAGGTAATCAAAAATGTGCAAAAAGTGCGGGCTACACTATCTCGTATCTTCGCCTCTGCTGGAAATACGAGAAGTTAACAGCTCAGGGAACTGTCAGTGTACAATCATCAAAAGACTCCTTAGAATCTCAGGAGTTAAAGTATATATTCAGAAAGCCCCCTTTACATCAGGAGAGCCCCCTTTATTTCTTACATATGATGCCAAATGTTATGCTCCCCCATCAGGGAAATTCAGATGCTCATGAATCACCCCCAAAATACGAGAGCAAGGTAATGCACGGGTTAAACACACAAACAGACGTCTGCCATTCACTCAATGCGCAAAGCGCGTTACCGCATTGTGTAAGGAGTTCGGTTGAATTCACCAGACCCCAGAATGGTGCTGAGCAGATGGCCAGAAACAGGAGACTGAAGGACCCCTACACGGGCCCACAAGGCTCGAGGAGAAACTGCGGTGTTTTGAGAAGGCGAGAGCCGGGTGTTCGTGGATGCGGCAGCGGCCGCTGAGAACCCGAAGTGAACGCAGTGAAGATCCGGACGAGAAGGGAATGCGAGAAAAGCTTGTACGCGAAGTACTCCTCCCGTCCGGAAGCAGGGATTTAACTCCCTTCAAACTCCGCCCCGTGCGCTGACGGTGGCCGGGACGGAGCGTTCCTGACAATATCACCACCTTGAAACCAACACACTAAAAGCTCATATGCAATTTCATTACTATAGTAGTGCCTTAGTTAATTAAATAACATATGGCCTAAATTTGCAAAACCTCACGTGCACCAGGACTCACTATTACTTTGCATCCAGAAAAATTGCTAACATCACATCTCGTGCTTGCATTCCAATCACCGGCCAAATATATTTCACAAGGCTGCTTTACAACTTACCTTATTACTTAGCTTGCAAACACTACATTGCCCTTGTAAATAATATCTGAAAGCTCTATGACTATTCATGCTTTCATATTAGACTATGTCTAAAACGTCTCGAACTTAAAAATCCAGTACCCTTCCTCCACGCACCAGTTCCACAATGGTGTTGCACCAGGAGGCAATCAGTTTAAACAGGCTTGAGAATTAGTTTTGACCACACAGCACTACTAAGCTACAGAAAGGCATTGTTAGACTTGGCATCTTTTGGCGTGTTTCCCCTGACTTTTTGCTTTCTGACCTCCCGGTTTTGACTCTGTTTTTGCTGGTGTGATGATTCTGCGCACTTTCCTCACTGCGGTCCAGTGGGAAAGTGCAAGTGCTCCTGTATAAAATGTGTTATGGATTGGTGTTTCCATGATTGGCCTATTTGGTTTATGTGTCAGTCCCTTGTAAAGTGCACTGCGAGTGCCAGGGCCTATAGACCAAATGCTGTTGGTGGGCTGCAGCACTGGATTGTGCCACCCACGCAAACAGCCCGTAAAGTGTAACTCGGGCCTGCCACCGCAGAGCCTGTGCGCAGCCTGGGGCTGCCATGTCGACTTGGCAAGTGCACACACTTGCAAGTCCCTAAACCTTCCCTTTGCTGCATGTTAGTCACCCCTAAGGGAGGCCCAAGGTACCCCTGTGGGCAGGGTGCGTTGTACGCGAAAGGTAGGACATGCCCGGGTGTGTGCGGCATGTCCTGATAGTGAATTACAGCCTAGTTCGTTTTTCACTATTGCAAGGCTACCTGTTCCCCCTAGGCCAGAACGGGCGGTTTTGATTATTACAGCTTATAATCCTAACTGACCCCGGGAACATGGTAGAAATTCGAGTTTAGTATGCCTGGACTCAGAATGATAAAATGCAGCTTTTAGTAAGGTTGGTTTTACCATTCTGGGTTTGAAAATACCACTTTTAGAAAGTGGGTATTTTCTTGCCTAACCATCCAAGCCTGCCTCTGCGAGGTTGTGTATTCCGTGTCTGGAATGTGAGTGACAGGGGCTGGGGGATGCCAGGAGACAGGGTGAGTCAGCGCAGGGCTGAATAGCCAGATCGACCTGTAGATGGGTGGGAGGGGTCGCACCTGGGCCCTGAATAGGACAGTGCCTTCCCTCAACAATGCTGGCTCCACCTCCTGTGGTGCGTCTGATGTCCCTGGCCTACTCACTGAAAGAAGGGACGGAGACTTGTCAACAAAGTGCTCCAGAACTGGTTTGGACTAGGCGAAGGCCTCTCTGCCTTCAGAGAACAAAGGAATTTGGGATATAAATATTGGGGCCCTGACCCCATGAATTTAGATCTCGCTGGAATCAAGGAACCTGCCAAGACGAAGAGCTGGAAGAGCTGCCAGGAGGAGTACTGCCCCTTTGCTGTGTTGTTGCTTTGTTGGGCTGGCCTGCAGCTGCTGCTTCTGCCTTGGGCAGTGAAAGGACTGGACTGAACTTTCTACGAACTTGTGCTGAGTATCTCCAAGGGCCAGGAACCGAGCTGGCCTCCTGTTAAGAAGTCTCAGGGACTGCAAAGACTTCACAAGCCTCTGGGTACCGCTTCTGGAACGCTGTTTCAGTTGCCACAGAGGAAGGGAACTGCAACCGACTCCGTCAACCGAATCCATCCCTGGCCGGTGACCTGTTTGCACCGCAGACCGCATCGCCCGCTTCGCATCGCAACCCTGGTCTCACCGTGGCGACGTCCGACGCCGCCAACATCGAGCCGCTGCTTGCACCGTGACCTGTGGGCACCGCAGTTCGCATCGCATCGCTTCACTGGGCCAGCCGGACCAGACCGACACTGTCGCTGCAACTGGCTCAAGAGTCGAGACCGCACCGCATTTGGGGCACCGCTCGCACGTCTGCGACGCACCGCTCCGACTCGCACCGCTGTCCGACGCCAGCTCCCGCACTCCGGCTAGGTCGCCTGCATCGCAACCTGTCAGCACCGCATCGAGCATCGTCTCGCCCTGCATCGCACGCCTTGGACTCACCGACTCCGTCTGCACGACGCTCATCGAGCCGCTGCCTGCACCGCATCGAGGGACACCGCACCTTGCATCGCTCCGTCTTGCACCGCAACCGCGACGAACGCCGACCGGCTCGTACACTCCGTACCAGCCACAACGAGAAAAGGTACTGTGACCGAGTCTGTTCATGACTCTGCTGGCCCGTATCGACGCGGTCGGCTGGAACTGTTAGACTCTGTGGTTTTCAGCATCACGGTAGGCTCGGACGGAGCTACCGACTCGTACGAACTTTGCTTTTGTGCTATTCCTGCAAAGAAGAAGTTAACGTATCAAGTATTCATTCGTAGAGTATAGTATTGTGGATTTTTGTCGTAATTGGTCTTGTCTTGAGTATATAAAATATTGGTTATTTTTCTAAACTGGTGTGGTGTCCGTTTGTAGTGTTTACACTGTATTACTGTTGGTTATGTGCAAATGCTTTACACACTGCCTCTGAATTAAGCCTGACTGCTCGTGCCAAGCTACCACGAGGGTGAGCAGGGGTTACTTCACGAGTGTAACAACCCTTACCCTGACTAGGAAGAAGGGTCCCTACTTGGACAAAGGTGCAAGCCCTTGCCAACTAGAGATCCCATTTCTAACAGGCATCATATGCACTCATGAACATTTTATGTCAAAGAGCAACATTGTGAAACAAATCTCCCACGACTGCTTATTTCAGTCACATCCCACTTTAAAAACATTATTGAAAGTTCATGAGCAGAAAGCATGGCTGAAAACTAAAGTCATGGTCATACAATCTAAGTTTGACCAATTGATCCTAGCCCAACACAATTAGGTCTTCATCCAGCATTATCCATAACTGACAAGTCTATAGCCAACAGACCAATAAGATGTGTGCACCTGAAATGACAGATAATTATACCATAATGCAAGCAATGCACAATTCAGATAGCAATGTAGCCATATGGCCAATCCAACATTAATATGGATTTGATTCAGCACTTTGGTGGAGTCCTATAGTTACATAAAAGCTGGCTTCCGTCTTGCTTTTCCAGTGCTCTTTTTCTCTCAGTCCTTCTTCTTCCATCCTTCTGTTTCTCACTCCCTTCCCTTCCACGTTTCTTTCTTTCCAGATTTGGTAGCTCCTACTCACTATTTCTCCTTCCATATCCCCCATATCTTCCTTAGTACCTCTTCCTCTTCCTCATTCTCAATCTTTCTTCTTTTCCCATGAATAGCTCTGAAGTGACTGCTTAGCTTGCATAAAGTGTGGTCCAAAAAGTCATTATCTGACATAGCAATGCACCACCTTCCTGTATGTAGCTATCAGCATGAGTGCACAAAGCCACTGCTAAATCACAAAAAATGACACCCTCTCAACACTGTTAACTCAGTAAATGATGCATCATACAAAACCTAAATGTTCATCTGCCTGTGCCCACCTCTCTGCGGGCTTACACAGACATATAAAAGTATTGTAGCATCACCCCTCTCTTGTTGGGTGGTTGTTTACTTGCCCCGAGAAATGATTTTCAAATGCAAAATCCTGAATACAGTCCACAGTAACAATGAGCCATACAAAACATAAAATTATAGATGGGTAATAGTGAAATGCGGGGATGGTTTTCATCAAGGGGTTGTAAGTGACATCAAATAGACAACAAGAGCGAAGCTCGATTTGTCTATGATGTCACTCAGAGCCCCGAGGTGAAAACCATCCCTGTAATTCACTTTTTACTCATCTATAATTGTATGCTTTGTATGGCTCCCCAAATCACCTGCCTCTGCTTTCAATTGCTACACAGCTGCAGAGGAGTATTGGGTGACTGTTACATAACATGACCTCTGTTAATTATCCTTGCCCAAAGGGTAAAATAAAACCTTACCTGCAATCCCTAACCAACCCTGACCATCTTACCTGCCTTCCTCCCCCCCCCCTCCTGAAGCTGTGCTTTCTGCTTTCATTCAAAGCAGACAAGCAGAGCTGCGCTGACAGGCTCTCAGGGAGCTCTGGCAGTCTGGCCTGGAAGGCCCTTATAACATCACAACATTGGGAAACCAGTTTTGTTCTCAACTGTTGCTATGTCATAGGAGTGAGTTATGACAATTGGAAACTGAAATAATCGACAGTGGTGCTCTATGAGAGTCATAAGAAATGTCACACATGAGAATAATAACGCAACCTGTGGTACAACCCACAGAGAATTTGATTTGTGATGCACTGCCTAGTTGTGAAAAACAATACTAAAAAAACTGGACATCATACACAAGGTTGCCATCTGCACCCTGTCAGTATCCTCTATCGTTTGCTCGCCATTGGACAGATGGCCATGCATGGCCCACCTCTTTGTCAACATGAAGCTACCCAACAAGGTCACTAGACAGATCTCCTCATATTGATGACATAATTTCAGACCACCACAGTTGATGTCCGTTTTCAAAGTTTGATTTCATGGGAGGAACATGCCAACTGAGTCCCAGAACCTCATCTAGCATACTTTTATTTTCTAGAGAGCATTCTCCCCTTCCCTAGCATGCAACATAATTTGTGGCAGGTACTGAAATACTGAGTATTAACCGCACATACTACTTTTCACTAGAGCCTCTCTCTCGGTTCCAACCTTGGGACAACTTCAACGTTGCAGCACTGAATAATGCATCAGTTTTGCCGGCCATCGTTCACTACCCAAAGCCATCATTCTGGCACAACAAATTAAGACTTAAATCTGTAACTTATGCTCCCAAAGAATTCTTAATGTTTGTACCATCTCCGCGGAGCCATAATCACATCACTTTGCTTTCAACACCTAGGGAGTGAAGAACAGGCTACTGTGTTGTCAGCTGAAAGGCTGGTAAAAGCAAACAAAAATACAGTGGCTCAAGATTGTAATGAAAAGCGAAGAACTACAACAATGAAATAATTAAACAAAAATACACAATACATTTATAAGACTGTTTCACTCACTTGACTTGGGACTGGTAGATGCAAGATTGGGGTCAAAGGAGGGTAAAGGTTAGTTTAGTCCCACAGAAAATGAGCCCATGGGTACCAGAAGATAATTCCAAAAGTTTCATCCAAAGTTCAGGTGCAGACAGCAGAAAAATATTTCTAGAACAGTCAATAATTAAAAAACAGAACTGGTAAAAATTAACAAAATCATATCTAGAAGAGTAGTCAAAATGGCAGTCTGGCTTACAAACCGCGAGGGGAAAAGTTACATAGTCAGAATTTAACATCACGTCTAAAGGGCAGAAAAGAAATGAAACACTATCCAAACGGAGATCCATTACAGTAGCCAGAGGTCCTTAATGCAGAAAGACAATCAGGAGTGGAAGCAAACAGGCAGTAGTCTCTACCTGGTAAGTAGCCTTGCACAGCAAAGTGTCAGGCTGGATAGCTTACCACTGTGACTCATGGCATAAACCAATTGCCATATTCCCCATCCACAGGCATAGACACTGCCCCAGGCTCTTTCAAACATTGTTATGATTCACCCTGAGTTGTATCCCAGGGCTTGAGGTTATTGTGATCAGAGAGTCCATTTAATGCCTGACAATGGTATTACTGTTTCCTCTGGCCATTGGGTTGTCACTAGTTGTCACACAGGCATTGAGTCACCAATCCCAGGGTAGTGGAAGTGACATCATGCACCCTTTTACCATGATAACATCCCATGGTTGAATCTTTGTTCCATATTTAGCCCTTCATTTGTCTCTGACTAGATACTGAGGGGTTATGGGAAGCAAAAGGAGCAGAACCTCCAGAAATGTAATATGGCTCACACAGGCCCTTTAGTTTACACTTCTCCTGCTGCCTTCATGACCCTGAGCTGAGGGGTATCTAGAGAGAATCCTGGCGGAGAAGCTATTTCAACAGGCTTTCCCGAAATTGCATCCATGGCTACTATCAATTGTATGATTTGGGTTGTTGTATCTGTGACTGGATCCGTTTCCCCACAGACCTGTTCTACTTGTCAATATTTACTGAGCAAACCGAGAAAAAAATGCATGGAAAGAAATGCTTGGGCCAATGCTTCTGAACCACTAGGAGTTCCAGGGGCAGCATTCATTCAATATATTCGGAGTTTACTTGTGCCTTTATAAAAGGAAACAAACCCTCTGAAAATCAGCATTGACACTACCTCCAAAAGAACCATTCAGTGTGGGCATGTTACAGTATGGAAATGACCTCGACCAGAAACTCTGCCGTTACACCACCAGGCCAACCAGGGAAGCAGCCAATCATCACTAAAGGCAATAACTGCTATTTGACTCTAGGGATTAGCATGCCTGGGTACAAGCCCCCATACACAACCACAGGGCGAGGATTGCTAAACCTGGGCTCCTGGGATAATACACAATGTATTCCCTACCTCCTACCTCTACCCACTAGATGGAGGACAGTAAGTACTCTTTCTGACAGTTCACCTATTCTCAACCTGATATATTCTGTCGCCATGTGATACCACATACCAGTTCACTATCGGATCGCTCATCTTTAATAATACAGGCATATCATTTATGAAAGGCTGTGGAACCTTGCTGGAAACTGGAGGGCACAGACACAAGCTATACCAGCCCACTTAACTAATCATTCAGTACTAACCAGAGAGGTCTGTGAAGACTGGAGAGATCTGCCACCCATTGCTGGTCACCCGAGAATTCTAAAACAGTCCACCCTGCAAGTTACAAATAGTCACATAACCTGATCACCAACATCCTATTATGGCACAAGGGGGTTTATAACAAAAAGCATCTTGGCAAATCTCTTTAACTGCTGTTCATTATAGCAATCATACAAAGGAGGACTGTAACACAATTATCAAGGCAGATGTCTGATTACCGCTCACTCCTTCTCCAGTTCACACCTCTCCCAGATCCATAAAATCATACAGTGGATGACCTCCCGTCAAATCCATCATAGGAAATAGGATTAAGACAGTAAATGAAAATTTACCAACACAATAAAGAGACCTGCAGTGCTATTCAGTGCTGCCAACTTCCCACAAACTATAAAAAAAAAGTGTGTCTATCTCTCACTCTTCCACATCTATCACACCGACATGTACCCCATCTCATAACATTTCTGCACCCTAGTGGTCATCACGAACAATATGGAAACACTTCCCACATCAGCTGTAAACAACAACAACACACTTCCAACCACACACCATATGAGGTACCATGCTATTCATGTGATAAGAGCATCATCACTCACTTAGGGGAAATAAGTAATGCACAAATACTACAAAATATTACAGATAACCATTGTGTAGCAACTGGAAACGCAGACTACAATGTAGGTATACAATAGAAAAATCTACGAAACAATGTTCACCAATGGATGACTCTAACTTACTCTGACACTGCAGGTCCCACTAGTTATATACTCTGACCGTCACTTATCTCTCTACAACAGTGATCACAAAAATTCCACCGATATCACAGTTCAGCTGGGCAGATCTTTAACACACCTTTCCCTCCCTTTAATACCTGTCCAGACTCAAAACATTGGAGCATGGTCTACTTTCCTGCAGCAACCAATACAGAAACAGGGCTGGAATCGCTTTTATAACAACTATAAATACTACAGAGGGACCTGTGGAGCTAACAAATGGTGCTCAAAATGTAAGCGGTGCATCAATCCCTCATTCTTCTATCGTTCACCACACGGTTAAGCACTGTGTCCCTTAACAAGATAACCACATCTCCGTGGTCATCACTCAGAACAAGCATCTGCAATGTAGTAGGTCTCGCATTTGCGCGAGTTTGAGCTTTTGCCATTGTAAATGACAGTGCCTTTTATTTATGTTTTGATTTTAATACATAAAGAAAAAGGCATTGTCATTTACAATGACAATAGCTTAAACTGTCACAAATGCGAGACCTATTGCATTCCAAATGCTTGTTTAAAAGTGTGTGTGTGTGGGGGGGTTGCAAACAGAAGGTAGCAGAAGGAACACAGATGGGGAGTGTGTGTCGAAGCAAAACTGAGGGTGCGGGTGTGGTGAAGCAAAATGATGACGCAGTGGGGGAAGTGGCACGGAGGGCATAGGGAAGCAAACGATATAGCAATGTGGCCGGCAGGGGGAGAAAAGCAAATGAGCAAGAGCAACGTTAAGCTGGGGGTGAAAGCACACCCTTACAGGTAATCTGAGCTGAGGAGCAAAATGCAGCGAGCTGCCACTTTGGTACTGAAGAACTGCTCAGTAAAGCACTCCAATACCTTCCAGTCAGGTTCGCGCTTGAGGTTGCGGGAGAGTGTGTCCAAAGAGCCATTTGCAGCTAAAGAGTTCACTTCTTCTTTGGATCCATTTCTCAGAGGAACAAATTGAGAAAAGAGGGTCAGGGCCCTTTGTTGAAGTCACGGTTTTTAGCAAGTGAGCGTAGGAGCAAACCTAAAGCATATTCATGTTTAACATAGATGTTCGTTCAGAAAATAAACACGCCAGATCTAGCGGATTTTACATCATGCACCTTTGACATCCCTAAAGGCATCGCTGAGTTGCCTCCTTCTGTCTCCCATGGCCCCTGAAGAGCTCCCCTTTTGCTATGAGTTAAACAAGCCGGTGGTCACAACTGTGCATGAGAGACCCTCCTGCAGTAAGAGAAGCTCATTAAAGAAAATAGTGCTTACAGACTAAAGAAGACGTACCGTGTAACAACCGAAGTAAATGGGCCAGTCCTCATGGGAGGTTACAATGAAGACAAGGTGGTACCAAGCGGGGACTAACAAGCCTAATAAGGAATCAGAAGCCAGCATTTACGAAGTACAATGACACAAGCCAATGACATATGGGCAGAGAGTGGGCGGGGCTTCAAGTACATACTCCAATACAGCATGGCTCGCTGAGCTGCGCATGCGCTGCCCAGGCTCGACCTAAAAAGGAAACACCACACAGGCTCAGTACTAAGACAACAGGGGTCGTGGCCTAGCCACCAAAGATAGCAGACGCTCCTACTTGAGCTCCCACAGCCCCACAGTAATTTATCTTTTTTAATCCTTGCTCAAATTGTAGCCCACACGGCCCACTCCAGGCATGGGGGACTGGCGCGCTGTAGCAGCACCTAGCTGTACCAACTTAAGGTGGAATGCCCCCGGGAGCAGGCATTGACGGCGGCAGGCTCTGCAGAGACCCCGTCGAGGAAGCCACACTTGCCTGCTGGCCCGGAGGGTGGGGGGGGGCTCGAGTGGCTTACGGTGAGCCCTGGCCCCCTGGGGCTTACTTGTTGGCCATGTTGGGTCAAGGCAGCAACTTCTCACTCCTTTGCAGGACCTGTGGCGGCACGGGGTGCCGCTCTGTCCATGCTGAGCCTCTCCTGCTGGGGCAAGCAGCGGCCTACCCGGGCCTCCGCAAACAGGGTTGTGAATGGAGGCAGGGCCCGGTGAGTGCTGGTCGCTGGTTCCTCCCGCCCCCTCCCCCGAGATAACGGGATCGGCAGCTGTGTCTGGCTGCGGGGGGAAAGGGTGATAGAGGGTGTGACATCCCACTTTGGCCTGGGACTGGGGCCCTGACGCTGCATGGCCCTTCTAGGCTCGGCGGGTGCAGGCACAGATGAGAGGCCCGACCACCTCATAAAATACTCCAGAGGCCTGCTCTGAGACCCCGTGGCTGGACTGGCACCATTGCGCATCTACACTGCCCAAATGGGGGCCTTTGGATTGATTCTCCCCCCTGCGCCTCTTTGGGCCTGCTTGTTTCAGCCGGATTAACTAACATGGCTCAAGGAGACAAGTTTGCTGCAGTGCTTTATGACCTGGATTATGCCCTGTGCATGAGACTTTTGCCTTAAATGTGTTGAGTGAAGGTAAGGAGCACCGGACTTCCAACTTGGGCAAAGTGATCTTTTTTGTTCAGCCCAAGCGGGGGTGCTGGGCTTGGCTGGAGCCATTGTCGTGCACACCTTGTGAGGTCAGGCTGCCCCGGAAGCCCCTCGATGATGACTAGACTAAGGATGCACAGCATGGGGGGGGCTGTGAAGGAATCTCCGGACTCCGTCTTGACATCATTCCCCAGGCCTTCTCTGGTGTGAGCTTGCACAGTGTTGCACGAAAAGTACTCCCCTAGGTGTTGAACCGGCAGAGCCGGATAGCTTTAACGACTAAACCCTGAGTTGACACTGGTGGAATGTCCCTACGTGAAGCTCAAAATCGTGCATCACCAGTAGGTGAGGAAGGAGGCAACTCCTTTTGTTTTATATTCCCTCACACACCCTAGTGGTGTCATGCTTCATCATCGGGACACCCTGACGCCTTGAAGTCAGGGTGGGCTCGACCATGTCTCAGGGAGCTCTTAGAAGATTTTTTGGGCTAGGGGGGGATAAAGATTAAAAATCCACTGTCAGATCCCAGTTTCCCTTGATTCTTGGATCTGGCAGGGATATTAAAAAGATAAAGGAATAGGGTCGGGTGGGATATTATGGTCCTAGGACCCTACTGCCAACATGTTTCAGTCCACTGGTGCCCCATGAAGGGTGCTGGACTTTCTTCAGGGTGAAGACTGTGACCCCCTGGAAGTAGAGAGGTATGGGATTTTCCTACACTCTATTTAATAAGGGCAGATAGCTGCTCCTTATCTATGTATGTATTATTTGTCGTCACTCCATCCCAATTTGGGAGAGGTTCCGCTCCACGCTGGACCTCAATTAATGGGGTAGCCCTGTAGTCAAACCGCCATCATGGGTCCTGCCCCGCTGTCTGTTCTATTCGTAAAGGGTCCCAGCCGCTTGATGGCGGTTTGACTACAGGGCTACCCCACTAATTGAGGTCCAGCGTGGAGCGGAACCTCTCCCAAATTGGGATGGAGTGACGACAAATCATACATACATAGATAAGGAGCAGCTATCTGCCCTTATTAAATAGAGTGTAGGAAAATCCCATACCTCTCTACTTCCAGGGGGTCACAGTCTTCGCCCTGAAGAAAGTCCAGCACCCTTCATGGGGCACCAGTGGACGGAAACATGTTGGCAGTAGGGTCCTAGGACCATAATATCCCACCCAACCCTATTCCTTTATCTTTTTATTATCCCTGCCAGATCCAAGAATCAAGGGAAACTGGGATCTGACAGTGGATTTTTAATCTTCATCCCCCCCTGCCCCAAAAAATCTTCTAAGAGCTCCCTGAGACATGGTCGAGCCCACCCTGACTTCTAGGCGTCAAGGTGTCCCGATGATGAAGCATGACACCACTAGGGTGTGTGAGGGAATATAAAACAAAAGGAGTTGCCTCCTTCCTCACCTACTGGTGATGCACGATTTTGAGCTTCACGTAGGGACATTCCACCAGTGTCAACTCAGGGTTTAGTCGTTAAAGCTATCCGGCTCTGCTGGTTCAACAACTAGGGGAGTACTTTTCGTGCAACAGTGTTAATACACGGGAGGGTGCACTCCCCTCACGAGTTCCTCTCAGCCCTCCAAGAAGTGAGTAACCTTTCTCACTTCATAAGTGTTAGTAGTGAGCTTGCACAGTCCATGCTCGTTCTGTAGACATTGCCTGGGTGTCCTTCCTCCCTGGATTCTCGCCCGCTCCTCTTCCCATTAATCTGCCACACTGGACTGGTTCAGTGGCTGGCTCGGCCGCTCTCTCTTGCCCTCCTTTTAAAGAGCTGACGTTGAGTCTATCTCCTGGGGTGCTGTCCACCATGGTGAAAGACAAACTACAATCAGCCTTCCTGCAAGATAAAATTGACAAATTCACTAAACCTGATGCCGTGGCGGAACTCCCATCTAGGTGTTCTCAGGCGCTAATGGGGGACAACCCCTCACCCGCCGGAGGGTTCCCCCAGGCTATCCACAAAATTCACTCCTCTGTCGAGGGGAAGATTGGTGAACTCGATACCAACCTGCCTCTTATCAGCCAAGATCTCCGTAACACTGTTGAAAGGGTCACCACTACTGAAACTAGACTCTCTGAGGCAGAGGATTCCTTAAAGACCTGCCAGGCGGAAGTGAATACCTTGCAGAGCACTGTAGCACAACTAGCAGCGAGACCCGAGGATGCTGAGGGCCACTCGCAGAGGAACAATGCCAGGGTTGTGGGAGTCCCCGAGGGAGTGGAGGGACCCAACGCAACCGCTTTCATCATCGCTGGTTCCGGTCCTGGTTGCCACCAGACTCGGTCTCTTCGTGCTTTATTGTGGAGCTTGCCCATCGATCTCTGAGTGAGCGGCCCCTTGCCGGGGTCCCCCAAGACCCATCATTGCTCGCATACTGAACTATGCAGATCATGCTGCCATACTATGAGCCTCCCATGCTCAGGGCTTCCTGCGCGGTGAGACCGCCAGTCATGATTTTCCCTGACTACACTCTGAGTAGCCGCGGTCCGTGCAGGTAACAGCGGTGGGGCGGTGGGGGCGTGTGGGGGGTAATTCTGACTGACGATGCCGAGGGAAAATTAATTATTTATTTAATTTTCCCTCAGCATCGTCCCTTGGAATCCTCCCCCACCCGGTCCTACCACCCCACCGATGTTACCTGCGCAGACCGCGGCTGACTCTGAGGGTCCAAAATCAGTGCTACTCCTTCCAGGATGTTAAACAAAAATTACGGTCTAGAACATCCAATATAAGCTACTTTTCCCCGCCCGCCTCAACGTTTTATTTGGAGGTAAATGCCTGTTCTTTGACACTCCTGAAGGGGCTTGAGAGTGGGCGGAGGACCGGCCCCAACTGTGGAACAGGGCAACGAAGACCAGAGAGGATTCTGCCTCAGAACATGGGGCTGTCTTGGAGGGAACGAGGTGGCACCCGCAACGGACGGGTACCTGTGGAGGAGGAGGCCGCTGCAGGGAAGGGACTATTGAGACCCAGGACCAAGGGGCAATCTTGGTGGGGAGTCCTCACTGGCTCCCGACCCTGAGCGAGCCCTCCCATCGTGTCCTGACCCCTCGTCACTCTGGGGAATGGATTGCCTACACCCCTGCACCTCCTGTGCCTCTTGACTACATAATAACACTGTGTATGTTTATTGCTTGCACTGAGATTCCTTCTATGTTTTTTTTTCAGCAGGGCTGGCGCCTTTAAGTCTCTTGTGACTTTTGTGATGGCGCTCCTCACCTTAAGGGTTGGGTTTTAGTTTCAGAATGTTGGACCGACAGTCTGGGGGAGTTATGGACTCCTGTATGCCATGTTGGCGACGCCTAGGCATCTGGACAACAGCAGGTACTTCCAGTTTTTGAAGTATAGGGTGAAGGGTAGGAGGGGTTTGTGTTTCAAACTTTAGACAGTATTGTTGTTGTTTCTGGTGTTTTTTGTTTCACCCACATAATAGGTTGTCACCCACATCTCATGGCCGTGCCTGCTGGTCCGCCTCACATGCTTATTGTACCACTGGCCCCTTAACTGCTGAATCTGGACCAGGGGAGGGTTCGGAATCACTGAGGCTCCTCACCTGGAACTTGAACGGATTGCTTGATAAGATTTAGAGGGGGGGCTGCGTTGAAGGATGTGTGCAGGGCTGGCCCTGATATCCTGTTTCTTCAGGAAACTCACCTGGTTGGCAACAAATGTCCCTTTTTTGCCTGAATGCGTTTCGTGATGTTGCTTTATTTGGGATTCCATGGGGGTTCTGGAGAGTGGCCATACTTATGAGAGGGCATGTACCATTTCACCACATTCAGACATGGCATGACACCATGGGGAGATTTGTAGCCATCACTGGCCTTCTCCATGGGAAACCTTTCTCCTTTATTAATGTCTATGCCCCCCCTTTGACAGAGTCATTCACACATGTCCTGCTCAGCGTTATCTTAGACTTCCCTGTGGGCCCATGGATTTTGGGGGGTGACTTGAACTATGTGGCCTCTACACCAATGGACCACTCTCCCAGGGGTTCAGGACAGACGCCGCATATTACGGCCCTGGCCCGTTTCATTGACGTCATGGTTTTGCTTGACACCTGGTGCCACCACCATCCTCTAGAGAGGGGATACACCTTCTTTTCCGGGGTCCAAAAGACCCTCTCTAAGTTAGATTACTTCCTTCTCCCCAGGGCCGTATTCTGCATCGCAGCCACCATTTGTATATGTGGGCTGTCCTACCACTCCCCAGTTGAGCTGCTGATAGCCCCTGGAGGAGTGAAAGGTCCCCACCGGTGGCACTTGAGCAACTGGACCCTAGCGGATGCTGACTTAAAGACGGCCCTCCTCAGGGCCACTCGGACAAGTCTGGCTTCATGCCAGGGAGGGCTACGTGGCATAATATCAGAAGGGCGTGTAATGCAGTTGCTTTGTCTAGACGTTCTCATGCTGACGGTGCTCGATTACAGGTGGACTTGTGTAAGGCTTTCGATTCGGTCGGATGGTCATTTCTATTCTTCCTCCTGGCGAAGTTGAATTTCGGACCACAGTTCATTGGGTACATAAAGCTTTTCTATACAGACCTCTTCATCCAGGTGAGGGTGAGTGGAGCTGGTTTCCTACATTTCTGGACTGAAAGGGGGATGAGGCAGAAGTGCCCCCTCTCATCGTTATTGTTTGCCCGGTCCATCGAACTACTGTCTGCCTGGACCATTATAGATGCAAAGTTGCAGGGGTTTGTGTGGGGCCCTGGGGCTGAGGAGAGAACAGCCCTATACATGGATGATGTGCTTATTTTTATGACGGGCCTCTCACACTTGGGACCGCGTGCGCTCCAAATTCTAAAGATCTCTGGAGATTTTACAGGACTGATGATGTACCCTCGCAAATCCTCAGTGTATGTGGGGGGCGAGTGTCCATCGGATTTGATGTGGGCCTCTGGGCTCACAATTCTCTGTCAGGGGTTGCGGGATTTGGGAGTCTATATCACCACAGATAAGGCCCAGGCATGGCAGCTGAATCTCAAGCCCTAATTAGACAAGCTGACAGTGGATTTTTAATTCCCTTTCTCTCATGGGCAGGTCAGCTATTTTTAAAATAGCGACGCTCCCGCGTTTGGTATACTAGCTTCAGAACTACCCCTTTCCTCTTCCGGCGTGTCGATTCTAACGCATAAAGTCATTGCTGCGGGGTTTCATGTGGAACCCTGGTCCACCTCGGATCTCTGTATTCAAGAGTTGTAAATCGACCTATGATGGTAGCATTGCCACTTCGGATGTCTGATCTTATTACTGTGCGGGATTTGTGGACCCAGCTTACGCGGCGGAGGGGTGGGTAATGGGGCGTAGATGCCTTATGGAGGTGTGATCCCCCAGGGGCTCCTCCCAGCTATGAAAGTGGTCCTTAACGCTTGGAGGGGCACTGAAGCGGCCACAGGATTGAGGGTACGGATCACCCGAGAGACCCCTCTTTGGGCTGGCACAGCCCTACGCCAGGAGGTTAGGTTGGTCTACAGGGTTTTCGAGGCAGGGACCTTATTGGTATCTCCCGACTGATGGATGTTCTCAATGGGAACTCCTTGAAAACCTTTGCCAATCTGCAGGAAGAGTTTCAGCTTCATAAGACTCAATTTTGCAGTTACCTTCAGCTCCGCCTTGCTTTTACGCCGTACTTGGCCCGCCAGGAGGAGTTTCCAGGGTTTCCTCCTATGAAGGGTAAAATACTGTTGACACACATTCCAGGCCACCAGATCTCTGCTATATATAAATCCCTAATTAATAATGCCCAGGACACCCTTGGGTCCCTTCAAGAGACATGAGCCTGTGACTTGGGCCCCTTAGAGGATGAGGGCTGAAGGGAGGCTCTGTCCTCCCCTATGGAGGTAGCCATTTCTTCCCAATACCACCTCTTACAACCACGGTACCTGCTGAGAGTGTACTATACACGGGAGAGGCTCTGGAGGAGAGGGCTGATCGCGTACGCTACATGCTTGCACTGTGGGGTGGACCAAAGGGACTTTTTACACACTG
Organism: Calotriton arnoldi; assembly: GCA_963921515.1. Taxonomy (NCBI): domain Eukaryota; kingdom Metazoa; phylum Chordata; class Amphibia; order Caudata; family Salamandridae; genus Calotriton; species Calotriton arnoldi. Next base: position 38,492 of record CAWUFW010009179.1, read on the forward strand.
TCTGGAGTTGACCATTCTTAACGCCCCTTTGGAAGGGAGTTTTTGACTGTCTAAAGGGGGTGTTGGTGCTGATGCTGCCACAGACCCCGCAATGCACATTGCTCCACATTTCCGATTATATCGATGGGAAGCGGTATCTGCGGGTCCTGCTATGGCTAGGTCTGGTAATAGGCAAGCGGGATATGGAAGGATGCTGCAGCCCCTCCGCTTGAGTGGTGGAAGGGAGATGAGACCAGTGCCTAGGACTAGAACGCTCTATTTATATAGCGAGAGGTTGCCCTCAGAAGCATTATAAAATATGGGAGAGGTGGGCAGCTTATCATGGGATTCACTAGGAGCTATGCCCCGAGCCACGGATGTTACTCGAGGAAGAGATCAGGACATACACTGCATGACTGCATTTTCAGGGTAAGTGAGGCATGGACGTTGAGTCATCAAAATGCCAGGGGTAGCGGAAGTGACATCAAATGCCATGTGATCCTTGCCTGATGTCAAAGGAAAAGACATCACATGAACTTTGACCTAGTGACACCACAGGTAGTGACATCACCTGCCCTTTGATCCACCTCTATGATGTCACAGGAAGTGACATCGAAAGGCATTTGCCCAGATGACAACACAGGAAGTGACATCTTGTGACCTTTGGACCCCATGAAATCAAAGGAAGCGACATTGCATGACCTTTGGCTTGGTGCTATCACAGGCAGAGCTGCATCTAACTTTTGGTTACTTACTTCACACACAAAGGCTGGAAAATCTCTACAGATACAAAAGAAGTTCCTTATAAAGACACATACTTCAAATCTTATTGAAAATGTAGCTACATACATTGTTTCAGTTATTATCTTCAGATGAATAAATAAGATAATATAGCATTGATTAAGAACCTCTCAAATAGTGTACACAATGGAAAGTACTGTAGTCAAGTTGAAATCAGCCATTATCAATATCAAATAACTTATAAACTGGAAAGGTTGATGGGCCTATAATGTTCAAAACAAGTTCACTTTATCATTTGTTTTAGAAATTGAGATTACCATGTATTTAAATATCAGTCTTGGAACGTAGGTCAAGCTCTCCCAGCAACCTTCCTTTCCATGGCATGTTATACATACTTCTAAACCTGTGGAGCCATTGAACCTTTCCAGGTTTACGATCATTAATTTCTTGTACAGAAAACATGTACATCACTGGTACAGTACTTGTGTTGATCAATAATATGCTTGTCTTGCATTACCATACCTTACCAGCAACAAACATCTTATCTAACAGCCAGAATGCCTAAAGGCATGAATGCTTGCTTTACAAATGCAGATGTTACAGTCCGCATTTAAATCACTGCCCCTAAAGCAAAACTTTCCACATTTTCAAAATCCATCACACACACATAGAGTCAATGAATCACATATGTGCAAATCAGTGTATAAAAAATGTTGCATAAGGCAAAGGAGACTACAAGGTGCAGGATTCACTTGTCATTCATACTGGTAGGCACATTTTAAGAGTGCTTGGTCTGGAGAAGCACAAACTCAGGATTCAGAACATAGCTCAGTGGTTAGTGTTAACTTTAAGAATAAGAATTTATTTCTACCCAAACAAACCTTTCTTAGCAACATCAGGATGGAAAGACTGGGAAAAAAACATAACTTTCTAACCTGTACCATGCAGCTTGTATGCGGCTCTTACATGGTAGTTCATAGCTCACTGTGCTATATTACGAACGTAACTTCATGTTCATGCTATTAAAACTTTATAAATAAAATAAGAAAAGAAAATAAACTTATGAACTGCACAGTAACAACAGCCTCTCTGTGACAAAAGCAGTAACCCACTGAGTTATCCACATAAAAAATTGTTCTTTGATTTGCATGGTACACATTTTTTGCAGCAGGCATATTAACCCTCTGCACTACCTTAGATAAGCGAAAACAGCCACTAGAAAAAACTCTCATCTCTCTCCAACAGGTACAGGTAATCACCTGAGTTAACTTGACATTTTTATTGTTGCCTGAAAACCACTGAATATACAATACACAATATGCAGCAGGCATATTAACACTGCACTACGTTAGATAAGTGAAAACCGTCATTAGACAAAACTCCCATCTCTCTCCAGCAGGTACATAATAAATCACCAGAGTTAACTTGACACTTTTATTGGTGGCCGAAAACGGCTGAATATACAAGGAACTTTACAGTGCTTTTAAAACTGCTGCACTGCTACAAAACTGGCCCCACTAACAAAACGTGCCCCCCCCCCTTCCAGCCTCCTGGGGAAGCGCCCGCCTGTCACCGAATGCCTGTAACAGCCATTCCAGCCTTGGTGATGTTCAAAACAGACAATGTCTTGTTGGCCAGTCTACCAGCAATGACCCGTGTGCGCATGCTGTGGCTACACGGGTGAAGGGTTCAACATAAAAAATTGGCAGTAAATATGTTATTCACATTACCTAAACGATGGCTAGACCGCTAGAAAGGTTGAACCTGAAATGTGTGCTCTTTAATAATAATTTCTCAAGTATTGCAGCAGGGCATTTGAAAATCTTGTGTCGGCTTCAAAAATAGATAATCTTATCTCACTTTACTTGTTGCGTCTGTTAGAGGTTTGCCCAGGGCCCACAGCTCACAGAAGTCACAAAGACCGGCACCAGTAGAAAGGGAGTTGTAGAGTCGAGACTCTAGTCGAGTCGATGGGACGAATCGGTCAGTCTCACTCTCACACGACCTCACCTGCCCCGCGGCCCGCCGGAGGTCCGACTGTCCGACTCAGTCAGAGAGTGACAATTAAGTGAAGTCTCTCACGGCCCGGTCCCGAACTTGCGTTGATTCTGGTCAGTCACTCTAGAGTCTTGACACCCAGTGCCCAAGCAGCAGGTACGAGTCTGTCTCGACTCCGTCTCCGAGGCCGCGCCAGCGCAACTTTTATTGCCGCATGGGGGCTGGCCAATAATTTTTGTCAGGGCTGTTATCATTGGTAGTGCTTTCTAGATTGATGGCCCTGGAACCAGGTCAGTGGTACATACATATATTGACCCAGGCACCACGTCCTCACCTATGGTAGGGTACAGCAAGCGTGCACTTGTACTTACACACATGAGCTGTTAGGTGCAGCACAAGTAGTTAATCACTGGTCATTCATGCCCAGCCATGCTGCGCACTCTTCGTACTCATTTGCTCAGCTTCCTGGCCCAGGCCAGCAGCAGATAAATACAATGTATCAAATCAACGACTGCACTGGCCGGCCTGGGTTGACCATAGCAACGAGTGAGACGAGTTCTTTCCCCCATCCCCGTCCCAACTTGCAGGCCATAAGATGTCTCTGCAGGCAGATCTTCAGCAGAGCAGTGCTATCAAGCACTGCTCACACTGTGGCTGATTTTATGACACCAGAGCACTTGTCAAGGGTAACAAACAGCCAGCCTGGTGACCCCTAATTGAAATCCATGGGGTGGGAGCGATTGGGTGGGACAGGAGGCGTGGGGGGTTGTGAACACTATTTCAATTGTTTCAATTCTGATGTGATATTTGTAGTGGGTGTTCCTTTAGTATATTTGGTTTGTTCGCCAATGTTATTGATGTGAATGTTGTAATCATTGGTCACAGGGTATTGACTTTCGACTTCCATGGTTCGCAAGTGTCTTTACTTGTTTGTCACTTCTTCTGTCGTTGACGGACGGATATTGTTGTATGGTTATGTCTGTTTCAAAAATCTAATAAAAAGTCTTTGAAATAAAAATACTCAGCCAACACTCTCCCAATCACACAACCTACACGGTGTAGCACGCTTTCCCTGTGTGCAAGACCTTTATCACCAGACCCAGTGGCGTAACAATAGCCCCTGCAGCCCACACCGTGCGGGGGCCTGAGCTCCAGGGGGCCCTCTCTGGCCCCGAGCTCCAGGGAGCCCCCTCTGGCACTGTGCACGGGCAGGCCTGAGAGCTCCTGACTGGATCCTGAGTGTGGGGCGTCCCCTTCATGCACTTTGCAGGGAGGCCTCCCGCAAGATTTGTTACGCCACTGACCCCACCACCTACGCTATGTAACTAATACAATAGAGTCTGAATTGACAGGTTGCAATGCATTAAAGAAGTGTAATTTGAGTCCCTATGAACAGTGAACCTGGGCAGGCCCAGGTGTGGGAATTCCTCACTTACTTGGGGAGACTCTGAGAAAACACGTGGGATGAATGGAAATGCTGGAGAAACTAGACATACGCTTCTGCATACTGGAACATCATGATTACATTAACCAGGAGCCCACCTATTCCAGAAATCACATCCAACTGTATGTTCATGCTGGTGGTACGATTCTCACACAACCTACTCGCATTAACTCGTGTTTTCTTTTGTATTTTTAAAACTCACCCATGAAACCCATTTCGGCTCTCTGTACAGACCAACATCACGCTTTGAAGCGGCAAGTGAACACATTTCGTCTGTTCTTAAATTGAGCTGCTAAAGCCCTATATATTGCTAAGCACACCAACTGTAATTAAAAGCCACTGTGGCGCTGCACTACCTTTCCAGTTAATTATAGAGCTAACCAGCGGCCACACCAAAGAGGCATCTGTACTCTTGTGTGCTTTTACTATTTTCTTTTCCACTAATATTTTTACGATTCTTTCAAATAGTTATTTTATCTTTTTAATCCTTTGATCCATACCTCTGCTTCCCTCTTCGTCGTTCCTTCCCCACCTCCCTTTGTAGTAAAAGGCAGACATGTCATTTTGGTTCCTTTGGCCACTTGGCATGGAGCTTTCCCCAGTCTTATGTAATAACTAGCTATACTCACATGTTGATGCAACTGTATGAGTTAGCCATGCATTTCCCTCCCAATTCGCATAGCTGTCTTTACTTAAATTTGTCTTCCATCAATAATTATTTCAACATTAGCATAATCGGGCATGCACAGACACAGGGCCACATGTATCAACCAATTCGGCCGTTTGTGAATGCAAAATAGACTTTCAAGGTGTATGACAGGCTTTGGCAGTGCATTTTAGATAATCACAATTTTTTGCGATTACCTAAAATTGCAACTACAAATATGGAATCACAATTTCCAATTCTCTAAGCACATGTACCAAGCATTTTCTAAATGCTAACTTTGCATTTAGGAAATGCTATTACCATCGACTCCAAGTCGATGGTAACCATGTGCAATTTTTGAAAATGCACAAAAAATGCATTTTTGGGGGGGTGCTTCAAGGGGACCTTGGGGCCCCGGGCACCCTTGGTTTTGCATTACCTAATTTGTGATTACCAATTAGGTACTCACTAGTTAGCTAATGCAAAACCATTCGCACCTATTGGCCTTTAGGCGATAGCGATTACCTATTTACCGAATCGCTATTTGGTCATTTTAACGAAGCGCTAAAGCTTTAGTGATTCCTTACATACATCGCATTTTGCGATTACCAAATAGCGATTCGGGAAAAATAGCTATTTGTTAATCGCAAAATGCTGTTCTGATACATGTGGCCCTCAGTGTTGTACAGCAACCGCAGACCAACTCCACTGCCCCCTTTTCAATCTGTTTTTAACTCCAACAAACCAACATCGTTCTATGTCAGATGTTTACTTAGCCTTTGACAACCTTCTCCATTTTTCTGGTCTCCCATTACATTGTGGACTATGTAGTTGCGTATTTCACTGTTCACCCGTCCAAACTCACTATGGTCACTGCTGTTATTTATGTTATGAATGTTCCCTCACACGCTGCTTCAATAGAAGCCCTGTTACGAATTGTAAGCAGTCTGGAGCTCATCAGAGGAGTGTAACAGTGAAGATGTTTTGGTAGCATAAAGTTTCTAATTCTAAAATGTCTCATTTTGCACACAAAACCAAATGGGCCTCACTCGTCCTTGTTTATGTGCTAATGTAGCAAAGCATCACCACTTTCCATCTACATAATGTATATAGTCATGTCTGACCATAACTCTCATTCACGTTGGCATCTTCTCAGGATCTGCCAAAAATCACAAAACAAGTGGTGTCCATCCTTTCATGATGATCAGGCATTTGCTCCTCAAAGCAATTTGGTCACACAGTGACTTTCTATCATCCAAGTCTCATGTTTGGGATCATTGTTGATTTATGCAGTAATCATGGGTTTCTTCTAGTCCTATAATAGTATCTATTATGCATTTCGGACAAAGCTCTTCACGGTCTATTGCGATTACAGAACCATGCTCCCGACCTTGTCTTTGACTTGAAAAGCTCATTTATTCATTGCACTCCCCGTTGGCCAACAAAACACAGTTCAGATTTCAAGATCCTTTGTTTTCGAGCATTAACTTACTAACTCTCTCCTTTGACAGCTTTATACAATTCACAGCTTCATACCTCCGGTTAATAGCAACTTCTTTCCTTTAGAATCTGGTTATTTATCACCAACACTTTATTTTCCTTTACCTCAGTTTGTTTTTCTCTCCTCTGCTCTTTCCTCCATATTCGATTTTTCCATTTCTCTCTTCCTCTTCTGCTTGCTTAGGAAGATACTTAGAAATGTATTTCAATTTTTCTTAATATGACACAGTTTCCACTTTAGTGCAAGATCTCGCTTCTTGAATGACTACGTCTGCTTTCTTTCACGTTCACTCACCCTTAAATTCATGTTTTTTCTGTAATCTTGTTATCAGATCCACTCCAACCTCCATTTTTAGGTACCACCTATAGGCAGTTTTTAGCAGTCTGTTGTCAAAAGACCTATTATGTACAGTAACAATAATAATACTCACAGTGGGCTTTGGGTCAAGCCATTGCTTGTCATTGGTTGGCTTTCTTGTCAATCTCATGTACTTACTTCTTATTCAATAACTTTCCTTCCTCTTCTTGTGTTTGTCAACACAGCTTCATTACCATGCTTTTAATTGGATGACTTGTATCCTTCTACTGCTCAAATTCATAGATCTATTTTTTTTGTTGGTACCAGCACTCCGTGAGAGGGCAATTTTGTTTTTGCTCTCTCCCATGTGTGCTGCTTTCTTCCTGACTTCACTGCCGCCCAGCACTCTGTGAGTCGCTACTTTACAGCTACAAGATTGGTGTCAATCATCTTGAAATGGACAACTTAAAATATTTTTTTAATGCCTACTACAGCATACAAATGCGCATGTATGGTGATGGAATGTATGTGGATACATTATCAAGCTGTGGTCAGATCATAAAGTAAAATAATTATGTGTCACAGTGTCATGGCGCATAAGTGCACAAGCATGATGATGCATGCACATGTATGTGTCACTGTGCTGGACAGCTATTTTCATTTTTATTTGTTTTTCCCAATGGTGTTTTTTGCTGAATGGTCATCTAATAAAGGCGATACCTATTGGCTCTGCCAATGTTTATTAAGTTTTCTCTTTCTTTTAGTTTTACCGCAAGCACTAAGAAGAGATACCCCTTTGTTGGGGAGTGTACCTGTTCTTCTTCTGACCAAGCTGGGCTTAAGATTAATTTAGTGCACCCTTGTTGTCCACACAAGCACGCAAATAACATAGTACATGCAGTATGCTGCCTCTGTGCGAAATAGCCATCGTTTTGTGTGATGCCTCATCTGTTTTGGATTTAGAACTCTGATTGACATATTTAATTGTCTATAAGTCCTTATCTATAAGTCCTTATGGACTTATAGACAATTAAATATGTCTATATTGTCAATATGTCATGGACCTGGAAGTTAAATGGCACCTGTGGACTACAGCACCTGTTGTGCCATCCACAGGGTGGGCCTGAAAAACAAGGCTTCAGGCCTATCATGTGTAGCCTGACTGCAGCAGTTTAAAATCCTGCAGTCAAACTTGTCAAACTGACCCTTTTGACAAGCGGAAATTCCTGCTTTTAAATATTAATAAGTCATACTTAAGTCCACCTTGCATACAAGGTAGGGTGCCTGATATTTAAAAGTGGAACATGTGCAAAAACTATTTTCATTGGTAGGACTATAGCTGGATCCTAAAAAATGACAACGTTCAGATTGTAAACTGTAATCTGTAACTTTTGACAGGAACCAGTTAAAGTAGTCATTCAAAGACTATTTTTTTCATATTTATTAAAAGTTCAATTCATTGGTGCACTTGGATTTTTCATAACTACCTAGGAAAAGTAACTTTTAGAAGGTTACTTTTCTATGGCTGAAGTCACTGGAAGCTAATTTTCATTAGCTCTCCAGTAGCTGCCCAGCCAGTGCTTGGCCTTAATGAGGTATGACAACTACTTACAGAGTAGGAACAATGGCCTGGTTGTGGGGAGGAATTTACTTCCAATTGCAGGAAGACTAATAGGGTGTACCCAGGAACATAATTAATTCGTAAAGAGGCCTTCTCCTTTCACAAGTAAATTTAAGGTGCGAGATGGAGAAGGCAACGCTTAGTCCCCCAAGTCAGGTAGGAATCAAACCCAGTGTGAGGAAGCTACGCTCAGAACCAGTTCTGAGTGACTACAAAGGAGGTGACTGCTCATTTCTCTGACCACACCTCTGGACAGGCACACAGACTCTACACAGGGGGAAAGGGTTTCCCCATCTTGAATTTAAGGAGTGAGGGACACTGTGGGATTTTTTCCCTAGGGCAAACAGGAACTGCTGAAAAAGTGGGTATGGTTACCGCTGTGGACATTTACCCCATTGCTTAGCGAGGGGCTAGCAGTCACCCACCCAAAATCTAGTGCATTATGTACTTCCAACCATAAATGTGGCACCACAAGGCCACCTCCTCAGAACACTCTCTAAACCTGTGGAAGAGCAGAAGAAGTACTGCACCTGCTGTTTGAGACCTGTGAGGAGACCTGAAGGGCTGGACATTCTCCCACTTGTACCCAGGACAAAGATGTGGATTCCAAGCATCAGTTGGCTGACCTCCTAGGTCACTGCAGGGACACAACAAGCTGCGAGAAGCCTTTTACCTGCAGTGCCCCAGTGCCTGAACTGGAAAAAGAGAAGTTCAAGTACCCTTTCCCAGAGTACCTAATTGCTTTTGAGAAGTGTTGGTACTTTCTAATTAAAAGTATTGCACCTCTGCTGCGAAATGCAGGTACTCTCCCTTAAAAAATAAAGAAGGGCAGGTACTCAGTAACTGACAGTAACGGCCCATTTAAAGCACTGAAGTGCCCAGATGACCAGTAGCAATGCGACCCTGACTGCACCCTGCTGGTGGCCTCTGCTGGAATGAGTTTTGACCCCCCAAGTGCCGTTCCTAAGGTCCTGGGAATCTCTGCTGTTTTTAATTGGACTCCTCCTAACAGCTGAAAAGTTGGACCAAGAAAATGTTTATACTTTTAGACTCTGGTGAACCCGGACCAACCACCCAAGCAAATCCACCCATGGCGCAACTGTGCTTGGCTGAAGAAACAGGTTTCTCCTGCCTGGAGCTTCTCCGCAGCAGCAAATCTATTTCAGTGGGCCCTCGGTGAGAAGATATCCGGCCTCATGGAAATCATCGTCAGATACAGCCTGCAACCTTGTCCTGCTGGAAGATTCTGAGTTCCAAAAAAGAGACTAAGTCGGAATGTAGCAATTTTAATCAGACAAAGGAGTGAAAATTATCGTGCTGACACAAGGACATCCCAGGGAACAAAATTAGAATTTTTCCTCTCTGAGATTTTTTTGCCAAAGCTAACGACTTCAGCAGGGCCTTGTCTAATGGATATCCGACTTCGAGAGGACTTCGGCAGATACAGCCTGCAGCCTCACCTGGCAGAAGGATTTTGACTTCCATTTGACAGACAAAGTTAGAATGTAAAATCTTTGACTGGGATCCAAGCCATGCGCCACCCAGTGGCGGCTAGCATCTACGGGGACAGGCATGTGAAAACAATATATACATAAAAAACCTTAGCTGAAAGCAAACACAATATCCTCCGCACCAGACGTCTTCATTCTTCGACTGCAGCCCGGCCACCAGGAAACTCCCTTGACCAATCCTGGCACTGCTCTCATGCAGCATGAGAGCAGTGGGATTGGAGAGAGCGGCCTCACCTGCACTCCACAGCACTCAGGAGGCATGCACTTGCTCTAACCCAGCTGTCTTAAGACAGTTGAGATAGAGATGTTTAAAGTGCACATGTGTGTGACGGCCAGCCAAAAAGACAAGCGCACTTTAAACAGTGCATTGACAGCCCTCCCTTTTGCTGTCACTCAGCAGTTGCCTCATCCTGACGCTCTGTTCAGGACGTGGGATGAAAAATAAAATGGTAATGAATTTGTAGTAATTATGGACGCCACTCGAGGAGGAGTTTCACAGGAACTTTATTGACGACAGGGACTGCGCAGCAGCCGGCACAGAAGAGGCATCAAACAGCAACTGAACAGGTATTCAAACACGAGAACTCCAAGTTCTGATGTGGAATGCTCACCTCAGGAACAGCCATGACGTGAGCATTTCATGCAAATACAATGACAAGGGGTGAAACCACTACATTATCCTTCCCCTCGTAAACGAATGAAAAAGAAAACAAGAGCGGGAAAGAAGAGGAGAGAAACTAGAGGGAAAGAAAAAGAGAGATACAAAAAGGGGAAGAAAGAAGAAGGAAATTAGCGAAATCTTCTTGGAACAAAACGTTGTCTCTCGCTCCTGCGCAAACATACAGGTGAAGGAGCATTGGAGAGAGAACCATCAGCAACATCAGTAGGTCTGCCATGTAAGTCTTCATTGCTAACATTCCCAGACAACTTGACAACTCTGGACACATTCCACCAATGTTTGTTGTTCACCCTGACAGCATTACCACAAATCTTATCCAAAACCATGGGATTGGAGAATTTCAAATCTTCCTTCTTGCTATGTACAGGGATTTTTACACGAACAGTGTCACCAACAACAAACGTATGAGGAACAGATCTTTTTCTAGCATCAAAGTAAGATTTTTGTCGCGACTGAGCTTAAGAGACGTTACTCCTCACACGGTCATCCACATCAACCACAGTATCCTTTTTCACCCACTTCGACATCCACCAAGGACACACTTTGGAACACTGCTTTCTTCCTCGCAAAAGTTCAAAAGGGGACACTTTAGTGGACGAGTGAGGAGTGGTGCGGTAAAACCACAACATGGATCGAACAACGTTCTGTACATTGCACCTTGCAGCCAACGCCCATTGCACACAGTCGTTCAACACTCTATTCATGCGTTCCACAAGTCCATTAGTTTGCAGATGATAGAGTGAGCTCTTGGAATGAGTTATTCCCCCTTGTTGTAAAAAAATGTCAAACTCTTGACTGACAAACTGTACACCATTGTCGGACACAATATTGGAAGGGAAACCTTCATGCAGGAAAATATCCTTTAGGAAATCAATTACATTCTTTGAGTTTGGCTGAGCCACGAAACGCACCTCAGGCCAATTGGAATAATAGTCAATGGCAACAACAACAAACCTTGAAGATGTGGGAAGCAGATTGAATGGACCAACAAAGTCGATGCCAACCTTCTCCCAAGGTCTAGCTAGAAAATCAATGGGTTGAAGAGGAGGTGTTCTTATCTTAAAATTCCTTTCTGCACTGGAACACACGACACACTCACCAACAAAAACATCTACATCCTTGTCCATCAGGGGCCACCAAAAGCATTCACGCAACCTACGTTTTGTAAATGTTTTACCCAAATGCCCTTCATGCGCTCCACTGACCAATCTTGACCTCACCTTTTCCAGAGGAACCAATCTATCCCCACGCACCAATAAACCATCTTCCATAGAAAGCTCCATGGACACTTTTACAAATGTTTGTAAGGTGAATGGTGCGTTTTTCTCCTTTGGCTAGCCATGCTTGACACACTCAACAACTTGGCAGAGTAAAGCGTCCTTTGCCAATTCATCCCTCCATTCTTTTTCGCTGACGGCACACATGTCATTCAAAACCAAGGAGGCAATGAAACAGTTGTCCTCATCTTCGTCATCATCATCACAAATGGGTGGACCAACTTCCGCAATGGGAAACCTAGTCTGCTCTTGCATTCTTGTTGCCAGGAAGGCACGTAATTTCAAAATCGGACTGAAGCAACTTGGTAGACAAACGGGCAATTCTAGGTGTATGTTCTTTGATCTTGTCCCCCGAGAGGATAGAAACAAGTGGACTGTGATCTGTTCACAGCTGGAAATGATTACCCCAAATGTAGGGATGGAACTTTCTGATAGCCACCAGCACGCCAAAAGCTCTCTTTCAATCACAGCAAAGTTCAACTCAGGTCCGCGTAATACCCTGGAGGCATAGCCTAAGGTGTGTTCAGTACCATACATGCATTGAGTGAGGACAGCACCCAAACCAACACCACTTGCGTCCACAGTGATGGTGCACATAGCATTGGGATCAAAGGGCTTTAGAACCCTAGGAATAACCAATTGGGTCTTGATCTATTCAAACACTCTCTGACAGCAATCATCCCAAACAAACGTAATACTTTTCTTTAACATGTTCGTTAATGGTTGGACCCTTGAAGCGTAATCTGGCACAAACCGTGAGTAAAACTCGCAGAGTCCAATAAAGGATTTAAGACCAGCCTTGTCCGTAGGGGCAGGACTGTCAACTATGACCTTGACGAGACCCGGTCTGGGTTCTACGCCATGTTCTGATAACACGTGCCCTAAGTACTCGACCTTCTGTACCTTAAATATGCACTTTTCCTTCTTCAAGACAACTCCTTTCTCTTGCATGATGTCAAGGACACGATACAGAGAATCATCGTGGGACTAGCAAGACTCACCGTAAATCAGGACATTATCTTGGAACACGGCAACGCCCTCGATCCCCTTGAGCATAGAACACATTATTCTCCGAAATACTGCCACCACAGAGGCAAGTCCAAAGGGCATTCTGCAGTATTGAAACGAGCCAATGGGCGACACAAAGGCTGTGAGATGCCTTGAAGAAGGGTCCAAGACCACATGGTGATAAGCTGATGCTAAGTCTTACTTACTGAACCATTTTGAGCCCTTAATCATTGACAACATGTCAGAAATCTTAGGGAGAGGGTGAGAATCCACCCAGATGTTTTTGTTGAGACTGCGTAAGTCAACGCAAACGCGAAGTTCTCTATTTGTTTTTTAGCCACAACCAATGGAGAAAGCCAGAGAGAAGACTCAATTGGCTCGATAATGCCCTTCTGACACACACCGTTGAGTTCTTGTTCTAACTGATCCCTAATACTAAAGGGTACATTCCTGAGCCTGTGCTTGACAGGAACGGCGTCGTCCTTCACCCTAATTTGATGGGTAAATCACTTAATCGGACCTAAACCCCCACCAAAAACTGAAGAGTAATGTTCAAAAAGATTTGCGTTGAAATCATCTGAACATACGATAGAGACTTGATCCCTGGTCCCAGGTCTAAGCACCATTTTGAAGAGACCTTGATGATACCATCCAAGAATGGACAACCCTTTGATTGCCACGTACACCTTTCCGTGAATTTTTCTACCCCTGAATTCTAGGGTGTCTTCAAAGAAACCTGCAAGTTCAATCCTCCTCCCTTCATATGAGACAGGAGACCTGTCTGGAGGTTCTAAAGGTCGTGACCCCCAAATCTCACTAAACAACTCTTGGGTGATCATTGTTATTCTTGCACCTGAGTCAACCAACAAACACACGCTCATATCTCCGATGCTGATGTCAACATACGGGTCTACACATTCTGAAATGTCACCTTCAGTGACATTCTCATCACCTACTACCACCACCATATCTCTCAGCTCTTCCTGGATATTGTTGAAGTTGTCATCGAAACGCTCCACCACAGACACATTAGCAACCGGGGAAGAAGAGACTTGTTTGCCCTCTTGAGTGTATGCACCACCCCGTTTCCCACTTTGACAAACTTTGGCAAAGTGGCCTAGTTTTCCGCACACCCTGCAAGTAACGTTTTTAGCTGGACACCCTCTTCCGGACTTGTTGTGAGAGAGGTACCCACAACGAAAACAAATATTGGTCTGTTTGAAGAACCTATTATCGGTATGTGAGGTTACAATGTTTTTTGCATCTTTAGATCTAACAACTCCCACCGAATCATTAGATTTGTCCTCCAATTCCTTCACAGATACTTTTGACAGTTCAATGCTCTTAGCTGTGCGAATGGTTTCTTCTAGTGAAGGATTACCCATCGACAGTAACTTTTGCTGAATATTCTTGTCCGAACATTTACAAATGTACTGGTCTCTAATTAACTGCTCTGTGAAAGCCTCAAATTGGCAGTCTGCACTCAATTTCCTCAGAGCTGAGATGAACACATCAACATCTTCTCCCGGTCTCTGTTCCCGTTTGAAAAATTTGTGTCTGATAACTACGAGGCTAGGTTGGACATCAAAACGTAACTCCAATTTCCTAACAGCCTCTACAAATTCATCGATGTCATCTTCATTTTGGGTTGGCACCAACGGTGGTAAATGTTTGAAAATAGACCTCCCCTCAAAGCCCAATGAATGTAAGAGGAGGCATTTCTTCCATTCAGCTCTATAACGTGACGCACCAATGGCACCTAGATAGGTGACAAATTCATCATACCAATTCTTCCACGAAATGGTTCCAGAAAAGGTGGTGGTGGTGATACAGACTGCATATTACTTTTGAGTTCTTAACTAGTTAGATGCAATTTTGAATGTGTCTGTTCCTAAACAAAAGGAAAAACAGAATACGCTTCCCTTAATACGATTCGACAATTTTCCCAATGCCAATACATGCGTCAACACAATGGAAAAACAGTGTTCTAAATTCTGCAACTTAACAAAGGTTACACTGTTCTTGGTTTGCATAAGATTGACACACCAGGTGGGTGTGTCACCGTATCCTCAAAGCACACTGTTGAAAGGAAGATGTGCGTTGGCTCATTGACACGCAAGGTGTGTGTGTCACCGTTGTACTTTGCGTGTGTTTTTATTGTTCATTGATGAATGAACTAATTTTCAAACTTGTTGACACACTTGGTGTGCGTGCCACCGTTAAGGAAATGCGCTTGTTTACAGTATTGTAGAACTCTTATTCAAACTCGTTGACACGCTTGGTGTGCATGCCACCGTTAAGGAAATGCACGTGTTAGCAGTGTTGTGGTAAATGTACTTTCTTTGGCTATCTCTTCTGGTGTCACCGTTTTGTCTTACGCGTGTGTGTCGACACGTGTCTTGAAACTAGCATTCAAATTGCCTGCAACTTTATACAAATGTGCCTGGTCCGTTATTTAAAAAAAAAAAAAAAAACTCTTAAATGGCCGCTTGTTGTTGTCAATTACGCAACACACTATGTTAAACGCCGACAGCTACCTTACTCAAAATGGCGCCACGTAGCGTAACACTGCATGCGTGCGTGACATTACGAGTATGTGCCTGGCCATGGAATGCTTTTCTGATGACGTGGCACTGCGTAGCTTATGCCTTTCAATCTTCTCTTGCGCCTCTGCTGCCAATAACGCGCGTATCGCTTGCAATACCTTAAGTCTTTGTCCGATAGCCTGGATTTAGGCTCGTTTTTCTTCCTTAACCTGACGAGGTTTGCACGGGCCTTCGGGAGCACGGCACAGCAGAAATAGTGCTCCAGATGTTGCTTATGGGTTCTGCAGTCACCTGTCGATGATCGTCGCCATCAAAAATGCAGTAATTACGGACGCCACTCGAGGAGGAGTTTCACAGGAACTTTATTGACGACAGGGACTGCGCAGCAGCCGGCACATAAGAGGCATCAAACAGCAACTGAACAGGTATTCAAACACGAGAACTCCAAGTTCTTATGTGGAATGCTCACCTCAGGAACAGCCATGACGTGAGCATTTCATGCAAATACAATGACAAGGGGTGAAACCACTACAGAATTACTATTTTATTTTTCATCTCTGGGGTTTTGAGGGTAATATAAGTGAGGCGACACTTCTCCTCTCCAATAGAGAAGTCGCCTCTGGCTCCACTATGGTCAGACTGAAATTGCGCCTAGGTCCCTGTATATTTCTCTTATAGACTATCATTGGCACTTTGCACTTTTTAGCGCTATTTTCATACAAAATATTAAAAACGCCTATCTCCGACTTCCCTTATTGAATTTCTTTTGTTTTGGTGTCATTTTCTCTTATTAAAATCTATTTTATTTTTCTAATTCAGTTTGGGATTTTCAGTGTTTGGTGTTTTTACGTTATTACTGTTTTGGTACTGCATAATTGCTTTACACAGTGCCCTAAGTTAAGCTTGTCTGCTCTATACCATTGCTACCAGATGGTTGAGCTCAAATTAATTATAAGGATATTATTCCTTGATGTGTGCGACCGCCCACCCTAAATGATAACACACTTTCTTACAGTCTCAACATCACATTTTGAAAGAGGGTGGGAGCACACTGCCTCCCACACCAGCACTCAATTTGCCCCAATGCATCATGGTAAATGCATTGCAAGATAACATTTGCTTCAGTAGTAGTCTTTACTTTTTCACCCTTGTTGGTGCAGCCTGTGCTGTTTAAGTCTAGACACGTGTTTCTGGATTCATTCTTTAATCAATAGAAAACAACAAGTCATTTTGGGGGTGCCACGTGTTAAGAACCACTGTACTATGTAGTTCTTTGATGTGCCTGCTTTTTAAGTTCATCACTTACAACCTAAACTTCATTCTCTAAATCCTTTTCATAACACTCATCTTTGAAGGTACATTTTCACTCTACTAATACGATCTAGTCAAGAAACTGGCTTTATTCCCAGCTTCCATACTGTTGAAGCTCAAGATGTTGCTACATTATGGGATTTCTTTTCTAAGACAGCAGCGGGGCAACCACTCAAAGACGCCCACCTGCTACCCCCACCTGTTACAAAAACTTTCCCTAACGAAAAGCAAGGCCGATTGGCTTTGCCAATGCTTTTTGCTTGTTTCCATGTATGTTATTAACCTGAACTCATGGGTCTTGCCCTTGGGAGTCTCCTCTCTCTGAAATACAGTGTGGTGATATGACTTATCATATGTTTAATGCACCTTATACTTAAGTTTTTTTCTGCCAGGGAAACAATGCACCTGGCTTGCACAATTTACAGAAAGGAAACAATGCTATAAAAATTAAAAAACAGCGCCAGCACGGATCGGAGGTAGGAGGCGGGGGCAGGAGGGGGGGAGGAGGACGCGGGGGATGTAGGTGTTAAAAAATAAAATAAAAAACTTCCCTTCTCGCCACTTCCTCGCCGCGTCTCTCCTCTCCTCGCTGGCCTGAACAGGAAACACACCCAGGCTCCCAGTCAGCCAATCACAACGCTGCCTTAGCAGCATTGTGATTGGTCTGAGCGCTATGTTTCGGCACTCAGACGTTGACTGGGAGCCTGGGCATGTTCTCCATGCAGGCTGTAATGCAGCCTGAATGGAGAACATGCCAAGTGCGCAAGACTGTTTGGCCGACAAGCAGTCATTGCGCATTTAGGACGGTGCTACAACTCCTCCCCTGCCCCGCCCCCTCACGCAAAGCTGCGAAGTAGGAGAAAATAAAATGATAATAACACGAGTTATTATCATTTTATTTTCCCTTTATTTCACTGCTAAAAAGCAGTGGGGCGATGCTCCTCTGCCTTAACGGAGGAGCCGCCACTGAAATCAAACTATTGTGTTTATTAATTACAAAATGTAAAAAACAACTATTACCAAGTATACAATATAGTTACTTCTGACTTCTGCACTTCTTGCACTTTACACAAGCTTGTAAAATGTTAAAGTACTTCTTTTACACGAGGACTCGTTCAAATATTTTGTAATTCCTTAGTATGTTTCTTAGAAATCGGCCTTCGAATATATGACTGCTTCATATTGATTTCTAATACCAAGTACTAATTTAGTTCTAGAAATACGAGAATGCACGAAAAGTGAATAAAGACAGGAGGAGATATGGTTCAGAATCTAAACTGCAGATTGTAGCTCTGCATATGATTTATTTTCCTTAACTGACAAGCGCAAAATAACAACACAGAATACTTTTATAGAGCAAAGCACACCATAATCGGACTAGCCTCTGTGTTCACAATCTCTTGTTGATGTATTTATTCAGTTCAGACAAAAGGCTTTTCGTTAAGTTTTTCGACACTATAAAAAAGTTTATACTATTGATGTATAATATTTCTTTACACACTGGGGGAAAGGGGATGACTACACGCTCAGAAGCAATGGATGTGAATGGAAAAAAACATCAACTAGCCTACAACACCCAAAATACCTTAAGATAGCCAAGGTCATTCGTGCAGAGCCTGGAAACTCAATGAGCCTTCGCCTGTCAGAGAGCAGTTGATGAAAGCTTTCACCAGCCAGCAAAAGGAGAATCCAAAGACAGGGAGATTCATGTGCTCTGTCTGGCACTTTTGGGAAATCGAGACAGTAAGAGTTGTCTAGACAGCAGCAGTTGTGTAATAGCCGAGGGCCTCCGGTCCCTCCTCCTCCAACCTACCGTCCAAGTTTCTAAAGAAAGTTTTCGAACGGATTTGTTTGGCAGATGCGTTGTATTTCTCACTTAGCAACATTACAGTAGTCATCAGGCCACTTATTTACCTGTGCGCTGTATTAGGAATATAATAAGTGTTTGCATTATTTATTGTACTGTAACATTTAATATCAATTTCCTTCCCTCATGAAGAGGCCTCAAATATTGAGCTCTTGAGCGCTGTCTCTAGAAACGGCAGCACTCCAGATACGAACCTGTCTCCTGTGCGAAATGTCCAAGTTAGGTGAGAATGAGAAGTAGAAACTAAAAAAAAAGAAAAAAGAAAAAAATACACGGAAACTCTATTTACTGCATTACACCTGCACAGCACGAGGAGAGACAGCAGACATCCTTAAAGCATCGACACCTGATGGCAGGAAGAGCATTAAATAAAAGTCTGACGTGCCCTGCACTTTGTAACCACATTGCTTCAGGCCAGCAGGACACCATGATTCCAGCCCTGGACAATCATTGTAAACTGTCAGCCTCAATCCTCTTGGTCCAACAGTGGTTTGCATAGATGTGTTTTCGTGAATGTCCTTCATCATGAGGTACCAGACAACTTGGCTTTGATTGGCATTTGTAAAAGAAGGGTCTAAGAAACATGATATGGAGGGTTTTTTCTAGGGGTGGGCGGAATTTGGGTAGTCGCGTTACGCAAATCTCAGCGAAATTGTTGAAAATCTCCGCAAGCACGTAGAAATTCCGCGAAGACGCGGAATTGCTTGTCGCGTCCGTTCCCGATGTGTTTTTGCGTGCTCGCGGGGAAATATATCGCTAACTTGCACATGCGGTCGCTAATGGGCGGGGCCATCTTGTTTTTCACTTGTCCCGCCCGCGATGGTTATTTCCTGTTCCGGGTCGCGTATTGCATGCTCCCGCCCGTTCGCGATAAATATTTCCTGTTCGGGAACGCGCATTACGTGTTTGCGATGCTTTTTGCGTGCTCGGGGGGGAAATGTTGCGCGAACTTGCCCATGCGGTCGCAATGGGCGTGGCCATCTTGTTTTTCACTCTATTGCTATGGTTCTGGGCCTGCTTTTCAATCCTCCCTCTATCTTTTCAATCCTTTGTTTCTGGAAACTTTTTTTTGATCTTTTTTATTTATTATCTATCTCTCTATTTTCCTGATTCTATATTTTGAGTTTTTTTGTACTTTTTGTGTGTTTTTTACTACTTTTTCACTCTTTTTCTATTACCTGCTTTTTAATTTCTTTTACTTATTTTTTTAATTCCTACCTTTTTTTCCCGCCCCCGCCTACCCAGAACCATGGCAAAGGGCCACAGGGCTCGTAGCCAGAGCCGCGACCGCCTTCCTTGCGGAAGGTGGCGCCAAAAAGGGGTGCAGGCACGGGCCTTATTCGGTGAGGCAGAGGTGGCCGCACTGGTTTTTTTTGTTCAGCGCCACCTCCCCTTAACCCTGGCAGCAGGCGGCAGGCCTGTGTCCGGGTACAGGCTCCGGGAGCGTCGGCAGCGGTGGGGCAAGGTGCGTCGGGCAGTGTTTCGCTGCTCTGGTGTCCGGCGCACCAATAATCAGCTGACGCACCGGTGGTCCGATATTCTGGACCGGGAGCAGGACCTGCTGGACCTGCTAGGAGTGGAGGTCCCGGGGCTTGGTGAGTAGCTATTTAATATTACTACTTTGTGTTCTTCTGCTCTGTGGTATATATTGCGAATATTTTTTTTTCCGACCAGCAAGAATGCTGCTGCTTACATTGCAGGTAAATTACGTTTAAAAATCTACTGTGATTGTTATGACACAGGCGCTCGGCGCTACTAATCTTACTTGTTTGCAACTTTGCGCTCGCTTGGCCTGATGATTATGTAAGAGTTTATTTTAGAGAACTTAAGTTAGGTAATGCTAGAGAGACTCTAGTCCTTCCTTTGTCCTCCTGCCACTAAGAAGGGATAGTGGTGGATTGATAGGTTTAGTTACTTATTAGTTGGTAATTTTTAAGTGGTGTGCGTGACGCATCCTCTGTCACGTCACGTGCTGCTGAGTGCTGCTTACCCCAGTCCTTAGTAGAACCTTTTGTAGTTTGTTTAGTGAGTTTTAATAGGCTTATATCATCACTAGCAGAACATCAGCAGCAACCAGCCAACAATTTGGTGTATGCAAAAATGTATGTATGTGTCCTCCATCTATGCATTTTTTAGGACTAAAATAAATGGAAATGCAGACTTACTGAACAATTGGCCCGTCTGGATTGGAATAGGTGGGCTAGGTCAGGTGGTACTTAGGCTTACTAGACGGTCCGTGAATCTCGCAATACTACTAGTCGATCAGATTAGATAGGTCAATTTTATTGCAATTGTTGTTCACAAAAATGTTTTTGGAGCGTATTTTAAAATATTTTATTTGTTTCACACCAAACTTTAATTTTTGTCTCTTTCTTTATGAAATCTTACATGATCAGCACCCAGGGGCAAGAAGACAGGGTCACAGGCGGCGGGACAAGATCATCAAGATGCCTCCCAGGGCCAGGACCGCTCCTCTACCGAGGGCTCTGCTGCTGGCCCCAGTAAGTCCTCCAGTGATTAATATTAATAATTATATTTCCCTAACTTTTCCTGCACCTTATTTTTTCCGAACTATTATTTCGGTATCCTAATTCTATTTTTTACAAATTCTTCTTCGATCTATACTATCTGTTTCTAAATTCTTGTTATCCCTGCCTCTAACTGTGTCTGCTATGACTCTCTGTACTACTACTATTAGTCTGTCTGTAGCTAAGCTTGCCCAGTTGGCCACTCTTTATTTAAAATATTTTAAATAAAACTCAGATTCACCAATAGCTCTAGCCATTGAGTCCAGTCCTTTGGGTTGTCCTCTTCTACTACTTCTAGTCTTCTTAATCTTGAGGCTTTTCGACAATTCCCACCAAGAAAATGCCCAACCAGTTTTTACTATTTTTGATAGGATAGGACATACTATTACTGTTGTAGGGATTCTGCACATACAGAACTTTGCACAAGAAAATAGGACGTTGGTGATGGGAGGTTGGACCTTCCTCACACCTCAATCAGAAGCCACCACAATCCCCTGACCGACTAGTTATAGTGTCTCATTAGCTCTCCGAAACCCCCCAAGATACCCAATGAGTAGACAACCCAGAACATAACACTCCCGACCTCTGTCGCGGAAGCAATGCACACCCTTTCGCTCACTCACTCGTGTAAGTCCACACCAAATACCACCGAGTCTATGTAAGTTCAAAAGGTTTATTTTCAACTGACAAGCTCTGTACGTTGTTCTATAATGCAGCAGCAACAGCAAAATGCATAAGATTAAAACAATAAACATTGTTACACTTAGTTACACTTACAACTACAAGTCCATAGAAGACAAAAGGCTAAATCATGATAACTGAACAGTGGTGGAAGAACCACCCTCCCCTTGGTAGGAATATAGTTTATATAAAATTATAAATGGAGATCTGAGCGAATTCTGGAGACCCCTCACCTTAGAAGAACCTAGTACTGGTTACATCATAAGCTCTGCAAAGCTCTGGTTCGTATAATGGAATCTTCCGTCTGTTATGAGAAAAATGGTGCGCGTTAGTATAGTGCAAGCATTTCTCAGTCGTGCCAAAAAGTGTAGTATTTTTATGGATAAGCAATATGGACTAACACCAGAACTCCATAACAAAGTGGCTTGTTTTTCGACCTTGTACGCAGCGCTCAGACAGTAGCAGTATGAGCTCATGTGGGCTCAAAGGCGTCTTACACAACAAGCTGCGAGGTAACTTGCGCAAAAATAAAAGACACAAAGCTAAAATGGTTGCATGGCTCGGGGTAACTTAGCAAAGACTAGAATGACCCTAGGGACCATATAACACTACTAGTGTCTACTCTACTACCTGATTTGTACTAGTGATGTATGTTGTATATGTATTATGTATGTATTAACTTTTTTTTCAATCTTGCTAGTGAAAAATAGGGGAGGTGTATATGGCATCTGAAAAATGTTTAATGTTTTTTCTAGGCGTACTACCGACCACCAGTACCGGGGCCAGCGGCGAAGGTGACGCGGCCGCTGAGGGTGCAGGAGATGCGGCAGTTACAGGAGGAGCTGCAGGGTGTGAGCCAGCAGCAGTGGCGGGCGGTGGTAAGTTATATTCCTAATCCTTACTTATTGACATTACACTCGCTGCAAGGGTGTAATGTATACTGTACTGTTGAGACTTAAGTAAGAAGTTGTTGTGAACGGTTGAAGAAGACACCCTTTACTTAGCATTAGCAATAGCATTAGCGACGGGAGTGTACTGTTGAGTAACCAATGGCCTCTCTATCGGACTTCAACTCAGCTGTTAAAGTTTTATGGAGAAGACTAAAAGTCAGATCAGATGACCTTGATGGATGGGTTGAACGAAAAGGGAAAGAAGGGTGGAAGGAGGAAGGACGGGCGAGATTTAATATTTATGACTGGCAGAGAAGGATACGTGGGATGCATGCATAGGTGTCTGATAGGAATCAGATGCATGGGTGGTGGAATGCCTGAAACTCCCACAAATGTTAGAGGCCGAGGTAGTGGGAGGATAGATACATACCACAAATGTTATGTACTGTGCTTGCTAGTGCTACTGTGCCACTATGTGTAGAATTAATTTGTCTTACTGCTTTGCTAAGAGTATATTTTACAATAGTCTTGTTTTTTCTTCTTGATATAGCTACTCCTTCCAAAGTGAAAGTAGACAGGAAGGAGTTGGCAGCCAAGGCCCGGCGCCGGAAGCTGGAGGCCATACAAACTGAATACCGGCGGCTGGTGGTTCTAGAGGAGGAGGAGGAGGAGGCGGCAGCAGCTGCAGCCTCCTCCAATGCCCCGGGCCCCAGCCACCCCCTCCAGTGTTACGGCACCACCGTCTGGCAGCCGCCCGCCGCCATACTACATTAAGCACTGCTGCCCCCCCCCTGTGGATGCAATTGCCGCGCACTGAAGCGCCGCGTGGCCCGTCTAGAGGAGCGCATTCGTGTCCTGGAGAGGCGAGCCCGCTGATGAACAGACCCCGTTTATTGCCCCTTTTTTATTGCTTATTTTGGTGGGTGGGAATCGGGCGTTGGGGTTTTCACTTTTGGACAATTGGACATTTCATTTGTTGGACTTTTTCGTTCCGGGCAATGGACATTGGTTGGGGTTAGGGAGAGGGGTGGGTCAGGTGTTGTGGGATTTTTTTACATAGTTTATTTTTGTTAGGGGATTAAATTATATATTTATACTTTATATACGATGTTGTTAATGTTTTGTGGGTGGGGTTACTGTTTTACGTCACACTGTTTCCTTGCTGGTGCAGGGCCACAGCCAGTGTTTGATTTAAATAATTGGCTGAGTTACTAAGACACAAACAGATAGATGCGGTACCCCTCACTGAGGGACTTGTCCTACTAGTACTGTCAGTCTCTCCTCCTAGTCTATGCATTCTGCAACTGGACTCAAAGGGGTGTGTGAAATAGAATTAATGACAAAATTTCCATTATTAATTATGCCTCCCCCAAACTTCTTCTCTTACCTGTGCTTGAAGTTTATCTTGGGCACGGCGATGATGGTTTTCTTTCCCAACATGCCATGGTTGTGGTGGTAGTAGTAGTAGACCCAGGCAGTAGCATTTGCAAAAAAAAGAAAATGAGACAGTCAGTCGACTGAGAGAGACTGTGGGAGGAGTAGTAGAACGAAGTACAGTACGGAACTTACTGCCAAACAATAATATGCCAAAATACAATAAAACATAATGGTGGTGGGGATAGCCTAGTACATAGAGTTACAAACTCTAGCTGTGTCGAGTCACTCGACTAGGCCTACAGTACACTCAACACAAGCGTAACCGTTAGTGCTGTGTAGGAGGATGACAACAAATCCAATTGATGCCGGCAATTAATGCTGATAGATTAGGTTCTTTGGTAAAAAAATTATCTCGCAAATATACTGCTCATGGGTGGGCAAGCAGAAGAACATCCTCGCCCTGCCTTAAAATTGAATTAGTGTTGCTTTTGCCACATCCGCCGCAGCAAGCGTGTGATAAATTATTGGTGTACATTTAATTTAGTCACACCTCAATAAGCCACACAGCCCGGGGGAAGAGGGTTAGGGTTTGATGAATGGTTGGGAAGGGGGGTTTTGGGAAAGGTTTGACAAAGAAAAACAGTACGCATGGACAACAACAAAACACAATCTTGGCAGACAACCATATCCATAAATCTGTTAAGGGAGAAAAAGGAAATGCATGCATGATGATGATAACTTGATGGTTAATGATAAGTAGTACTTACTAACTACTACTAGACAATTAGACAGTACAGGGCAGCAGTATATTATGCAATTTGCCTTGCCTGTCTGCCCTCCGAGAGACCCGAATTACATACAGTTTCTGTTCTGTTGTACCGGCCCGGGCTTAAAGATAGCAAAGAAAATTCAAAAATAGCTGTAGGGATGAATTGAATTATAAGCAGAGAGCAAACATAACAACAACAACAACACACAGTAGTAATGATTGAAGACAAAAAATGAATCAAATTTAAAAGATGATGAAAGTTGATACTGTTACTGTATGTTATCCTGGTCAAAATGGGGAGTTGCATCTCGGCATTCCTCTTGGTCCTCCCTTCCATGGACGCTCCGGCCATCAATCTTGGGTGACGCCACTACCTGCCTGGCAGATGTAGATTCATTGGTAAGGTAAGTGAGAGTTGTTTTTCCCAGTATAGCACAGGGTAAGGGCCGGCCTGTAATTGTAGATGGGAAAACAAAAGGGATATTGAAAAATCAAGTAGAAAAAAATGCATAAATTACGGTGGAGTGCAACAAGAACACTTTCAGAGGCGGCATGGATACATCATGTCTACTCTAGTCTGTTTCCAGCATTAACCTCCAACAACAACAGGACAGAGCAGGCCCACGGCACCCGTGACCCATCCTCCATTTAGCGTACATTTTTTGACAGAGGCAGACAAAGCAGATATACAGCAACATAGCATTTTACAAATTAAGTGACTAAATCAATGCCCCGCTGTCAGTCATACCACCACACTCGACTCCACCACTACACAGACATGTAGGTCTGCAGTGGTTGTTGTTGACTTGGTTACCTTTTATGCCACTCATGAAACGCCCTGAGTTATTCCATCAATCATCTCGGATCGTACTGAGTGACTGCGAAGATATTATGTCACTGTGGTCATCATCATGGTGTGTTGTCCAACTCAGTGTGCAGTGTACAGATTGAGTCCCCTTTCCATATTCAAAATGCAATGGATCGGCCTGCAGTAGAAGTAGAAATTTGTTATTAAAAAACAAGAATGGAAACAAACATTGCATTGAGTTACTTTTAGTGTGTAGATTAGATAATAGTACACAATGAATTAACTTCATGCTCTACAAACAACAACAACACAAATCACTCAGTCAGCGTCCAATGCATGTCATCATTCATTACCTGTTCCTTCTCATCTTCAGTTAATGGGCAGTCTGTATCGGCTCGGAAAGGAGGATAGCTATAGTAGTCATCATCATGTTCCACTTCTTTTGGAGAGACTCAACGAGGCAAGATTTTCGTTTTTCTTCGATTATGCTACATCCAATCATCATCTGGCTTGAGGGCAATAGATTTAGGTCGATTCAGGAGGATGGAGGAGCAGGACTCGGAGGAGTGGACTGAAATGCAGACAGCTGAAACTCATATATGGCAATAAAAGACGAAGACGGTGGTGATGGATTTGTTGTGATTTGAAGTTTCCAACCAGAAAGACAGACACACAAATAAAAGTAAATAAGGGAGAACGACAGTAAGAAGTGGAAGCCTAGTTGTCAGGGAAGTATAGCTCGTCCTCAAACTCTGGGGGTTCAACCAGAAGTAGGTAATCAGCATCTAACACGCTACTTCCGTCACCTGAGCCGCTGTCCTCATCTTCCTGCGTTGATTCATGTATTGTGTAATTCGGTGGTATAAATTGCTGATTCATTTTGATCATGGTTAACCTCTCCACGTTTTTTGGTGAGAGACTGGTCCTTTTCACTGTTACAATGGAACCAGCAGCACTGAAAACACGTTCAGAAGAGACACTTGCGACAGGGCAAGCCAGATAGTTTATCACCAGCCTGCTGAGCACTGGCCATTGGCCCCTTTTGCCATACCAATACCGCAATGGGTTTTGATCAATGTAGACCTCTGTTGGGTCATCCAGGTTGGCCTGGACCATCCGGTCAATGTTCAGGGGTGCTACACTTTGTTCGGCCTCTTTTGTCTTTGCATCAGCACTGGACCTAGCAAGTCCTTGCTGTAAATACCAATCCTGTGCCGTTTTTACTGGGGCTGATGATCCGGTTCTTGCTGTTGTCGATAGTGTTGGTGTTGGTGACAGCTGTGAACCAAATGCACTGCCCTCAGGCTCTGAAGTTGAACTTGACGCCGGATGCCCTGCTGCAGTACTTGTTGTGGGTTTGAGGCCTTTAATTACCAGCCGTTCCTTTTCCAATTTACTGGCTGCCTCAGCTATCCAAGTTTTGTACCCGGGCAACATCCACTTCTGAAAAAGGGAGTAATGTCTTACTGTTCAGTGCCAATTTGTACCATGGATCCAGAATTGTGGCACAAATGTAATGTTCTTGTGACAAAATCTTAGTTTGCACCCTTGCATTTTCAGTTAAGCGACATGATAAGCTCTCCACCAACTCATATGCTTCTTTTTTTTTCCTCCACACCTATGTACGCTTCAGACACCTCCTTCAGCTGTTGCTCTAGCATGTGCAACAATGGGATAGCTTGGCCCATAGTACAGTCCTCCTTGCTGACTTCACGTGTGAAGACCTCGAAAGGAAGAAGCATCTCTGTAAGAGATTTAACCAGGCACCATTGGTCCATCTGAAGGGTCATGCCTTTCACAGTAGCATCCGCCCTTCGCATGACATATTCATTGATTGGTCTGTACTGCTCAAACAGACGGTCAAGCATGTAATACGTTGAGTTCCAACGTGTTGCCACCTCCTGGATGAGTGCTTTGACTGGCATTCTATAGTCACGTTGAATGATCCTCAGCTGCTTCCGGGCTTTAAAAGAATGGCTGAAATGAGTGCATATTCTGCGGCAGGTGGTCAGTAAGTTGCTGACTATGGGTTCTTTTTTCAGAAAGTCTTGAACTATAATGTTAATGCAGTGCGCCAAACACGGGACCCTGAAATAGGCACCAACCTCCATGGCCTTAAGTACATTACTGCCATTATCCGTGGCAACAAAACCAATGTTAAGCCCTCTTGGGCGCAGCCATTCAAAGACCTTGCTATTAAACTCTTCCAAAATGTTTGCAGCAGTATGAGATTTCTCCATGGCGAACATGGCTACAGTTGCATGTTTCCGAGAAGCATTAAAAATCTCAGCTGTGTCAACAGCACCTACTTCAGATAGCTTTTCTCTAACCCCCACAAAAGAGACCCAGTGTGCAGTGATGCACATGTAATCAGTGGCTTGGCAACTGGTCCACATGTCTGTTGTCAGGTGGATTTTGTGAACAGCACTCTGCTGCAAAGCTTGTCCAACCAATTCCAGCACATCGTGATGTAGTGCTGGAACAGCAACTCGGGCGAAATAGGACCGGCTGGGAACCTTCCATTTAGGGCAGATGGCTGACACAAATTCAAGGAAACCCACCCCTTCCACAAATGAAAAAGGGAGAAGGTCCAGCGCTAACATTTTAGCCAGCTTCGCATTGTACAACCGTGCCGTTGGGTGGTTGCGTTGGTACTGCCCCTCCGACCTAAGCATGCTGTCAATGGTAGGCTGGAATATTTTCCTTTGTGGTGCACCTTTCTTCTTGAACCCAGTTAGGCTCAACGATGCCGCACTTTTGCTCATTGCAGTGCCCGGTTGCCTTGGTGTCTCAGGCTGACTCTTAGTACGGTGCCACTGAGATGTTGCTGAGGATGTGGGCGTTACCACTACACTGCTGGGGATAGAGCTAGAAATGTCTCCCTCTTGTTGACCTTCCACCGCGATCATATCTTCCCCTACTTCTTCATCCCCAACAACAGCAATGGGTCCAGTTTTACTTTTTTCTAAGTGAAGTAGGTGAGCCTCCCACTTGATACTGTGGTGTTTTTTGAGATGACTTGTTTGTCCTCCGGTACCATAGTTTGTACCAAGCTTACCCCACCTAACAGCCTGCCGACAAATTGAGCATATAGCAATGTTCTCCTCCTTACTGCTAACCGAAAAGAAGTCCCAAACTGGGGAGGAGAACTTTCTGGCGCTGCTGGAGGTGCCACTTTCAATGCCAGATGAACTGGAGGGTGTGCTTGGAATTTGACTCTGTGCACTTACATTACCACCACCTACTGAGGTGGTGGTTGAGCTGGATGTAGGTCCCTGCCGGGCCTTTGCAAAGGCAAATATGGAAGCTGGAGGTCATGTTGGTGTTACCTGTGTTGGTGGTATCCGTGCTACATCCCTCGCAGCGATTTTGGATAGTCTAATAATGTTGGTCTCCATCTCCACAGGCCCAGGAGTGATGTTCATGATGACTGGCTCTTCATCATCATCACCCCCTCGTCTACATCTACCTCCATAACTCTAAGGCTTTCTGGAACCTTCCTTTTCACTAGCCTTGTCTTGTGGCGTGCATCACTCTCAGACTGAGCTGGTGGCTTCCAAGTGGCATCTAGATCATCAGAAGCGGGGCTTGAAGAAGAAGTTGATGGACTAACCCTCCTTTTCCTTGCTGGGGGTCTGGAAGACAATGGATCTTCTGAAACAGTGGCTTGCTCCTCTTCGTCTGCAAAAAGCTCGATTTCCTGAACTGCCCCTACTTCAGGTGGAACAACTACTATTGTGGGCTGTGGTTCCGGCTGTGGTTTCGGCTGTGGTTGCAGTTGCGGCTGCGGCTGCGGTTGGGGCTGCGGTTGGGGCTGTGGTTGGGGCTGCGGTTGGGGCTGTGGTTGGTGTTGCGGCTGGGGCTGGGGTTGCGGCTGGGGTTGTGGCTGCGGCTGGGGTTGTGGTTGCAGCTGTGGTTGCGGCTGTGGTTGCGGCTGTGGTTACGGCTGTGGTTGCGGCTGTGGTTGCGGCTGTGGTTGCGGCTGTGGTTGCGGCTGTGGTTGCCCACTTATCTGCTGAGTTTCCGCCTGCGAGTGCGTGGATTGGGTACTACTTTGCGATAATGACATTTCAACATCACTGGTCGTTAGTAGACTGGCTACCTCTGCCACACTCATGGGCTTGGGCCTAGGTTGCTGGGGTGGGCCCGCTGATGCGGAGGTGCTGCTCCCAGCTTGGTCCCCGGCGGACACCGCTGCTGCAGGCGTAAGTTTTTTTTTACCAAAAAACACATCGGCCGGCACACCAGTCTTGGCAAGTGCCACTTCCTTCTTCTGTTCCTTCTTCTTCTCACTGGCAACTTTCTTGGTACTGGAGGACCTGGTACCTTTCTTTGGGGCCATCTTCTTCAGATGTCAGCAGGATGCAGGTGCACACGTTGCAGAGATGTCTGTGGTCACACGTGGACGTGACGTGGTGCGCAGCAGGACTTCTGTCTGGCAGTACAACGGGTGATGATGATGACACCTCCTCCTCTGTCTTTTTGTGCACCTAAAAGCAAAGAAGCCAGGAGAAGAACATCAGTGAAATGTTGCATTTGTTGTTGTGGTTCAATTACTAGTAGTACAAACAAACAAATAAAATATATAAGTTAGTGTAGCCATTTGTGAGACTGTCAACAAGGGCTTTCATGGTATACTGTGTACACTGTCAGGAAGGGTAAGAAAGAAGAGGAACAACAACAAAAATACAAATGTAATAGAAGTGGACCCTGTTTGGCATTAAATTATTTGCTCATCACATCATTCAGGGAGCTGCAGCTGGCAAAGGGGATGGATGGAAGCAGTAAGCCAAGAGGAAAACCATGCAGGCCTAAATGGCAAAAGCAGCACACTTATAACTCCCACCAGAAATGGCCACCAGCCACATGGACACTCACAAATCAAAAGCAACAAGCAGGAGGCCTGGAAAACAATGTACTGAAAACAGGCCTATGATAGCCAGGCAAAGGCTGCATGCTAAACCACACTGCTTTGCCTGTAATGCAATAAAATGCAAAAACGAAAATCCACAGGGCTAAACAAGGCCTGCAACACACCACACACAACTAAGGCATGTATTTAACACACACCCCAAAAAACTGAAATACACCCAAAAATACACATTTTGAAATTCAATCCAATGCCATCCATGTGCCCTAAATGATGTTTAAATTCAACAGAACACACAGAAACAGTTGTTTCATGCACCCCTGACTACCTCTGAGCCTACTGGATGAAAGGCCTGTTGGCAGACTAGGCCACAAGCTTGCAGGCCTATGGATAAAAGCACACTACCGGGCTTCAAAATGGCCACCAGCCACATGGCCAGGCCCACAACAACAAGAAACTGAAGACAGACAATGCAGGCCTATGGCAAAAAGCACACTGCTTGGCTTCAAAATGGCCGCCAGCCTCATGGCCAGGCCCACAACAACAAGAAACTGAAGACAGACAATGCAGGCCTATGGCGAAAAGCACACTGCCTGGCTTCAAAATGGCCACCAGCCTCATGGCCAGGCCCACAACAACAAGAAACTGAAGAAAGACAATGCAGGCCTATGGCAAAAAGCACACTGCCTGGCTTCAAAATGGCCGCCAGCCTCATGGCCAGGACCACAACAAGAAGCCTAGGCCACAAAGGAAACACATGCAGGCCTATATGGCAAAAGCAGCACACTTATAACTCCCACCAGAAATGGCTACCAGCCACATGGACACTCACAAATCACAAGCAACAAGCAGGAGGCCTGGAAAACAATGTACTGAAAACAGGCCTATAATAGCCAGGCAAAGGCTGCATGCTAAACCACACTGCTTTGCCTGTAATGCAATAAAATGCAAAAACGGAAATCCACAGGGCTAAATAAGGCCTGCAGCACACCACACACAACTAAGGCATGTATTTAACACACAGCCCAAAAAACTGAAATACACCCAAAAATACACATTTTGCAATTCAATCCAATGCCATCCATGTGCCCTAAATGATGTTTGAAATTAATAAATACATCACACAGCAAAGGAACAGTTGTTTCATCATGTTTCATCATGCACCCACCCATGACTAGCTCTGGGCCTACTGGCTACCCACAACTATTTATTTTTAAAAATGATGAAAAGTACAAAAATTGTATTTGCAGCAACTGCAATGCCCCAATCAAACAACACCAACTTACTTGTAAAATCTCAAATCCAAAAATCCTCAAATCTAATGATAATGATGCAGCAGACACAAAAAGTGATCCTTCCAGCTCAAATCCAAGTGAAAAATGAACAGGAGATGGACAAAGCACTGGGAGGAGCCTGCTGGACAGGAACAGGAAGTAGGAGACTCTGTGGCACTTCCTCCCTCTCCCCCCCCAAAAATTTGACAAAAAAGGACAGCCAAATATCAATCTGAGGTTTTTTTTTCATCCAAATCATCATTTTATAGAAGGTTTTATGCTGCTCGCGATATTATTATTCTCCAGATTGAAAATTGTGCGTGTTCGGGATCGCGAGCTTTACCAACATTCCGCCGGATGTCCGATGGCGCGCCCGAATGACGTGTTCGCGATCGCAATCTCTCGCGCGGTGCACGATGGCGCGGCGAATGACGTGTTCGCGATCGCACACTCTCGCGTTGTCTGATGGCGCGGCGAATGACGTGTTCGCGATCGCAAACTCTCGCGGGATCGCGCGGCCGGCTACCGAAATCTCGTGGCGCACGCGAACGGATAGGAAAACCCGTCGGCAAACACAGGAATCCCGGTAAGTCGCTATCGCGTGCGCTAGAACGCATTTTTAAAGCGCAAACAAGAAAATAATTCCGCTACGCTGCGGATCGCAGAATTGTTGGCAATTCCGCGTAACGCGAAATTGCCTAAATTCCGCAAGCGGAGCGGAATTTGACGCCCAGGGTTAGTTTTTTCGGCCAATTGAAAGTAGATAAAGGCAGGCAAACAGTCCATTTCTGACACTTGACCATAGGATCAGTAATACCGTGTAAGAGTGGTTGTGGGTTTCCCTACATTTAAAGTTTTAACCCCATAAAAAATAAGTAGCTAGGCAGTCAGTCAGAACATTAGAAGTGGTCAGCACCGTTCTGAAAGGGAATGGGAGAGGTGCAAGCAGGCATGGGATGATGAGGAGGATGTCAGAGTGACGAGTACCCTGGGTGAAGTCTGTCAGGGAGGTTTGGGCTAGGTGTCTGTCCTGCATGTGTACTGAGTGTGAAAATTAGACACTCTGGCCGAAACTCCCGAAGAAGCTCTCTAGGAATTGGGTATGCCACTCAGTCTCATGGTAAAACTGCCCTTCCGTTTATCTAGGCCTTAATTACTCAATGCCACGCAGTACCTGCTGCAAAATAAATCCGCTAGTTTGTGGTCATGACCTGTTTGACCAGTCTCCGATGAAGAGCACGATCTGCAGGACCAGCCCCAATCTGTGCACGTGATGCAGAACCAGCCGCATGGCCTGTGGACATGAGCTGAGGGACCACCACCCCTTCCAGACACATGTGGCAATTGCAACTTGCACGTGCTGAATGGCAAACCCCTGGCCTGAGCATGTTCTACATGTGTTGCACAGTCTGCAGCCTGATCTGTGAATTTGCTGTAGAGCTAACCGCATGACCTCTGGACTGAGCTGCAGAACCAGCCTGTGATGTGTCCAACATAACTAAACTGTTGTTCTATGCTTCACATGTTCTGTTACTTTTTAGTCAGCGGCACAACTGCAGAGTTTGTCAATTAACTGGCTTCTTGGATCCATTTGCTGTTTAGTATGCATAATGCTGTCTGCTTCTACTTGAGGCTTATTCAAATGAAGGGTTTCCTTAGAGAGGCTGAATCTTGCGCCCTTGCACCAAACCGAAGTGAGTGGGTACAGTAGGTCTTGGGTTAAGGTAAGCAAGTCAGTGCCTTTCAGTATCAGTGCGTGAAGCAACTCTTCTCTTTTGCACCATTTTTGCCTCAGTGTCAGTGCAGTGTGTGGGTCTTATTATCAGCGTAGTCCCTGACAGTGCCGGGGCTGTCCCAAGGTGTAATGCATACGTCTTATTTCTTTCATTGTTCTAGGAGGTGAAACTTGTGTTCTTTGTTCATGAAGGTCCTGTCAGTGATGGTGTACGATGCACGAGCCTTCTTTACCTTAATGTAGTGTGTGAGACTCATCTTCTCTGTGAACTGTGTGCTGGTAGTGGGTCCCCACTTGCTTGCCCTGTTCGCAGGGCTTTAAGTGGGATGAAAAAACTGGGGGGTTTCTCAAATGGGCGTGGCCTATGTAATTAAGGGCTTGTCGTTAGCATAGTGTGACACCCGACCATTGGCTTTGTCGATGGTTGTTAGTTGAATAAGATAAATAAGCAACAACTATGGCTTCATTGTATATAATACTGAAAATGATTCAGTTCTGAAATGATGAGACTATGAAAGACCTACAATGAGTCTCTTCGAAGTTACATCAAAGGTAGTGAAGAGTGGTTCTGCTACAGAGTTAAGATATTTCTTTTCACGATGTAGGTGAGGGCATAAATGGAGAGCCCGATAGGGACCCGTCTCAGCACCTGATTTTTAGAACTGCCGGTGTTGAGCACTGGGGGACCCGGCCCACTTAAAACCCTGCCTGGTCGCATTTAGCAATCGAACCATCTGGTTCTGTTTGAATACTCTTCTTTTGCAATGAAGTCACTTCAAACGATAATGTTCAAAAGTTTTTCTGTTGTTTATGCACAACAATTTTGTGTACACTGAATACCATCGAAACCTTGTTTGTGAATCTTAATATTCATGCTTGTTAATTCATCAAACATATCCAATGAATCCAAAATGAATAAATACCCAATACCCAATGCCCAATGCATTTCGGGTCAGATGACCCTTCTTCAGTGCTCTGAGAACAATGCAAATATGAAAATCAATCAATCAATCAATCAATCTCCTTTATTCGGATATACAAAATATCCATAAAAGTACAATGAAAAATACCAGCATACATTAATATATTCAAATTTAAAATAACGATAAATACCTAATTTGATACAATAAAATACAATGATAGCATATACACTGTTAGAAAAAGAGACGACACCGCAAGGATAAAATGTTACATAAAAATATAGCAGCATGATAGGTAAAGTGCATATTTTATAACAAATATCAATCATTAGAGTACGTTAATTTTGCTTAAATAATGTCCATAGAGGCACGTGAGCGAACAGCCATTTTCAAAAATGTGCTTACGCGAAAAATTAATTTTTCCCCATCAAGTTTAAGAATAACACTGTAGGCTTCTCTGAAATCATCAATACCCAGAGCTTTAAAATAAGGGATCAATAATTGCATACTGTATTTTCGGTAGTAGTTACAAAAGAATATAAAATGTAACATTGTTTGATTTCCATGGTTGCCACAATAACATGGCGTTTGCTCAAGGTTTATATTAAAGCCTAAAGGGAAGCACAATAAATATTTTAGAGTGCCTGATCTAAGGCGAAAGAGCAAACTACGATCCCAGCGGTTAATAGCTTCTAAAAGGTAACCAGCTGGCAAATATGGGCGGATGACATCGCCCTCTACCATGGATATATATCGAAATACTGTGGATTTCGGGAATTCTCGCTCGTACCTAATACCTTCATAGTGTTTATACAGAGCCTTCTGAATAATCTTTTTATTGATGCCTTCCAAATGATTTGGATTTATAAAAATATGTGCGAGATTTATACTAGTCAAGCTAGTCCTAACAGCAGTCAACCATGGTATATCAATACCCTTATCACAATTAAGGCAGTCAATTATAATTTCTCTGCTCAGTGCTGCCGCTGGATTTTGCCATACTTTTAACCAAAAAACGGCGGGGCGAGACCTAATATAATCTTCCACATATAGCAAATTCAACTCTCTATGACAGATATAAGATGATGAAGAAATCGGTACCCCCAGTACTCTCCGGCAAAATCTATTTTCCTCGATCTGGGTGCTATTAATATTTGTATGACCCCATATCTCTGCCCCATATGTTACTATGGGTAGACACTGAGGGGCCGATTCCGATCTCGGTCGGAGGCGCACCCAATACTATTCGGTCGGGAAAAAAGCCATGCGAAAGCCAGTTTCCCGACCGATCCGTACAGCACACCGAACTAGCAAGTACGATGCGCACAACAGCAAAAATTCCGGCCGAGCCGTACTCACCCAAACCAGGTCCTGTTCTCCGACCGAGGCGAATCCGGAAACGCCGAATCGAGTCGCACGGAAGGGAAAATGCAGCCCCGTCCGGCCGGACAAGTACGATGCGCTTTCCGTACGCGCCGAACCCGTCGCTACGCACGGCACGTCAAAGCATCCGGGAGAGGCGCACATAAGCTCCGAATCGCGCCACAACACGATCCACGGCTACGAGACGAACACAGCACAGACGAGGACGACGCGAAGCGACGAGGACGAAGCGAAGCGACGAGGACGAAGCCAAGCGACGAGGACGACGCGAAGCAACGAGAAGGACGAACGACACGAACCAACCATGAATCCCTTCGTCCCGATCATACCAATATTCTACATCTACTACCGGAACAGGCACGGACGCGTACGGCGCAGAAGGTAAGTCAGACACCAACCACAAAACACATACAACACGTACACGACACATCACACACATACACTGGGAATCTGAATATACTTACACCAGCAACAGCAGCACCATAGGGGCGGGATGCCCATCACCAATGCCACATATGCACACAGGGGCCTGAATGCGCGCCACCACCCCAACCCAGGGGGGCTGGATGCCTACCACTACTACCACCCTTAGCCAGGGGGCAGGATGCCTACCACTACTACCACCCTCACCCACGGGGGGCAGGATGCCTACCACTACTACCACCCTTAGCCAGGGGGCAGGATGCCCACCACTACTACCACCCTCACCCAGGGGGGCAGGATGCCTACCACTACTACCACCCTTAGCCAGGGGGCAGGATGCCCACCACTACTACCACCCTCACCCAGGGGGGCAGGATGCCCACCACTACTACCACCCTCACCCACGGGGGCAGGATGCCTACCACTACTACCACCCTTAGCCAGGGGGCAGGATGCCTACCACTACTACCACCCTCACCCACGGGGGGCAGGATGCCTACCACTACTACCACCCTTAGCCAGGGTGGCAGGATGCCTACCACTACTACCACCCTTAGCCAGGGGGCAGGATGCCTACCACTACTACCACCCTTAGCCAGGGGGCAGGATGCCCACCACTACTACCACCCTCACCCAGGGGGGCAGGATGCCCACCACTACTACCACCCTTAGCCAGGGGGCTGGATGCCTACCACTACTACCACCCTTAGCCAGGGGGCAGGATGCCCACCACTACTACCACCCTCACCCACGGGGGGCAGGATGCCTACCACTACTACCACCCTTAGCCAGGGGGCAGGATGCCTACCACTACTACCACCCTTAGCCAGGGGGCAGGATGCCTACCACTACTACCACCCTTAGCCAGGGGGCAGGATGCCTACCACTACTACCACCCTCACCCACGGGGGGCAGGATGCCTACCACTACTACCACCCTCACCCAGGGGGGCAGGATGCCCACCACTACTACCACCCTTAGCCAGGGGGCAGGATGCCTACCACTACTACCACCCTCACCCACGGGGGGCAGGATGCCTACCACTACTACCACCCTCACCCAGGGGGCAGGATGCCCACCACTACTACCACCCTTAGCCAGGGGGCAGGATGCCCACCACTACTACCACCCTCACCCAGGGGGCAGGATGCCCACCACTACTACCACCCTCACCCACGGGGGCAGGATGCCTACCACTACTACCACCCTTAGCCAGGGGGCAGGATGCCCACCACTACTACCACCCTCACCCAGGGGGCAGGATGCCTACCACTACTACCACCCTTAGCCAGGGGGCAGGATGCCTACCACTACTACCACCCTCACCCACGGGGGCAGGATGCCTACCACTACTACCACCCTTAGCCAGGGGGCAGGATGCCTACCACTACTACCACCCTCACCCACGGGGGGCAGGATGCCTACCACTACTACCACCCTCACCCAGGGGGGCAGGATGCCCACCACTACTACCACCCTTAGCCAGGGGGCAGGATGCCCACCACTACTACCACCCTCACCCAGGGGGGCAGGATGCCCACCACTACTACCACCCTTAGCCAGGGGGCTGGATGCCTACCACTACTACCACCCTTAGCCAGGGGGCAGTATGCCTACCACTACTACCACCCTCACCCACGGGGGGCAGGATGCCTACCACTACTACCACCCTTAGCCAGGGGGCAGGATGCCTACCACTACTACCACCCTCACCCACGGGGGGCAGGATGCCTACCACTACTACCACCCTTAGCCAGGGTGGCAGGATGCCTACCACTACTACCACCCTCACCCACGGGGGGCAGGATGCCTACCACTACTACCACCCTTAGCCAGGGGGCAGGATGCCCACCACTACTACCACCCTCACCCAGGGGGGCAGGATGCCTACCACTACTACCACCCTTAGCCAGGGGGGCAGGATGCCCACCACTACTACCACCCTCACCCAGGGGGGCAGGATGCCCACCACTACTACCACCCTCACCCACGGGGGCAGGATGCCTACCACTACTACCACCCTTAGCCAGGGGGCAGGATGCCCACCACTACTACCACCCTCACCCAGGGGGGCAGGATGCCCACCACTACTACCACCCTTAGCCAGGGGGCAGGATGCCTACCACTACTACCACCCTTAGCCAGGGGGCAGGATGCCTACCACTACTACCACCCTTAGCCAGGGGGCAGGATGCCTACCACTACTACCACCCTCACCCACGGGGGGCAGGATGCCTACCACTACTACCACCCTCACCCAGGGGGGCAGGATGCCCACCACTACTACCACCCTTAGCCAGGGGGCAGGATGCCCACCACTACTACCACCCTCACCCAGGGGGGCAGGATGCCCACCACTACTACCACCCTTAGCCAGGGGGCTGGATGCCTACCACTACTACCACCCTTAGCCAGGGGGGCAGTATGCCTACCACTACTACCACCCTCACCCACGGGGGGCAGGATGCCTACCACTACTACCACCCTTAGCCAGGGGGCAGGATGCCTACCACTACTACCACCCTCACCCACGGGGGGCAGGATGCCTACCACTACTACCACCCTTAGCCAGGGTGGCAGGATGCCTACCACTACTACCACCCTTAGCCAGGGGGCAGGATGCCTACCACTACTACCACCCTTAGCCAGGGGGCAGGATGCCCACCACTACTACCACCCTCACCCAGGGGGCAGGATGCCCACCACTACTACCACCCTTAGCCAGGGGGCTGGATGCCTACCACTACTACCACCCTTAGCCAGGGGGCAGGATGCCCACCACTACTACCACCCTCACCCAGGGGGGCAGGATGCCCACCACTACTACCACCCTTAGCCAGGGGGCAGGATGCCTACCACTACTACCACCCTTAGCCAGGGGGCAGGATGCCTACCACTACTACCACCCTTAGCCAGGGGGCAGGATGCCTACCACTACTACCACCCTCACCCACGGGGGGCAGGATGCCTACCACTACTACCACCCTCACCCAGGGGGGCAGGATGCCCACCACTACTACCACCCTTAGCCAGGGGGCAGGATGCCTACCACTACTACCACCCTCACCCACGGGGGGCAGGATGCCTACCACTACTACCACCCTCACCCAGGGGGGCAGGATGCCCACCACTACTACCACCCTTAGCCAGGGGGCAGGATGCCCACCACTACTACCACCCTCACCCAGGGGGGCAGGATGCCCACCACTACTACCACCCTCACCCACGGGGGGCAGGATGCCTACCACTACTACCACCCTTAGCCAGGGGGCAGGATGCCCACCACTACTACCACCCTCACCCAGGGGGGCAGGATGCCTACCACTACTACCACCCTTAGCCAGGGGGCAGGATGCCTACCACTACTACCACCCTCACCCACGGGGGGCAGGATGCCTACCACTACTACCACCCTTAGCCAGGGGGCAGGATGCCTACCACTACTACCACCCTCACCCACGGGGGGCAGGATGCCTACCACTACTACCACCCTCACCCAGGGGGGCAGGATGCCCACCACTACTACCACCCTTAGCCAGGGGGCAGGATGCCCACCACTACTACCACCCTCACCCAGGGGGCAGGATGCCCACCACTACTACCACCCTTAGCCAGGGGGCTGGATGCCTACCACTACTACCACCCTTAGCCAGGGGGCAGTATGCCTACCACTACTACCACCCTCACCCACGGGGGCAGGATGCCTACCACTACTACCACCCTTAGCCAGGGGGCAGGATGCCTACCACTACTACCACCCTCACCCACGGGGGGCAGGATGCCTACCACTACTACCACCCTTAGCCAGGGTGGCAGGATGCCTACCACTACTACCACCCTTAGCCAGGGGGCAGGATGCCTACCACTACTACCACCCTTAGCCAGGGGGCAGGATGCCCACCACTACTACCACCCTCACCCAGGGGGGCAGGATGCCCACCACTACTACCACCCTTAGCCAGGGGGCTGGATGCCTACCACTACTACCACCCTTAGCCAGGGGGCAGGATGCCCACCACTACTACCACCCTCACCCAGGGGGGCAGGATGCCCACCACTACTACCACCCTTAGCCAGGGGGCTGGATGCCTACCACTACTACCACCCTTAGCCAGGGGGCAGTATGCCTACCACTACTACCACCCTCACCCACGGGGGCAGGATGCCTACCACTACTACCACCCTTAGCCAGGGGGCAGGATGCCTACCACTACTACCACCCTCACCCACGGGGGCAGGATGCCTACCACTACTACCACCCTTAGCCAGGGTGGCAGGATGCCTACCACTACTACCACCCTTAGCCAGGGGGCAGGATGCCCACCACTACTACCACCCTTAGCCAGGGTGGCAGGATGCCTACCACTACTACCACCCTTAGCCAGGGGGCAGGATGCCCACCACTACTACCACCCTTAGCCAGGGGGCAGGAAGCCTACCACTACTACCACCCTTAGCCAGGGGGCTGGATGCCTACCACTACTACCACCCCCACTCATAGGATGGACAATGCATGACACAACAAGCACACCACAACCTAGGGAATGCAAGATTAAGACATCCCCCCACCACCATGACAAGCGTGTGAGCAGGCTGTGTCAAATGCCTACAACACCGAACATGACTTTGAACATACAATGTGACCCCCTAGCACATGTGCCACACATATATGTGTGTGGCACCCACAATGCAAGCAGCCCATGACCATTGTGGCAATGGGGCCTAAACCCCCATCATCACAGTGACCAAAAGGCAAGTGTGGGGTCCATAGCTGAAGCACATTTTGACCATTGTGGCAATGGGGTCTAAACCCCCATCATCACAGTGACCAAAAGGCAAGTGTGGGGTCCATAGCTGAAGCACATTTTGACCATTGTGGCAATGGGGTCTAAACCCCCATCATCACAGTGACCAAAAGGTAAGTGTGGGGTCCATAGCTGAAGCACATTTTGACCATTGTGGCAATGGGGTCTACACCCTCATCATCACAGTGACCAAAAGGTAATTGTTGACAAAGAAAGAGCTGCAACTGCCAAACTGCATGGATCATTCCTGGTCACAGAACCAAAAACTCATCTGTGGCAAAGTAGTGTATGTGTCCCATTGCAACATAAATTGGGGGAGCCAAATACTGCAGTGCAAATGAAACATTCCTTTGGCCATGTGCAGACAAACAACACCCATGGGGGCTGAGACCGTCAACAGTCATCAATGACACAATGACAGAAGTGACCATCAGAATGCAGAACCACATATTTGCACCAATGGGCACACAAATGCAGATACCCTGTGGAGACAGCAGATGTGAGGTGAATAGATACCATACCATGGCAGCAATGGGACACACAAACCATGATCACTGTGCTGACCGATGACCTAGGAGTCCCAGGGACAGCAGGGGAAACACACCAAACAACATACAGCCAATGGCACACCCAAGATATGCCAATGCAGTGGTGCAGATGCACAAACACAAACAGGCAGACCAACACTGTCATCATACACAGCAGGTGAGGGGTGGGGGTGCCAGTGTCCCCAGGCAACAACACAACACATGAGGAGAGCTGAATACCAATCATACAGATGTGCATACACTGCCACACTAAGGTAACTCATGGATCCAAATCCCCTATGTGGGCAAGCAGGCATTGACAGGTGAGAGGGAGCACAAAACACACATGTCACACAGGCACGTAGGAACAACAACTGACACAGCAAGTCACAGACACACCACAGCACCACCCCCAGGGCCCCCACAATGTGGTGACCCTGGGCTGAATAAAAATACCACTGTGATGACAAAGCTAAATGTCGTTCACACTGTGAACCACAGTCAGGTGTCCTGAGCAACTAACTACCATCACACCTACACAAGCACAAATCAATCAGCATGGCCAGTAAGCCAAGGCCAACATGGAGGCAGGGGACTAGCCGGGCAACAACTCTCATCTGCACACACTCAAGACCACACCCCTCGACCTCCAACAATGTGCAGCAGTGAAGTACACATGCACTGGTGACATTGCACATGCACCAATGACTATTCCAGGGTGGTGGGTGGGAACCAAGGTGTAGAAACACATCACACATGGACACTCAACAAGACTCCTGAATGTCTGACACACTGCACACTACGCTGTACATGGACATGACGGCAATACCACACCGACCAATGGGATCCCAGCCACAGTCACACACCAATGAAGAAGCCAAGGTCACCCACAAAGAACACACATAGACAACAACCAACATTGCAGCCCGGACCCTAAGGAGTGCCAGCAGTCACACACACAACGTGTCACAATCACTGAAAGATAACACAAACTGGAAATCACATGACAGGGGCAAACAACAAGTGCCAAAGGGAAACCTGACTGTGACCCATCTGCGTCAGCACACAAACTCTGCCCTGACAGCAAACACACCTATGGGTGACACCCTGATGACCAGTAATGTGCCATGCACCCACATCACAGAGAACACAGGGAGAAGACTTTGGGGGAACATAGCTCAAGTCAGCAAGCATCACAAACAGGTACAACACTAGGGATCACAGCATGCGCAGATGAATGAAAGTGAACACACAGACATGCACATACAACACACACCTTGGGCGCAGGCAATGTCACACGTGTACACACTGCCATGAGGGGACTCCACTCCTGTGTGAGGAAAGCTGTGCCATATGTTGCCTCAGTAGGGCCCCATCATGTCAGCTGAGCACTTGGTCACACAATCAACAATTAGCACCAAATGAGGGCTCCCATCACATCAGCCTGGTCATGGATGTGCCAACGGAATCATCAGCACAGATCCAACACACTTGTATAGCAATGTTGCACTGACTACACGGATGAGTCCCTCCCCATTGATGCCCAAACCTGCATGTCCACTGGAGATGGCAACACGGTCAGGGAAGTAGACAAATGCAACGATGGCAGGCACAACAGATGTGCAGGGGTGGAAGCCACAGATATGAAATTGCCAATGTAAGTAGGAAACCCATTGCCAAATACTGAACACATGACACCCTCAGATGCTGCTATTGATGACATGGATACACCACATGATAGGACACATTCCCCTGGACCACATGGGTTCCTGCACAGTAACACTTCATAATCATGAGACCAGATATCACCATCACTGCAGCAAGGGCATGGTTAGCTGCACCAACAACATGTACATCTGAAGCATGAGCACTAGAGAAAAGAAAGTTGCTTTATTCAGCATATGTGTTGTTTGATAACGACGTCCAGAAGAAATTAGAGCAAAGGCCAATGGCCAGTCCATTGTCAAAGTTCAAACAGGGTGACACTGGCAGCTGTCACCCTACGCATGCCTGCACAA
This sequence comes from Calotriton arnoldi, assembly GCA_963921515.1. Taxonomy (NCBI): domain Eukaryota; kingdom Metazoa; phylum Chordata; class Amphibia; order Caudata; family Salamandridae; genus Calotriton; species Calotriton arnoldi. The sequence continues at coordinate 81,926 of CAWUFW010009179.1, forward strand.
TACCAGGGACAATCCACTAGGAGGGGCAACCGGGGGCAGGCCAGGCACCGCAGGGACAGGATCAGGGCTCACCAGGGGAGTCAGGGAAGGGGTGGTGGGTGCTGGAGAGCCACTGACAACTGCAGTGGAGGTGTCTGACATGGTGTGTGCCGGCACAACTGGGGGCATGACACAGATGTCGTGGGTGCCGGCACAACTGCAGTGGACCCTGCAGATGGGGTGGACAGGTCCGCCACTGCAGTGCCCAAGTCAGACAGGGCGGTAGTGGACTCCACTGCAGTGCCTACCTCCAGGGGAGGAGAATGGGGAACAGGCAAGGTGGGTTGGACAGAGGGGGAGGACACCCTCACCACATCAGTGGCACAGACAAGCGCAGCGGGGGGTGTGGTGCTGGGAGAGCAAGTGGCAGGGGAGAAGGCCGGAGCATCTTGGGGATGGTATATCTGTGGGTGGGGGAACCTGGGGCAGGGTGTGGTGGGGGCACCTGTGCAGTGGGGGCCTGAGGGATGGAGGACGGAGACCTTGTGCCTGAGCTGCAGGGCGGTGGCGGGGTCTTGCTCTTAGCACTCCGGGGGACTTGCGGGTGGGGGCCTCAGTCCGTCTGCGCCTGGGGGAGGGTGTCCGGGGGCGAGGGGCACTCTGCTCCGTGTGGGTGGGCTTCCTCTTCCCCCGGGATGCTGGAGCAGCTTCATCGGTGGGGAAGAGGCCGAGGTCACAGAGGAAGAGCTGCTGTGACTTTGGGGTTGCAGGTGAGGCAAGGGAGGGTGCTTTGGAGGGAGAGGGAACTGAGGACTGCGCAGTGCATGTGGATGCGTGTGTGTGTTCCAGGGCCCCATCCCCTGTGAGTCTGGCTTCAGTCCCCTGAATGTGCGTGCGTGTGCGTTTTGTCATTGGCGTGTGTGTCAGTGTGCTGGATGTGTGTGTGCTGGTGTGTGCCTGTGCCAGTGTGTGTGTGCCTGGGATGGGTAAGGTGCTGGGGAGTGTGGATGGAGCAGAGGCAGGAGGGGTGAGGGACCGTTTGAGGAGGGACACTGCTGCCGTCAGGGAGGAGTCCATGGACCTATTGCCCCTCTGTAGGTCAGACATGCCCGATGAGATGCCCTCCATGAACGACACCAGCTGAGTCAACAGCGCGGTGTGCGCATGGAGGACACTCAGCATGGCTGTCTGCCCTACATGGAGCTGGCGAAGGAGGTACACAGACTCCTCACTCAGGGCAGCAGGGGACACAGGGGCAGGGGGTGCGGTGCCTGGCCCAAAGGAGACACGCTCCCGGACATGGGAGCCTCCACGGACCTGGGGAATGGGAGCCGATGGGAGGGCGGTGGTGGTGCTGGTGGTGGCGGGGACAGCAACACTAGCTGGGGTGTGGTGGCTGCTGACACCCGCCTCCACAAGGGAGTCATCCTCCGAGTTGCTCTGGTCCTCAGCTGAGGTGGATGCTGCTGAGGACTCCTCGGTGTGGCTCCCTCGCCCTCCGTGCCACTGGGTCCCTCCGACCACTCCTCGGCTGCTGACCCAGTCTGGCTCTCCGGCTCCTCCTGGTCCGTGGAGCTGTCCCCTTCCGTGGCCGTGGATGTATCTGCAAACAATGGGGAAACAGACAGACATCAGTCACCTGCACATAACGCACACACCACTGTGAGCACAGCACATCACAGAGCAAGCCCTGGCATCATTAGTTGTACATTGCTAAAAGTGCACTAATTGAACAGGAGAAGTCAATTGTCAGTCTGATGCCAAGCATGGCACTCACATCCCACATGGCCTTGCACCCATCTGTCTGGTGTCTGTTGGATTGCAACACCCCAGTGTTGACACATGCACCAAGTACACAGTAGTTGGACAGTGCAGAGGACACGGTGTGGACACATCACAGCTCTTGCCACTGAGTCAGTACAGGTTTACGGATGTAAGGGATGCCCAGAGTCAAATAGGAAATGCATGTGATGCATACCAGCGACAGACACCATGATGCACCCATGTCCTGATAGCCAGCGCCACTATGGTGTGCATGTAGCACATGTCACTCCCCTGCAGGATCACCAATCAGTAGACACATGCCATGGCGGAGGCATGACTGCAAAGTCATACATCACTGTCTCAGTGATGTATGACTTTGCAGCCAGACAACAACACTCTGCACTGTGTCACAATAGTAGGTCATGGGGAATGCAAGTCCTGGAGCTGCACAAGTGCACATGTACATCCCCCCACAACACATCCTCTTAACCCTCATCTGTCCAGGTCATACCTATTGGACATATGGGAGACCTGTGACACTACCCTCTGAACCTGAGCCCCTCACACTCTGCTGTGCATGGGGAACAGCTGCCTGAACTTCACATTTACATGCCCCAGTCTGCATGGGCAGCTGATCAGACACCTATGTGTCACACAAGTATCGTCTCCTATGGTCACATCTCCAGTGGCATGCTGAGCCCCTACCAAGAAACTCCACAGCAGTCCTGGCGACTAATCCACAGCACACTGACACAGAGGCAGACACCTGAGGGGTCAAATCACTGTGCACAATGTGTCCTCTGATACACGGGAGTGGGAGTACAGAGTGTATTGTATGGCCTGGAGTAGGCATGACTGTCCAGCCCCACATGAATGAGGGATGAGCCCTGGACTGTAGGCAGCTGGCTAAGTATGTGTGACACACGTCATATACATACTCCTGGGGCCCAAACATTGTTCCCACCCGCAGCATGGGTGTGTGCCAGGTACCCCAGCCACATGTGGTGGATCAGCTCAGCAATTGGACCACAGATCAAAGTAACACGCTGAATACATGTCAGAATACAGGCATTGTGTAAGCAATGGACCCACCCATGATGCCCACCACAGAGTCAGGGAAACAGATGCTGTCTCCCACCTTGAGTCAAGCAAACTGCAAGGACACAGTCCTAAGTGACAGAATTCCCTGCATGTAAGGGCCACACCTGGGTATCAGATGAGGAGTGGGCAGTGCACAATAGAGGGACATGGCTCCTGGACAACATGACTGCTGTACTGTGGCAGTTCAACCTGGCCCGAGGAGGGCACATAGCATGTTAGACAGAGTACACAGTGCAGTCTTTGACTCACCCCCTCCTTGCTGCTCTCTGGCCTTCAGCTGCCCATCCAGGTCTGGAAAGACCACCGCCAGGATCCTGAGCATGTGGGGGTCAGGGTCCGTGTTCCGCCCCTCCTGCGAGGAGGCGACAGCTTCAGCTGGACCCGTGCAATCCTCCGGGTCCAGCCCCGAAGGTCCTGCCACCTCTTTTGGCAGTTGCGGATCCGGCGCTTGTAGACCCCCACGGACCGGACAGCCCGGACGATGTCCTTCCAGATCTCATGCTTCCGATGGGCAGAAGCCTGTCAGGATGACAAAGTGATAAGGCCATTACTACACATGCAACATATCCGTGCATGACACAGTTGCATATACATGTCGCAATCACAGGGGCACATGGTGTACCCAGGCAGTGCACGGCTGCCCATGGACAGTTTTCCAGAAGTCACTACATGGTATCATTGCATGGGGAGTAAAACCCTGTTCAGAAGCACTGTCACTGCACCATACCTGTCCAGTGCAAGTCACTACACACTATGGGGGGTGACAACTACTCAGTGAGCCTGCTAGCCAGTGGTGTGCTGACTCTCAGCCTTGCTAGTCAGACAAAATGCACATTCAGAAAGGCAGTGCACAGAACACTCACCTGCTCCCCTGGTGTCCCATACAGCTTGCTGTACTGTGGAAGTAGGCTGTCCAGCAGGGCCTGGTTCTCTTCAAGGCTGAAGGCTGGGGCTCTCTCCACAGTACGTGCCATTGCAGGGTCCAGAGGGGCAGAGACAGCAGCAGTGCAGTGGCAGATGTCGTCCTGGAGCATGTAGTGCAGGCAAGTGGGCTCTCAGGGGAACATGCAGCAATATATATGTGCTGGAGAGGCAGATACTGTCCCTTGTGTCCAAAGTGATAGGTCCAAGTCGTTTGCATCTTCTGAATCTGGCCAATCCATGGAATAGCAGCACCAAAACACGCCCACAGCATCCTTCAAAATTTCAACTTCATGACATACATGATTTTGCAACATTGTTGTGGGTGACCAACTGATTTTCCAGCAACCGACTCGTTCGAATATTCGAAAACGCGTCCGTTGCCAGGCAAGCCCATTGTCAATGGGTGCGCACCGATCGGTCCATTGCTGTTCAACGCGCACAGGGGTACAACGCGTACCCGCACACATTGAAAGCAATGGGCCGGCCGGAGGCACCGATCGGTCCATTGCTGTTCAACGCGCACAGGGGTACAACGAGTACCCGCACACATTGAAAGCAATGGGCCGGCCGGAGGCACCGATCGGTCCATTGCTGTTCAACGCGCACAGGGGTACAACGCGTACCCGCACACATTGAATGCAATGGGCCGGCCGGAGGCACCGATCGGTCCATTGCAGTACAACGCGCACAGGGGTACAACGCGTACCCGCACACATTGAATGCAATGGGCCGGCCGGAGGCACCGATCGGTCCATTGCTGTTCAACGCGCACAGGGGTACAACGCGTACCCGCACACATTGAATGCAATGGGCCGGCCGGAGGCACCGATCGGTCCATTGCAGTACAACGCGCACAGGGGTACAACGCGTACCCGCACACATTGAATGCAATGGGCCGTTCGGAGGCACCGATCGGTCCATTGCTGTTCAACGCGCACAGGGGTACAACGCGTACCCGCACACATTGAATGCAATGGGCCGGCCGGAGGCACCGATCGGTCCATTGCAGTACAACGCGCACAGGGGTACAACGCGTACCCGCACACATTGAAAGCAATGGGCCGGCCGGAGACACCGATCGGTCCATTGCTGTTCAACGCATCACTGTACATGTGACTGGCATATGTCAGCATGCCTGTCTCAGATGGACATATGCCAGCCACAGATAGCTCCCAGGGAGTGAGGGGCACACCTACATCACGACAGCCTGTCCAAACCTTATCATAAGGCATGTAAGGCTGCATTTCCTATTGTGTGTATGTTGGTGTACATGTTGTCCTGTGGGTGTCACCTGTGGGCAGCCACCCCCAGGCTGTGCACGTGTTAATGGGGACAGGATCCTGGGTGTTACGTGTACGTGACCACTGTGATGTGCAACTGTTCATATCTGTGCATGTGCCATGGTCACATTTCACAGTGGTGTTTGTGTATGTCATGTCACATACCCCGTGAGTCCCATGTGGGACGGTATGTTTGAGCCAGGGTGTCCCAGTGGCACAATAGTGATGGCCCTCCACAGTCTTTGTGCATGTAGTGTTTACAATGTCTCTGATTTCATGTGCACAATGGGAGACAGTCTCCACATCCACGTTGTGTGTGCATGGACTCTGATGTTGTGCGTGTGTGTCACAGACGTCCATGGCTCTCCTGCCATGGCAAGTGTGGCCACTACCTGTGGGGGTCATGTTTGTTTTGTTGTGGTGTACACATGATACTCCAGGTGATGCCAGTGTCCATGTGGCATTACAGGGTCCCTGGGAATGTGCCTGTCGTTGAGCTGTGGTGCCTGGGGCACATCTGTCCTCACATGTCACTGGGGGGTGACTGTGACACAGCATCATGATATCCAATGGGCCAACCTGGGACAAATTGATGCCACCTGTAGGACCGTGTTGACAGATGTTGGCCATGTATGTACCATACATGTCGTTCCGGTACTGCACACTTCATGTAGTTGTGCCTCATGATGATGTATGTTGGGATCTTGAGTGTGTTCAATGCCGCATATGTGGGGTGACTGACGATCTTGCTTACTTCTCCTCTGCACTGCAGGGCTCCTGCTGTCCATCGGCCATTCCCAGACCTGGCAACGATGGTGGAACGGGACAGCATCCGACGGTACCGCTTCACCAGGCAGCTGATTGAGGATTTGGCAGTGCAGTTGGCCCCACATTTGCAGCCTGGCCGGCCGTATCCTACAGCGCTGACCCCCAAGGTGAAGGTGATGGCAGCCCTACACTTCTTTGCCACCGGTACCTTCCAACATACTGTGGCGTCTGCTGGTGGGATGTCACAGACCATGTTCAGCCGTGTGCTCCGCGATTTCTTGGCGGCAATGTTGCTCTTCCTGAACCGGTACATCTATTTCCCTAGACTGCGACGACTCACTGACGTGAAGAGTGACTTTTATGCCCTGGGGAGGATGCCGCATGTCATTGGCTCCATTGATGGGACACATGTGGCTTTGGTACCACCACAGGCCCAGGAGCAGGCCTACAGGAACCGCAAGCACTACCACTCGGTCAATGCACTGGTGGTGTGTCTTGCAGACATGACCATCACACACGTGTGTGCCCGTTTCCCTGGTTCAGCACACGATGCCTTTGTGATGAGGAGTAGTCGCATCCCCAGGTTGATGGCACAGATGCAGAACCAGCGTGCCTGGCTTGTCGGTGTGTACTGACTTTGTGCCATTGTGTGTGATCTGATCTGTAGTATTCCGCCCACTTTTCCAAGTCAGCTGATGTGCACTTGTCTGTCCGTAGGTGACTCGGGATACCCCAACATGCCGTGGTTGCTGACACCCCTCAGGAACCCTGTGACACCTGCCCAGATGCGCTACAATGAGGCACATGGTCGGACCAGGAGAGTGATTGAGCGGACCTTTGGTCTCCTGAAGAGCCGCTTCCGCTGCCTGGACAAGACCGGAGGGTCCCTCCCATATGCCCCTGCGAAAGTGTGCAAGATTATCATCGTCTGCTGCATGCTCCACAACCTGGCAGTGCGGAAGGAGTTGCCTCTCATCCAGGATGACGATGACCAACATCCGCCACCTGTGGAGGATCCTGGCCTGGACCACGATGCCAGTGACGATGATGATGATGATGGTGATGGTGATGTCCGCACACAGCTCATCACCAACTTCTTTAGCTGAATGTGAGTATCCTGAGGTGTCATGTGAATGATGTGAGTTGGCATGATGTGTGGGTGGTGCTCTGGTGCTGTTGGAGTGTGTCCATGGGCTACTTGACAGGATGTGTGTTGCGATGTGTGGTGACAGGTGGGCTGTACTCCCCAACAGTGTTGACATGCTAACTTGGTTCTGGGTGGGTATCTTGTAACATGTATTGTGCATGAGTTTTGCTGTTCTGTCCTGTACTGCATTGCTTTTGACTGTGTGTCATTTCTGTCCTTCACAGGGTACTTTCAGATTCGTTTGGTCAACTGTGTCCACCGACGACGTGATTGCACATCCAGGCTGGTAGCTGTTGTGTCCCTACAGGTGATGTGCGCCACACCCATGGACTTCCTTCTGTCTACAGTTGTTGACTGTGTGCCCGCTACCAGGTGGGGTTACCTTGCATCTGTAGTGGTTACGGCATGTTGCTACTGTGTAATAAACCTGTGCTTCACTTAGTGATGTGCGTTGTCTGTGGTCACACATTTGACTGCCATTTGCTTACTGCACCTGTGGGCTACTTGACTACAACTGGGAATGGGTGTGGTGTCTGTGCATTGCACCGTCTTCCCTGGCAACATCAGTGTAGGCAATGAGTCAGATGGCCTAGGTGTGTATGTGTTGTGTAGCCCTGGTGGTGTGTCTCCCTCATATGTGTCACGTTGCCTGTACTCACATGCCTGTGTTGTCCTTGCTGTTGCAGTTCGCATACACTGTGTAATTTTGCAGTTCATCATCCCCATAACAGCACCCACGTTGGAATCACGACAGAGGCAAGTATGGTGTATTAGTGTGTTTATTGTGATAATAGTGCATAGGATGGATTGTGCTGTACATGAATCTTGCAATCCCAAGTTCCTAGGTGAATTGAAAGTCCAGGTAGACAGGATCCCCAGTATCGGGGCCACAGTTGTCTGACACATTGTTCCAACTTGTACTCCCCATGCAATGTGTGGGAGTAGTGTTGCCATCAACAGGGTGAACAGTCTGTGCACAAAGGCGAAAATCCAGAACAGGTTCAGGCTTCCTGGGAGTTGCGCTTGGCCATCAGCCTCTCACTTTCCCCTCCTCGGACGACCCCTCTTCTTGGGGGGGCCCTCAAGTGCAGGCTGCTGCGGTGCAGGGGACTCTCCGCCAGAGTCCTCCTCCCTCCCTGTGGCAGTTGCAGTTTGTTCGGTACCAGATGTTGTTGGCACACAGGGAGGTGTGGACTGGTTGCTGTTCATCTGGCGGAGGCATTGTAAAATGTCCCTGTGCACCGCCGTCATCTCATGTAGTACATCCCACTTGGACTCCACGCGGGTCATGTGGGAGTCCACACGTGACATGTGGGAGTCCACACGTGACATGTGTGACTCCACTTGGGACATGTGGGAGTCCAAGCGGGCATGATGGGCAGCCTGCTGCTGTTTGATGTCTCTGAGGAGCCCCACTACCTGGCTGAGCTCTCCGGTGCTGGACTGGTACGCATCAGCTATGCGTACCAGTTGTGGGTCTTCATGCACACCAGCAACGTCTGCAAGCAGCGACCTCTGTCTCCCACCCCTCCCACCACCCCTGCTGACATGTGCAGTGTGTGCAGTTGCACGCACAGATAACCCTGGTCCACCTTGGGGGTTGGTGGTGGTGGTGGTGTCCATGGCCCCAGGTTGGTCCAGGGTCACTGCGCTGGTGTTGTTCCTTATTCTGTCCATGTCGGCAGGGATGGTATTCGTGGTGACAGTCGTTGGAGGGGTGGGTGCAGGGGGTGCAGCTGGTGGACCTGCTGGTGCTGCAGCTGGTGGTCCTGCTGGTGCAGCATGTTGACTTGCACCGGATGTGCCAGGTTGTTCTTCATCGTCCGAGGAGGACAGAGGCTGTACGACGCCAGTGAGCTCGGCATCCTCTTGAGCCTGGGACTGGGACTCCTCAGCGTCTGCTGCTGTGTCCCTATCATCACCTGTTTTTGGGAGACACAAACAATGTATGTCATGTTTCTGCAGGCATCAGTGGTTGACACACCTGACAGTTGTGACTGTGCCTCGGGGTGCGGGCCTGTACATTGTATTGTCCTAAGTCGTCACAGTCAGGGGTTGATATTGGTGTGGCACATTGTCCTGCATTATTTGGGCATTTCTATGTATTCTCTGGGGTGTGAACATGGTCTGCATTGATTGTGTTTGGTTGACAGCCAGACCTCCTTCCCACCCACCCACCCACCCAGTCAGTTATCCCACCATGGAACGTGCTTGCATTGCAGGGAGTGTAAGTTGTCTCTCAGGATGTCAGTCAGTGGTGTCCTGCTGTTTGTTGGTGCACAGTTGGCAGCAGGGCCTTGTGCTCCCCACAGCAGTAGCCAGTGTCAGCCATCTTGTGAGTCCTTCTCCACTCCCTGTGATGTGAGCATGGTTCAGGGTGGTGTTGATGGGCCAGTTGTGAGGCTGAGCAATGTCTGTGACTACGACTCCCATCATGCTATTGCCTCCACCCCCTTCCCAGCATGCCCATGCTTCCTTCCTTTTGACTCTGCTTCCCTGTGGGGTGGGCTGGCTGTGCTGACAGGATGGCTGGGAGTGTTGTCCTGGCAGTTGTTTGGCTAAGAGTCCCAAGAGTGTCCCTGTGCTTCACACAACATAACCCAGGGTGGTGGTGCTTTGTGGGATCTTGTGTTAGGATGGAGGGCATTGCATTCTACCAGGTGGGTACTGTGGAGTTTGTGTTGGGGGGGTGTGAGGGGAGGTGCTGGTGACTATGGTCAGTGCTGCAAGTCCCCCTTCCCACCCAGCCAGCCAGATATCCCACCATGGAACGTGCTTGCATTGCAGGGAGTGTAAGTTGTCTCTCAGGATGTCAGTCAGTGGTGTCCTGCTGTTTGTTGGTGCACAGTTGGCAGCAGGGCCTTGTGCTCCCCACAGCAGTAGCCAGTGTCAGCCATCTTGTGAGTCCTTCTCCACTCCCTGTGATGTGAGCATGGTTCAGGGTGGTGTTGATGGGCCAGTTGTGAGGCTGAGCAATGTCTGTGACTACGACTCCCATCATGCTATTGCCTCCACCCCCTTCCCAGCATGCCCATTCTTCCTTCCTTTTGACTCTGCTTCCCTGTGGGGTGGGCTGGCTGTGCTGACAGGATGGCTGGGAGTGTTGTCCTGGCAGTTGTTTGGCTAAGAGTCCCAAGAGTGTCCCTGTGCTTCACACAACATAACCCAGGGTGGTGGTGCTTTGTGGGATCTTGTGTTAGGATGGAGGGCATTGCATTCTACCAGGTGGGTACTGTGGAGTTTGTGTGGGGGGGTGGGAGGGGAGGTGCTTGTGACTATGGTCAGTGCTGCAAGTCCCCCTTCCCACCCAGCTAGCCGGATATCCCACCATGGAACGTGCTTGCATTGCAGGGAGTGGAAGTTGTCTCTCAGGATGTCAGTCAGTGGTGTCCTGCTGTTTGTTGGTGCACAGTTGCCAGCAGGGCCTTGTGCTCCCCACAGCAGTAGCCAGTGTCAGCCATCTTGTGAGTCCTTCTCCACTCCCTGTGATGTGAGCATGGTTCAGGGTGGTGTTGATGGGCCAGTTGTGAGGCTGAGCAATGTCTGTGACTACGACTCCCATCATGCTATTGCCTCCACCCCCTTCCCAGCATGCCCATGCTTCCTTCCTTTTGACTCTGCTTCCCTGTGGGGTGGGCTGGCTGTGCTGACAGGATGGCTGGGAGTGTTGTCCTGGCAGTTGTTTGGCTAAGAGTCCCAAGAGTGTCCCTGTGCTTCACACAACATAACCCAGGGTGGTGGTGCTTTGTGGGATCTTGTGTTAGGATGGAGGGCATTGCATTCTACCAGGTGGGTACTGTGGAGTTTGTGTTGGGGGGGTGTGAGGGGAGGTGCTGGTGACTATGGTCAGTGCTGCAAGTCCCCCTTCCCACCCAGCCAGCCAGATATCCCACCATGGAACGTGCTTGCATTGCAGGGAGTGGAAGTTGTCTCTCAGGATGTCAGTCAGTGGTGTCCTGCTGTTTGTTGGTGCACAGTTGCCAGCAGGGCCTTGTGCTCCTCACAGCAGTAGCCAGTGTCAGCCATCTTGTGAGTCCTTCTCCACTCCCTGTGATGTGCGCATGGTTCATGGTGGTGTTGATGGGACAGTTGTGGGGGGGCAATATGTGTGACTGCGACTCCCATGATGCTATTGGCTACACTGACTTGGCCAGCATACACAGAATTCCTTCCTTTGAGTGGTCTTCACTGTGTGTTGGTGTTGTTGTGGTGGCTACATGTGTGGATGTGTGTGTTAGTTCTATTTGTGCCACTGCCTAGCTGTAGTTGTGGTTGTGTTTGTACATGTGTTGGCACAGTTGGATGTGACTTTTTTGATGGCATGTGTTGTGTTTATCTGACTGACATACACATTTTGGGATGATTCTGTTCTAGTTGCTGTGTAATTGCTATGAGTGCATGGTTTGACTCTCCCTTGACAGTGATGTGTGTGTTTTGTGGCAGTTTATTGTGTACATTTGTTGTGTACTCACCAGGCTCTGGGATGTTCTCTAGTCCATATACGCTCACTGGCGGAAGGATGGCCCGCACCTTCTCCTCCCAGGGCCTGAGGTATATTGGCTTGGCAGGAGGGCCACTGCCGGTGTGTTGGCTGTTGATGTAGTCTATCTTCAGCAGGTCCCGTACCCTCCTGCGCACGTCATACCACCTGTTCTGGATGTCCGTCTTTGTGCGCCGACATGGTGATTGGGCGTTCACCCTGTTGATGATCCTCTCCCACATCTTGGTTTTCTGCGACATGGGGGTCTGTTGGACCAGAGTGCCAAACAGCTGTGGCTCCACCCTGAGGATCTCGTCTACCATGACTTCCAATTCACTATCTAGGAACTTGGGATTCTTCTTGGGGGCATGGTGATGGTGGGTGATGTGTGTGTTGGTGTGCAGGTGAGGGTGTGTGGGTGTGTGTTGTGCTGGGTGTATGTGAGGTAGGTATTTGTTGGTGTGCTGCTGGTGTGTGGCTTGTGTGAGGGATGAGCTGTGGGTGTGTGGTTGCTTTCTCTTGGGTGCTGGCAGTGGAATGGCATTTGCAAAGGCTCATGGTAGTGATTTGTGTCCTTTATATAGGTGGAGTTGTGGGTGTGTCTTTGTTCTCTGTCCCCACCCCCCCAGTATTTATTGGCTTGGTAATTGCTTGTTTGGCCTTTTTTGGTTGATTTTTCCTTTGTGCTGTTTGTGTATGTTGGAAACGTTCTTGTGACCGAGTCGGACCCTGCATTGGTCTCATACGGTGTTTTCCGTTTCGTTCACGCTGTGTTTGTGCAGTTTTCTATGCTGCGTACGCGTCGGTCGCGGTGTATTGTGTTGCTTCGGCTCGGTTTTGTATGCGTGTCGGTCGTACGGCTTGTCCTCCGTCCGACTCGGTCGTGTTTTTCGCGCCTTGCATCGTACTTTGCGGGTTGGAGTTGGCGGGTACGATTCGGTCGGATTTGTTCCGGGTGCGTGTCGGTCGGTTGGATTCGCGTGTTTTTCCGGCCGGATTGCTATTTTCCGAGCGGCTCGGTCGGTCGGCTTGGTTTCCTGACGTGTCGGTCGGATTTATCGCGGCTTGCATCGTACTTGGCGTGTCGGGCGCCACTGGTACGTGTCGGTCGGTAATTTTTCCGGCTCCGAGTCGGTCGGTGCTTTTTCCGGCCCGAATCGGAATCGACCTCTGAGTTTTATAGATATTCAATAAAGATAGCACTACCTCAGATCTTCTAGGCTGGGGAAAACTCAAAAGTGAGTTAACCGATTTTGAGAATTTACTTCGGCCATATGCAGAATGGGCCGCCCAAGAACCGTTATCAGCAAAAACTAGGCCCAAATAGGGGAAAGTGCAAGTGCTTATCAGTTTTTCAGGACCTAAATTAATAACTTTAATAGGATATTTTTTGGGGCCACAACACATTAAAAAAGATTTTTTTAAATTAGTGCAAAGATCTAATCCGTTCATAAAATCATTAAAACCCCTAACTAAAATGCGGAGAGAGTTCGGGTGCGACCCATTAGAACCGCATCATCCGCATACAATAGAGCAGGGAGTTGATTACCATTGATCATTGGGACGTCTATATTCAGAGTTAATAGTGTATTGTGCAACTCATTGATATATATAATAAATAGGAGAGGGGCCAGTACGCACCCCTGCCTGACCCCTCTACCAATGGGTATGTCCCCTGATACCTCCCCAGCCATGCTAATCCTAACCCTTGCCCTTAAATCCCTATGTAAATACGATAAAAAGTGCACTAAATCCTCATCCAACCCGTATCTTAAAAGGCATGCCCACAAACGCGATCTATTAACAAAATCAAAGGCGGATGTCAAATCCATAAAAGCCAGGTAGATTGGGGATTGCCGGGCTATTGTGTATTTACCTATAATTAAATTAAGATTAAGGCATTGTTCCACAGTTCCCAAATTACTTCTGAAACCTAACTGGCATTTATTTAAAATACTTCCTTCCTCCGCCCAGGACCTGATTTTGTTGAATAATACCCTGCCAAGTATCTTAAGAGTATTATCAATCAGGGAGATCGGTCTATAGCAGCTCGGGTTGGATCTGTCCCCCTTTTTAAATATTGGAACGATTATACTGGAGGCCCATGTTTCAGGAATATGGGAGTTTGTTAAGTTATTAAAAACATTCAAAAGAAGAGGTGCCCAAAACTCTGTATTATACTTTATAAGGTCGATCGGTAGACCATCCGGGCCAGGGGCCTTATTCCCTAAACTCTGATCAATAGCATCCTCGACTTCAGTCAGCGTTATATGTATTCTTGACACAGGATAAATGTCACTATAGTCCCCATCGTCAGGTGGAGCTGTATATAATTTAGAAAAATGCGCTTCCCAAGTTTCAGCAGATATATTACAACTTATCGGGGTAATTGAAAGGGCCCGGGTTCTCATCTTTTTAACCACAGCCCAAAAACCCTTTGAATTATTGAGCCTTGCAGCACATGCCAAGTTGTCCCACTGTTCTTTTAGGATTTCATCTTTTCTCTCCTTAACCACCTTTTATATTGGCCCCTCAACAATCTTATGTGGTTAACATCCCTTGGTGCCTCTTTCATAGCTGCCCGAAGATCTCTATTTGCTTGTGAGCATGTGGTATTAAACCATTTCTTTTTATTGTTTGACACAGGTCTTGAAATTATTTGTTTAACACCTGCGCATAAATCAGTAAATGCAGTAACTACCTCGGGGTTAGGGTCAATTAACGACAGGCAGCTATTAACAGATAAGTGATATGTTAACAGCATTTTTAAAAATACTTTACTATTATCTATGCCTTTCCATATAATTCTTAAATTGTCTGTCGAGGATGCTATATTACAGGCCCCTGGTTCCTTAGAAAAGCCGGGTTTTAGTGCTACCCTAAATGTTACAAAGTTAGGGTTATGATCCCCATACGTGGTAGGTATAACCTCGGCTTTAACCAAGAGATCTTCCAATACGTCTGATATAAAGACGTAGTCTATTACTGAAGCACAACCACGTCCTCTATAGGTTGGCAATGGGTGACTGTTGCAATAATTTGTATCGGCAATATCCATCACATTAAATAGATTATATTTTGGTAAATAACCCAATAACTCAGTCCCCCTTCTACATGGGGGTGCTTGCAATGTATAAGCAGCACCTACCCAATTTACCCCTGAAATTTTAGCGTTAAAATCACCACCCAAACAAATTCCAACTAACTTATGTGACCTCATTGAGTCTTGAAACTCTGAGACAAAATTAAAAAGATTCACAAAATTAAAATTAGGTTCGGATAAAAAATCATTATTATAAAAATTAATAAAACAAATTGGGACCCCACGTGTATATATCAAGGCCTGAAAATTAATTCTATGTGTAGGAATAATTTTAACAGTACCTCCTGAAGAGATATTAACCCAGATAGAAAGGCCTCCCGACGGTCTCCCATATAACGAGGTATTTGCCATTACATTAAAACATTCAAACCCTTCAAGATACAGTTCTTTTGTTGCCCAAGTCTCTTGAAATAGCAATACATCAAATTTGTTTACCATCTTAACCCAATCCTCAATGGCTATTTTAGATGCCAGCCCGGCGATATTCCAACTTAACACACGCAAATCGTGTGTCTCCGGGCTGTCAATTGTGGAGGAGACCGATGGAACTATAGAGAGGGATGGCTCAGTAGGTGTTATTATGGGCTGCAGTCAATCTAAACTATCCAAGCCAGAAAGGGCCATAAATTTGTTTTGCGTCAAGTATAAATTGGTATCCAATATATTATGTCTAGGGTTTGGCTTATAAAAATAACCAAGTGGTAGTGAACAAATATCAGTAGATGTGCCATTGGTACGCTCTTTTGCTGATAATACAAATCTTACAGAGGCTGGTCGCCGAAAATTAATGACGACACAGTCACCCTCTATAATTTTGTCTGATAATCCAACCCAGCCCACCCTGCGCACCATTATAATGTCATTGATGTTACCGGCACTGAACCCTTTATGTTTGATCAACCAGTCAGTGCATTTATTTCGTAATTGGTCCCAAGATTCAGGCTGGTTTTTCCCTATTGGTGGGACTCCTGCAAGGATCAAAACATAAGGGCAGGATGCCGGAGGTAAATTTAACACATCAATTCTGCCCTCAGTACACTCGCCTGTTTTGGGCTTAATAGCAGCAATCTTAATGTCATGCGCAGGATGGGCGTTATGTACAGAAATTAAAGGAGAAGTAGTGTTGACCTGTTCATTCGGTACATGTGGACTAAGAGGATCGCTAGATTTTGATAGTGTGACATTATGGTTTGGGTGCTTAGGAGCAGGACATCCTTTAGCTTGAAGGCAGGTCTTACATGAATCTACCATAGGATGCTGATCTTGAATTACAGTTCCCTGTGTCAACCCAGGTTGTATTCTACTTACAGATTGTTGATTTGGGGGCCCCTCCCTGTTGGGATACTGGCCTAAAAGTACTACCAGGCACACTTAATTTATTAAACAAAGATTCTAAGCGATCCAAACGTTTCCAGAGTATAGTAAAATTCCTTTCAACAAGCTCCCTAACATTCTCTTTAACAGTGTCTATAATAATATCGATTGCTGTGTCCCCAAGTGTAAAATTATTAGAAATTGCCGGTAATAGCCCAGTCTGAGTGGAGATTGAACGATTTAACGGCTCAGAAGGGGTTAAGTCAATATGAGCGCTGACAGAAGCTGTGGCGACTGTATCAACTACAGCTGCCGGGCCCTGGATCCATGTGCTTAGAGCGGTGCGCTGCATCTTCAAACGTGGGGGTTGTTTCCTCTTAGGACAGGCTGGTTTGGTTAATTTCCTTTTTCTCTTAGCCCCGGATATTTCTGGGTTCGGGGAAATGTTCTCAGAGTCAACAAAGTCTCTGCTATACGTTGAGATAACAAGATCCTTAACTCCCCCTGTGGCCCCAATACTATTACTTCCCTCAGCAACCAGCCGATTTCCTTGAGCTGACAAGTGCATGTTAAAATCAGATAATGGATACGGCGGCTGGATAGGGCTAGGGAAATCCCTGTTTGCAACTAGTGGTGAAATATGCGAACTTGGTAGACCCAGGGACAGACGTCTCTCTGTCAATTCTATTTCGGTACTAACAATACTGACGGCTCTCTCCAACATGCTATCAATAGTGGTAGTACTACGCAAACTATGCGGAGCATTGCGTTTAGACGTCATTTATATTATCCGTGGCAATATTTATTTAACTTTATATTGCTTACCACGTAGAAGTCACAGGAAGTAGAGATTAACAAATCTCAGAGGGGTTGCCCAGCCCGGCCTCCTTCGGTCTCTGACGGGCAAGGACGGGCCCGCCCTTGGCCCGGGCTTCGCCCGCGCGCGTCCCGCGCTGCGGGGGTCACCGGCGCTCTTGTAGCGCTTGGGAAAGGCGTAGCTCCTCCCTCCTGGGAGAGCTCTGGAGTCTGGGGAATTGAGTCCCCCTCCGCAACGGCAACAGCAAACAGCAGTGGCAGCAGAGCGCGTCCCGCGCTGCGGGGGTCACCGGCGCTCTTGTAGCGCTTGGGAAAGGCGTAGCTCCTCCCTCCTGGGAGAGCTCTGGAGTCTGGGGAGTTGAGTCTCACTCCGCAACGGCAACAGCAAACGGCAGTGGCAGCAGAGCGCGTCCCGCGCTGCGGGGGTCACCGGCGCTCTTGTAGCGCTTGGGAAAGGCGTAGCTCCTCCCTCCTGGGAGAGCTCTGGAGTCTGGGGAATTGAGTCCCCCTCCGCAACGGCAACAGCAAACAGCAGTGGCAGCAGAGCGCGTTCCGCGCTGCGGGGGTCACCGGCGCTCTTGTAGCGCTTGGGAAAGGCGTAGCTCCTCCCTCCTGGGAGAGCTCTGGAGTCTGGGGAATTGAGTCCCCCTCCGCAACGGCAACAGCAAACAGCAGTGGCAGCACCGAAAACAGTTTGTTTAAATAGAAAGATGCTATGAAACTCACCATGTGATCTTTTGCTTATGCATCTCTACAAGCGATCCAAAAACGTGCAACTGGTGCTTAAGCTATAATTGCTGCGTTTTGACACATCTATCACGTTAAGATGTGCCTCATGTGTATATCCCCATGTGTGTGCGCAAGCGTCTAGACAATATGCAATCAATTAAAAAGTTACAGCATTAACTACTGCGCATTGAAAAACAGTCAGTGTTATACTAGGCGTTCTGGTATTCACAACGCAAGTTATCACATTGCACACCAAAATACTACGTGTTCAACGGTGTCCCGTGTTTTTTACTGACGTACTTTACCGTCGTGCTATTGTTAAAAGTAGTCTGTGCTATACCAGCCGAGTTGGTGTTCACAAAACAAGTTACTGCATAGGCTAAAAAGATGCTACGTACTCAAAGGTATCCCGTGCTTTACTGGGTGCTTTACCGACTTGCAGGTATTCGTGAATTTAAAAAAATGCATGCTACAGAAACCCGGCGTGCTTTGCCGGCATTCTTAGCCGGCATGCTGGTGTTCGTGAGTTAGAAAAGCTCCTATGCTGTACAGACAAAGTGCCCAATATTAACAAAATTTAGCATGTACCTCACTTTTTTTTTTAACACACACAAATTTTATTCATTTTCAAGTTATGTATATGCACATTACATCTGACTGGATACATCTTCATTATAACAATTTGCATGGACAGGAATTCCAATTTTTGTTACATGTATATGTATATGTCACCAGACAGTCATTGCGGTATACTTCTTACATTAGTTTGCATGATGAGAGGCTTACATACAATTGTCCGGATATATATTCAGGATAGTTAATTTTTATAAATCTAATCTCCCTCCCAACCCCCCTCCCACCTCCACAAAACCCTCAAAACCACTAAAACGATGCCGCTATGGTCTGAACGCCTGAGTCGTATAATACATCATTATTGGGTGACAGAGCCGGAGCATTAGGGGTGGGGGGGAGGAAATGAGAGGGTCCAGGTCGGAAAGGGGGGGGGGTACATGAACAATTCAACATATGCTGCCCATTTTTAACAGGTGTCTGGACATTTGGTCACAGGCTGAGAACACGAGGGGGGGGGGTCTGATATTCTCTCAATCTTCAGGATCAGCTGCGGTATTTAACCTGAAATGCTCTACCAATTGGGCCCATTCCATTGAAATCGGCATTTTCCTAAGTCCCCTGTACTCCTCGCGTTGCAGCGCCTCCCTCTCGGCAGTAGCCCACTTGAGACCCTTTTCTCTCCACTTTCCCTCAAGTGGCACCGCGCGAGATTTCCAGCGCTGCGTGATTAACTTCTTGGCCAGCATCAAGGAAAGCCCTGTAAAGCGGCACAGTACTACCGCCTTTTTAGGGAGAGGGGAAAGACCCAAGAGACAGGCCTCGATAGTAGTCCAAGAGGAGAGCTCAGTTATTTGGATGAGGCCCAGTGTGATTTCAGTCCAAAACCCCTTCAGTGAGGGACAAGCCCACATCATGTGGATGAAGTCAGCATCCGGTCGGCAACACCTAGGGCAGTCTGAGGAAGCAGTCGGGTAGATGGCTCATATCGCCCGTGGCGTTAGGTAAGCCCTGTGTAGAATTAGCAGCTGCATAGATTTAAGTCGGATATTGCGGGAGACTCGCCTGGGATGTTCTAGGACCTGCGCCCATTCTCTGTCAGTGAATTCTCTGGCTATAGCAGTTTCCCACTTCTGGCGAAGGGACAATAGTGAAGTGCCCAGGTGTTCCCGTATCCCCCGGTATAACCATCGAACCAGATGTCTTCCGTGGCCCATTATGTGAAGTGCCTGCAATAATTGGAAGGTAGGGGGGCTCCTTCTGGTCCACCAACCAGTGCCGGCATATAAAATGTGTGATTGCAGCGTGGGTCAAGAACAGCATGTCTGGTACAGCATTAGCTCGTACAAAATCATCATGGGCATCAGGTTTCCGTCTAAGAATAAGTCGCCCACTGTCTCGACTCCAGCCTCTGCCCAACTCCGTAACCTACCAGCTGACAGTATTCCCCGCAAGGTTGGCAGGTCGCAAAGTGGAACGTTTGGGGCATATGGGGTGGGCATTTTGGCATATTTCAGTGCCAACTTCCAATAGTGGAGTGCTATTTGGAGAAGGAAGGAAGGGAGGGTGTCTTACCCATCCGGCACCGGGGCATAGCAATGCCTGTAATGATCCAAGTTTTAGCTGCTCGGGAGGGTAACCAATTTCGAAGAAGTTATGGCCGGCCAGCTAGTATGCCAACCATTGCAATTGCCCGACTATACAGTATACCTTAAAATCCAGTGCCCCCATGCCTCCCTCAGTGCTCGGCAGCTGCGTTTTGGCTAGGGCTAATCTATGTCGACCCGGCCCCCAGAGCAATGACTTTAGTAATGTGTCAAGTGCCTTGAAGATCCATGCCGGAAGGGCCACAGGAAGGTTCACAAACTGGTATATGAGTCTGGGTAGCATGACCATCTTAGATACAGCCAATCGGTCAGCTGTCATTAGTGGCAGGCTGTTCCAGAACGCCACCTGAGATTTTAGGGAGTTAAGCGCTCGAACCACATTTCCATCTATGGTATCAGAAGTGGTCCTGTAGATATGGATTCCCAGATATTCAAAGGTAATTGGTTCTAGCCTAAATTGCAGCAAACCGAACTATAGGCTGGGCAAGTTGTAATTATCATAAAAGGAGTACGCTGCCGATTTTGAGGCGTTGAGATGTAGGCCAGATATTTCCCCAAATTGTGTGAACAGAGAGGCTGTAGGTTGCATGTCCATATGCAGGTCTTTAAAATATTATAACATATCGTCGGCATTGAGTGATACAGAGTGAGTTGCCGAGCCGACCGGGATGCCATATCAATCAATCAATCAGGGGGTTTAGAGCGCGCTGCTCACCCGTGAGGGTCTCAAGGCGCTGGGGGGTGCGGGGGCAGCTTTGGCTCAGTCGAAGAGCAAGGTCTTGAGGTCCTTCCTGAAGGCGTGTAGGTTCGGGAAGCGTCTCATGCTGACTGGGAGCTCGTTCCAGGTCTTGGCTGCGATGTAGGAGAAGGCCCTTCCTCCTGCTCTGCTTCTGCGGATGCGGGGGATCTCTGCTGGTGCGAGGTCGGCAGGTCGGAGATTCCTTTTGGGTGCGTGGAAACGGACTCTCTCATTGAGGTATATGGGTCCGATGTTGTGGAGGGATTTGTAGGTGTGGATGAGAAGTTTGAAGGTTATTCTCTTTTCGACGGGGAGCCATTTTAGGTTGCGGAGGTGTTGCGTCATGTGTTTGTGTCGAGGTGTTCCGAGCACGAGTCTGGCCGCGGCGTTTTGGATGGTTTGGAGCTTGTGTAGGAGGGTTCTGTTGATGCCGGGGTAGAGGGCGTTTCCGTAGTCCAGTCTGCTGGTTATGAGTGCGTGGGTGACGGTTTTTCTGTGCTCGGCGGGGATCCATTTGAAGGTCTTTCGGTGGATCCGGAGGCAGTTGAAACTGGTGGAGGTGACAGCGTTGATCTGGCGGGTCATGGTGAGGGAGGAATCAAGGATGATGCCGAGGTTCCGCGCGTGGTCTGTCGGGGTGGGAGGGTTTCCGAGGGCGGAGGGCCACCATGTGTCGTCCCAGGCGGAGGTCGAGGGTCCCAGGATGAGGACCTCTGTCTTCTCAGTGTTGAGCTTCAGGCAGCTGTCCTTCATCCAGGCCACGACGTCCTTCATTCCATCCTGCAAGCTGATCTTGGTGTCATCGGGGTCCTTCATGAGGGAGAGGATGAGCTGGGTGTCATCGGCGTAGGAAACTATGTTGAATCCGTGCTGTCTGACGATGGCGGCGAGGGGGCCCATGTAAATGTTGAACAGCGTGGGGCTGAGCGATGATCCCTGTGGTACTCCGCAGCTGATCTCTGTGGGTTCGGAGATGAATGGGGGGATTCTGATCCTCTGGGTTCTGCCGGAGAGAAAGGAACGGATCCAGTTGAGGGCGGTTCTTTGTATCCCGGCGTCGTGTAGTCTGGCTGCGAGGGTGTGGTGTGAGACGGTGTCGAACACCGCGGAGAGGTCTAGTAGGATGAGGGTTGCGGTGTGTCCCTGGTTGAGTAGCATGCGTATGTCGTCGGTGGCGGCGAGGAGGGCGGTCTCGGTGCTGTGGTTGCTGTGGAATCCGGACTGGGAGGCGTCTAGGATGGCGTTTTCTTCAATGAACGCGGTCAGTTGTGTATTTATGAGTCTTTCGGTGATTTTGGCAGCGAAAGGGAGCAGGGAGATGGGCCGGTAGTTCTTCAGGTCTGTAGGGTCGGCCGTGGGTTTCTTGAGGAGGGGCTTGACTTTGGCCCACTTCCAGATGTCGGGGAAGATGCCGTATTGGAGGGAGGCGTTGATGGTTTGTCGTAGTTCGGGGGCGATGGTGGTGGCGGCCCTCTGGTAGATGTGCGGAGGGCAGGGGTCCGTGGGAGCTCCAGATCGGGTTTTCATCATGGTTGTGGTGATGAGTTCCACCGTGGCTGGAGTCCAGGTGGTGATGGTCGGCTGGTGGTCCGCGGAGGGGGAGGGGGTGGTGAACGGCGTCTGGCTACTGAAATGGTCGTAGATGGTCTTGATCTTCTGATGGAAGGAGGAGCTGAGCTTGTTGCAGAGTTCCTGGGATGGAGTGACGTCCGGGCCTCGCTGGGTGGTTCGGTGAATTGCTGAATGACATTGAAGAGGTCCTTGGCTTTGGTTGCGTTGGCGTCTATTTTGCTCTTGATGAAGGTCCGTTTGGTATCCCTAATGAGCTGGTGGTGCTTCTTCAGGGCGCTCATGTGGTTGTTTAAGTCTTCAGAGGTTTTTCGGCTTCGCCAGGTCTTCTCGAGGAGTCTGCAGGTGCGCCTGGCGACTTGGAGTTCGGTGATGAAACAGGCGGCCTTCGGGAGGCGTTGTTTGGCTGGGTGGCGGAGGGGGGCGATCTTGTCGGCGCATCTGGAGATCCATCTGTGAAATTCAGTGGCTGCGGAGTTGGCGTCGGTCACGGTGGTGGGGGGTCTTGGAGGATGGTGGCGTTGAGGAGTTCTTCTGTAATTTTACTCCAGTTCCTCCGTGGCGAGCGGGGGGCCGGTATGGGTGCGGTGGTGGTGTTGAAGGTGAAATGTACGCAGTGGTGGTCGGTCCAGGGGGGCTGCGTGGTGTGGCTGAAGTGGACGTTTGACCATCCTGCGAAGATGGGGTCGAGAGTGTGTCCTGCTCTGTGCGTGGGGGTGTTGACGAGTTGCTTCAGTCCGAGGTTGGAGAGGTTGTCGAGGAGGGCGGCGGAGTCGGGGTCGCTGAGGTTGTCGAGGTGGAAATTCAGGTCTCCAAGAAGGATGTAGTCCGTGGATGTGATGGCCTGGGGTTCGACGAGGTCGGTAATTGCAGTTGTGGCTGGGGGGCGGGGTCCCGGGGGTCTGTAGGCGAGGGTGCCGCGTAGTGTGGTTTTGGGGGAGGTCTGGATCTAGAAGTGGAGGTGTTCTGGGTTGGAGTGTGGGTCGTTCGTGCTAGAGGTGGAGAGTCGGAGGGAGGTCTTGTGTGCGATGGCGAGACCTCCTCCTGGGTGGTCTGGGCGGTCCTTCCTCTGGATCTTGTAGCCTTTGGGGATTGCAGTGGAGATATCCAGGCCGGAGCAGGTAGTAGTCCAGGTTTCCGTGAAGAAGGCGACGTCGGGCGTGAGGGTGTCGATCAGGTCCCAGATCTCTATGGCGTGTCTGTGGAGGGAGCGCACGTTGAGGAGGATGCATGTCAGGGCATCGGTGGCGCGGGCGTTCCGTGAGCCTGCGGCGAACGTGGCGGCGCTGTAGGTGGTGCAGGAATGTTGGCAGTGTCTGCAGGAAAAAGGTCCGTGGGTGGTGTTCGGTGAGGAGCTCTGACAGTCAGCGTGTCTTCCGGGGTTGAGAGCGAGGAGGGTGGTGGCGTCGTACCTGCGGGGTCCTGGGGAGCCAGGGTTTCTGGCGCTGGCCGCGGTCGGGTCGCGGACGGGCGCAGAGGGCTTGCCTTTGGCATGCCAGCGGCGTGCCAGCGGCGCAACCGCACAGCGGTCGCCATTAAGTAGGGGAGGGGGGCGGGAGCGGGGCTGTGACAGGGGGCGGGGCCGCAGGGCAGCAGCAGCAGGAAAGGAAACTGACCAGCAACAGTGGGAATAAAACCCAGAAATACAGTAATAGCGGGGAAAAGATTAACAGTGCAGCGGGAAGAAAATACAGTAACAACAGTACAATGTGGAAAAACGGAGCTGAATAAAGTGCGGAACGGCAGGCATATGGTGTCTTTACGCAGCATAGATGCTGTGCTAGAGGCCCTAAGGCTAGCACAAACAGTAAGGGTGAAAGGGGTCAGCCCTGACGTGTGCCACGAAAAATATGATATGCGGGGGAAATGCTGGCTCCTGTTTTTGCTCGTGCCGTTGGATTAGTGTAGAGTAACTCCACCCATCAGCAGAATTCTGGAGGAATTCCAAACTTGGCAAGCGCAGACAGCATATATGACCAGCTCAAGGTGTCAAATGCTTGACGGATATCTAATGAGAGGCAGCCCGCTCGTGGAGATAGGTCATGAGCTGCATGTAAGAGGGCATAAAAACAGCGAATATTCAGTGAGCTGCTACGCTTGGGTATAAAACCACATTGATCTGTGTGTATTAACTTGGGGAGAAGGGGGAGTAGTCTCGTTGCCAAGATTTTACTGAGAATTTTATATTCTGTGTTAAGAATCGAGAGGGGTCTGTAGGAAGCGTGGTCTGTCGGGGGCTTGTCGGGCTTCAATAAGGGAATCACTATCGCCTCCCTGGTTGTGGGTGGTAGGGTGCCCTCTGCAAGCGAGGTATTATACAGTTGCAATAGTTTAGGAACTAGGTGTGATGCGAATGTGGAATAGAACTCGATGGGGAGCCCGTCTGAGCCCGGTGTTTTGTTGCGAGCGAGTCCTTTTATTGCACGGCGGATCTCAGCGGAGGTCAGTGGAGCCGCTAAGTCTTCGATATTTGCGTCTGAGACAGTAGGAAGCTTTACGGATTTGAGGAATATAGAGGTTGCTTCTTTCGTGTTTAGGGAGGGGGCTTCGTAGAGATCCGCGTAATAATCCTGAAATGCCCTATTAATTTCTGCCTGGGTGGTAACCAATGAGTGATGGCTATCATGGACCACCTGGATTGGTGTAGGTGAGGGTTGTGGTCGTATCAGACGAGCTAGTAATGTACTGGACTTGTCTGCTTCTGCATGTGTTCGCAGGGTATATGCATTCAAATCAATTACTCACAGTCAATCCAATAACTCAGCATATTTTATTCTAGCTTCTTGTAGTTCCTCCACTCCTTCTACACCCGTCTGGGCCGTCACCTCCAGTGCCTGCAATGTCCCCTCCATCTCTGTAATATCTCGAGCTACCTCCCGTCTGCCACCCACTAACGTCCCCATAGAAACCCCCCGAATCGTCAATTTGAGGGCTTCCCACTCTACGGATCTAGTTGTGGCCGTGCCCTCATTATCTGCAAAGTATGTAGTGATGGCGTTTGCTAATGTGTTTCTAAATACTGGGTCTTCTAACTGCAAGGGCTGTAAGCGCCAGGTTGGAATTGGCGTGGGGATCCAGCCCAAGTTAAGCATCAATTCTATTGGACTAGGATCTGAAATGGTTTTTCCTAAATAAGTGCTCTGTGTAATAGATGGGAATAGGTCCGGTGTGCAAAGGAAGTGGTCCAGTCGGGTATGCAAGCAGTGCGGGTGGGAATAGTAGGAGTATTCATGCATACCGTCATGTTGTAGTCTCCATACATCCAGCAAGCCCCATCCGTTTGCCCATCTAGCCAAGTTAGTAGCCTGCACTATTGCTACTGTTTTTGACAAGGGAGGGTGAGATCGGTCCAACTCTATGTCAAATACCACATTAAAATCTCCCCCCAGCACCCACGGGTATTGCGTCCAGTCGGAGAGGGCACGTGACAGGCGGGATAAAAAGGCCTCCTGATCTGTATTAGGTGCATAAATGGATCCCAATACCACTTGTTTACCATCCAGAGCCCCCTGCAATAACACATATCTACCCTGGTCATCTATTCTACTCTCATTAAGAGAAAAAGGAACCCCAGCCCGTAACCAGATCGATGCTCCTCTCGAAAAGGCAGAATAGGCAGTCGCATAAAGCTGACCCCTCCATCTTCTCTGCAACTTACAGGTTTCAGAAGATATTAAGTGTGTCTCTTGTAAGTACACTATTTGAGCACAACGACGATGTAACTGAGCTGCAATTCTATGCCACTTGTGAATCAAGCCCATCCCCTGTATATTCCAGGAGTTGATAGTGTATGATTTAGCTACAGACATCATACATAGAACACAGGAGCATCTTCAGCCAGCCCTCCCCTCCCCTCCCCCCCAACCCTCACCCCCACCGGATGTTAGCAAACAGACCAGCAGCAAATCAAACAAAGCAACATAGTCCCAATACTGGGTCAAACGACTGAACTTCGGTCGACCAAACTGTATGTTAAACAAAAACATAATAAACTATACGGAAACAAGTGCTGTCGCTCGTAGGGTAGGCTGTTTATGCGATATATACGTATATACCATTCGCAATGGGTGGATTAGCCCAGGACAGGCCGGCCCTCGGGACTATTCCAATTGACCTTACCACCCTGGTTCTTGGTATGTATCCCAGTCATGGAATATTGTGCACCAGCCGGGGATTAATACGTAGAAACAAATTAGCTCTTCCCTCAAGGCGTGTACATAATACCTGAATGGTAAGGAGCCCTTCCCATCACAAACAAATCATTTTCAGCCCAGCGGATCGTTACTTAGCTGTGTCGACACTGATGGAAACAATGCTACGCTACCCCCGAGTCTGAGTCAGAATACACCTCCTCTGAAGGACTGGAGCTAATAGGCAGGTGGGGGGTCCGCAGAGCAGATGCAGACCGGACGGCCTCACGTCTGCCCTCCAATACCACCTGTCGAGAAGGGGGACCAGTCACTGTGCTCTGTGTCGTAAGTCCTTTCCTCCGTCTTCATGGAAGTCGCTACGATTTCCGTTGCGATTTTTCAGGGCGCTCGGTGCTCAAGGTTTCTGGGAAATTCCTGTCTAGCCAGTCCCACGCACTCTCCGGCGTGTCGCAGAAGAAGGAACGTTGGTTGTGAATAACTTTCAACTTGGCTGGGAATAAAAGAGGAAATGTGAGGCCCGCCGCACGGATCCGAGCCTTGACCTCCATAAACAAAAAGCGTTTGCGTTGGACTGCTAAGGTGTAATCAGGGAAAATTGAAATTTTCACTTTGTCAAACTGTATTGGGCCGTTGTCCCGAGCTGCTTGTAACACATGATCCGGGTTCCTATAATTCATAATCCTGGCTAGGATTGGTCTTGGGTTTGCGCCAGGTATGGGCTTCCGCTTGGGGACCCGATGGGCCCGTCCCACTGTAAAAAGCGCAGACAGGCCTGTGGGGGCCACCCTGGTTTTGAGCCACTCCTCTATGAATGACGCTGGGTGTGGGCCCTCCGACCCCTCAGGGAGACCCACTATTCTAAGGTTGTTGCATCTGGCCTGTCCTTCCGCATCATCTGCACGGGCCTGTAGGGATTCAATTTGTTGGCGCATGTGTCATATTTGCTCATCATGCTCTTTCACCTGCAGTACCATAGTGTCCAGTGTCTGTTCAGATGATTTAACTTTGTCAGCCAGCTTTCTATGATCATCTTTTAGTAAGTTAAGCTCCACCGAGATTGTGCCCAGTTGCTGTGCAATTGCAGATCTAGAGTCCCGAATGTCCTGTAAGATTATGTCCAGTTTATCAGTGGAAGGGGTAGTTGAGGCCCCATCTTCTGCCTGTCGAGAGCGCACAGACAAGGTTTCCGAGGGCGGCGAGCGAGATCCAGCCCTCCCGGCCCCCACCGCTGTCTTTGTCTTTCCTCTGCACATTGTC
The DNA here is from genome assembly GCA_963921515.1 of Calotriton arnoldi. NCBI lineage: Eukaryota > Metazoa > Chordata > Amphibia > Caudata > Salamandridae > Calotriton > Calotriton arnoldi. The sequence continues at coordinate 109,224 of CAWUFW010009179.1, forward strand.
GCTGGTACCTGGACTATTTATAGGATGTGGAACGCCACCCCTGTACACGTCTCCAGCACCGGGGGGAGGGGGGGAGCCCCGGCTTCTCGCCTATCCCAGGCTCTGTGGTACGGATCCTTCTGGTACCCCCACGACTTGCATGTACCAGCCCCTCCGGCAGCATTTGATTCAAACCTCCAGACCCAATGGAGTAGAAGGTGGAAGTGAAGGCAAAAGCAGGGCCCAGGAGGGTTTCGGATTAGTACTTGTGGATTCTCTCAGTCCTCTCCTGTCTGGAGAGGGGGGGAGGAATTAACTGCACTCACCGCCGGGGCCCTCGTGGACCGAAGGTGTGCCAGTGGCTTAAAACCGCAAAGGGGGGGGGGGCTCCTGGGTTTCTCCAGCAAACTCTGCTAGGTTCACAATGTCAAGGCTCCTGGAGTATCCCACACGACTCAGCACCTCCCCGTCCTCGCCTCACCACCAGGGAGAGGAGGCCGTAGATGGAGGGAGGGATCGGGTCCAATGGGCTCTAAATTATGTCTTGTGGGGGGGCCACTATTTCTACCTCCATCCGGTACGCAGAGCCCATCACAGCTGCAGGTCCTTCAGGACCTCCGTCCCCTCCGCTGATGGCCGCAGCATCCGCTCCAGATAGACGGGGGTCAAGGGGGGAGGGGAGGGCAGTCAGTACCTTCGGGCAGCCCAGAGCCTCCGGTGCTCCCTGTGGGTGATGTCGTCCACCAGTAGTTAGCTAGGTCCGCAACCGTGGCCCTTGCGTGTGCATGCACGCCCGGAAGGGTGGCACCAGCCCGGTGAGGGGCCGCAGGCAAGACCGCTGCTCTTCAGTGTACCCCCGCAGCCGCAGGCCCGCCTCACTGTGGGAGAGCTCCAGGATTCCAGTCGTCCACAGCCTCAGGACCAGAATGGGGCAACGAAAGTCTTGTGGGACCCAGAATTAGGATCTTGGGAGTCCTGGGCATTCCTCGGGGCCGCCGCTCCCGCTGTAATCAGGCTGCGGTGTTCGCTCCCAGTAGACAGGATTCAGAGGGGGATCCGGTCAGCACCTCCGACCAGTCCGGGGCCTCCGGTGCTCGTTACAGGAGTCAATGTCACTTAATGCACAGCTAGGCCCACATCTGGGGCCCTCGCATGTATATACACACCCAAGAGGAGAGCACTAGTCCGGCGAGGGGCCTCAGGCAAGTCTGCTGCCTCGTGGTTCATTCCCACAGATGTAGGCCCGCCTCGGCGCAGGAGAGCTCCGAGTCCTCGGCCGTCACCAGGATCGCCCAGTACCGCACCTCAAGGCCACTCTCCGCATATCTCAGTTTCAGGCATCATCTGGCATCCCGGCTGGCACTCGATACGGCCGGGATCTCAGATAATTGCTCGGATTAGGTGTCCCGGGCCCAGAGCATGTCGCTTATGGGACCACCATCTTGGGCTGCTAGCCACGCCCCCTAGCATGTACCTCACTTACCTATACTACGAACGATATCTGTGTGCTCGCGCCGCTTACTCTATTCTGCCCTTACCAACAGCTGAAGTGATAATCATTATGTGGTAAACAAATGAGCCCTGAAGTAAGACTCCTCCACGCTGCTACTTCAATCTGAAAATTTTAAAGGTCCCTGACACTTTATCAAAATTTGGGTTCGTATAAAACTATAGCAACCAGAGAAAACATGTGAGACTAATGCTTAAAGAAAGACTGAATGGGAATAAAAAACTGTCACCTGTTGTGACCACCCTGCCTAGTATGTTTAATACATCCATCGTTTATGCACAAATTAAAATGTAATTCAAAGATAAAATGAAAACTCCCAGTGTGTATTATTGATTTTGTCACATGAATCAATGAACTGCGGTCATTTTAACAGTATACCATAACAAACCATATATATATATATAATCATAGAAAACAAGCATATTCTAATTTGTCATTCATCCCAGCACGATAGATAGTGTCCAATTTCTTTATCCAATAGAATTCCATTTGTGATCATTTCTTTTGAGTATCCATGTTTGGCCTAGTTGTGATAACTTCTAAAACTTGAAATCGTAGTTGAGCCACGTTGTGACTTGCTTCTAGCCAATGCAAAGCCATACTTGAAGTTTTGGTTTCATTCTGGATGTTGCTTTTATGCTCTGTGATGAGGACTTTGATTTTTCATTCTGCCTTTCCTACATATAGTGTTTCGCAGGGACATTTGAGTGCGTATACTACATTTTTAGTATCACAATTCTCAGAATGTTAATGAGGAATGGCATTGCCTTTAGTAGGGTGCACTATGGTTTGACCTCAGTAACATTATTACAATGAATGCAGTTCAAGCACTGCTGCATTCCTTTATGTTGCTGATTAGATGATTTTTTGGCGGACAAGATTTCTTTGATGTTTTTCGATCTGCTATATGCAAACATGGGTTTGACGTCAAATAAACCTTGAATGTCTGGTTCATTTTGCAAAATGTACCATCTTTTGTTGATTATTGATTTGATAGCCTGAGCTTTTGTAGAGTATTTTAGCACATATACCATCACGTTGGCTGCCTTCTTTACTGTTTTGGTCAACAATTTTTGTCTGTCTAACTTTTTCACTTGGTTCAAAGATTCTTGTAATACAGGAAGTGGATAACCACGATGTTTCAGCCTCATTTTGAATTTCTCATTCATCACCACCAAAACTTGAGAAGCCGAGATAATTCTTTTCAATCTGATAAATTGTGAGAAGGGCAAGTGATGTTTTAAAGCAGGTTGGTGGTAACGCTAGTAATGCAAACAGATGTTCCCGTCTGTAGGTTTGGAGAAAATGTTTTTTTTGATGCCCGTTTGTTTTGATGTCTGTTGTCCGCCAAAACATCCTCTAACCAGCAACATAAAGGAATGCAGCGGTGCTTGAATTGCAGTCATTGCAATAATGTTACTGTAGGTCAAACCATAGCACATCCTACTAAAGGCAATGCCATTCCTCTTAAACATTCTGTGAATTGTGATACTGAAAAGGTAGTAAACACACTCAAATGTAAGTGCGGAAAACTATATGTAGGAAGACAGAACGAAAAATCAAAGTCCCTATCACAGAGCATAAAAGCAATATACAGAACAAAACCAAAACTTCAAAGGTGGCTTTGCATTGGCTAGAAGCAAGTCACAACGTGGCTCAGCTATGTTTTCAAGTTTTAGAAGTTATCACATTTAGGCCAGACATGGATACTCAAAAGAAATTATTACAAATGGAATTCCATTGGATGAAGAAATTAGACACTAAGCATCCTGCCGTGATGAATGACAAACTGGAATGTGCTTGTTTTCTATGAATATGTGTATATATATATATATATATATATATATATATATATATATATATATATTCACTGAAAAAACCATAGGTTTCAGGCACGTTATAGTTAGAAATTAGCATTTAAAAAACCTTTGAAATTCACTGAAAAAACCATAGGTTTTAGGGACAGTTATAGTTAGTTGGACATTGCACTCGTACAAAACCCGTGAAATTCCCCGTTATAGTTAGTTCAGCTAACTATAACTCGCGCCCCGCAATTCACTGCTGATGACGTCACATATTACATCACTCATGACATGGTCAGTGACATCACTGATGACATCACTGATGACATCTCAAATGACATCACTGATGACATCATCTAGTGACTGTGTTTCTGTAAAGTTTAAATATTTTTAATATATAGGGAAAGGCGTATTGAAGAATGAGTGGGTGTATAAGTGTCTGTATGGATGATTTAGTAGGTGCGTGACTAACTGTATAAGTGAGTGATTAAACGTATCTTACTGAATGCATGGGTTAGTGACTAAACTGGGTGAATGTCTGTATCCGTCTGTCTGTTGCTGTGTAAGTGGCTGCATGGGTTTGTGAATAACTACATGAGTGTCTACATGAGTTATTGATTCGTTGTCTGAGTATCTGTATGGGTGCCTGAGTGTTTGTGTGGGTGGGGTGTGTGCGACTCTGTACATAGATGTGTGAGTGGGTGATTCACTGGGTGCATGATTTGAAGAGTGCGTCTGTGATGGACTGCTTGGGTGGGTGAGTGTGTGTTTGGGTGTGTTAGTGAGTGAATGTATATCTCAGTGGTACATGTGCGAGTAACTACATATATAAAAGGCAGTATATATGTGTGTTAGAGTATTTAAAAGGCTATAAGTGAGAGTGTGTGATTGTGAGAGTGGCTGTATGGATGCGTGTGTGCTTGTATCAGTTATTGTATAAGAGCGTAAGAATGTGCTAGTATTTGTATGACTAAGTGAGCTGGTGTGTGTATAACTCTATAGGTGAGTAAATGGGTGTGTGATTAATTTTTTGCATGACTGACTAGGTGTGTGAGTACCTCTATGGATGAGTGGCGGTGTGTGAGTGTTTATATAGGTGTATGAGTGCATATGATAGTCCTGTACTGAGTGACTGTAAGTATGAGTGACTGCACGGGTGAGTGAGTAGATGTGTGTGTGTAGACCTAAGAATCAGTGAGTGGGTATATAGTTATTGGTATTGGAGTGTGTATGGTTTTGCGAATGGCAGTCTGTAAATAAGAGTGGGTGTATCAAAAGTTATATTAGGGTGTGAGAAGATGCATGAAATTATCACATGGATGATGTCATCAGTGATGTCATTTGAGATGTCATCAGTGATGTCATCAGTGATGTCACTGACCATGTCATGAGTGATGTAATATGTGACGTCATCAGCAGTGAATTGCGGGGCGCGAGTTATAGTTAGCTGAACTAACTATAACGGGGGAATTTCACGGGTTTTGTACGAGTGCAATGTCCAACTAACTATAACTGTCCCTAAAACCTATGGTTTTTTCAGTGAATTTCAAAGGTTTTTTAAATGCTAATTTCTAACTATAACGTGCCTGAAACCTATGGTTTTTTCAGTGAATTTGTAAGGTTTTTTAAATGCTAATTTCTAACTATAACGTGCCTGAAACCTATGGTTTTTTTCAGTGAATTTCAAAGGTTTTGTAAATGACAATTTTTTAATTGTATTAATTGTTATATTTATTTTTTTATACTGATTTACAACATTTTTTTCAACTATTTATTTTTAGATATTTTATTTTTTAAATTACATTGTAATTACATTATACATTACATTACAAAATATACTTTCTCAGAATGAATTACTTTAGTTTAAATACTTTGCAAATAGGCAATAGACTTTTAAGTACAGTAGTTACAGTTGTTGCAATGGGCAACACAATTTCAAACACAATGCAACATTGAGCTCAATGTGAATTTCTAGTTAAATGCAATTAGTTACTTTATGGATTACTTTTCTAACCACAGGACTGGATCCTAGATTCAGTCCTGGGACATCTCCTGTAAACAGTTGAGTAAAAGCGTTTTGGTTACAGTACTGATTTTTAAGGAATATTATTGTATTTTAAAAGTTGACACTTAGAAACTTTTTCACATAGAATCACCAATGTTATCCTATGGCCGAAAATTCACTTAGCAGGTAAGTAGTGTTATGGTTACTTTTTCTTACTCAGTGGTGGATCCTGGATCCAGCACTGGTGCATCTCCTGTAAACAGTTGAAAGAATGCGTTTAAGTCATACAGGCGATTTTTAAGGAATATTTGTAGTTTATGAAAATTGACACTGAAACTTTTCTGCTGAAAACCAGACAATGGATTCCTATGGAAGGAAATACAAGTTACTGGTAAGTACGGTTAGAATTACTTTTCAGGGTCAGTGCTGGGCTAAAAGATGCAGCACTGGGTTCTCTCCTGATAACAGGTGAGTAAATCGGAATTCGTAGTTCGGCTGATTTTAGAGGAATATTATAAAGTTCCAAAACTCCACACTTAGAAGAATTTCCAAGTGAAACCAGTCAATGTTAGCCTATGGAAGGAAATTCAAGTTACTGTTAAGTACGGTTAGAATTACTTTTCAGGGTCAGTGCTGGGCTAAAAGATGCAGCACTGGGTTCTCTCCTGATAACAGGTGAGTAAATCGGAATTCGTATTTTGTCTGATTTTAGAGGAATATTTGTATGTTTCAAAAATCGACACAAACTTTTTCAGCAAAAAGCAGGCAATGATATCCTATGGAAGGAAATTCAAGTTACTGGTAAGTACGGTTAAAATTACTTTTCAGGATCAGTACTGGGCTGAAAGATGCAGCACTGAGGTCTCTCCTGATAACAGGTGAGTAAATCGGAATTCGTATTTCGGCTGATTTTAGAGGAATATTATAAAGTTCCAAAACTCCACACTTAGAAGAATTTCCAAGTGAAACCAGTCAATGTTAGCCTATGGAAGGAAATTCAAGTTACTGGTAAGTACGGTTAAAATTACTTTTCAGGACCAGTACTGGGCTGAAAGATGCAGCAATGAGGTCTCTCCTGATAACAGGTGAGTAAATCGAAATTCGTATTTCGGCTGATTTTAGAGGAATATTTGTATGTTTCAAAAATCGACACTTAGAAACTTTTTCAGCAAAAAGCAGGCAATGATATCCTATGGAAGGAAATTCAAGTTACTGGTAAGTACGGTTAGAATTACTTTTCAGGATCAGTACTGGGCTCAAAGATGCAGCACTGAGGTCTCTCCTGATAACAGGTGAGTAAATCGGAATTCGTAGTTCGGCTGATTTTAGAGGAATATTTGAACAATGGTGAAGGAAGGGGGTGGGGCCTAAGGTGACATGTCTGCAAACACGCCCTGTGGCGCGTTTTAAGTTGGACAATTAATTCCTCCTCAATCCCGAGGGTCCCTAGGGGCCAACTAGCCCACCAGGTACCTCCAGTATGCGCCAGGGGGCTGCGTTGCAGAGAGGTGTTCAGAGGCCATGCCCCTTTTTACAACACTCTGCAACGCAGCTCCGTGGCGCTTACTGGAAGTACCTGGTGGGCTAGTTGGCCCTAGGGACCCTCAGGATTGAAAAGGAATTTATTCCCCATCTTAAAACGCGCCACGGGGCCTGTTTGCACACATGTCACCTGAAGCCCCGCCCCTCCCTTCACCACTGTGCAAACGCGCCCCGTGGCCCGTTTTAAGTTGGGGGATTAAGTCCCCTTGAATCCTGAGGGTCCCTGGAGTCCAACTAGCCCACCATATACCTCCAAAAGCGCCACAGAGCTGCGTTGCAGAGAGGTGTAAAAGGGGCGTGGCCTCTGTACACGTCTCTGCAACGCAGCCCCTGGCGCATACTGGAGGTTCCTGGTGGGCTAGTTGGCCCTCAGGGACCCCCAGTATTCAAGGGGAATTCGTTCCCCTCTGCAAACGCGCCAGGGGCGCGTTTGCAGAGTACTGCAGGGAGGGGCGGGGCCTCCGGCACGATGCCGGTCATTTTTTATTTTTATTTATTATTTAATGGGAGGGGGCTGCGTGGCCCCCTTCCCTTGCCCACTTTGGCCCCGGGGACCCCATCCCCCGGGACCTGGGCATTTTTTTTGTTTTTTTTTAAATTTAAAAAAAAAAAAAAACGGGAAGGGGGCCGCGTGGCCACCCTTCCCTGGGCCTGTATTGGCCCCGGGAACCCATCCCCGGGGCATGGCCTCGATTTTTTATTTGGAGGGGGCTGCGTGGCCCCCTCCTCAGGCCATTTAAGGCCCCGGGGACCCCATCCCCGGGCGGCCTTGCACTTTTTTTATTTTTTTTTATTTTTTTTAAATTTGGGGAGGGGGCTGCGTGGCCCCCTCCCTGGCCACTATGGCCCCGGGACCCCATCCCCGGGGCCTGGCCTCTCGTTGGGGACTGTGGGGGTCCCCAAACCCCCACAGTCCCGCCGGCTCCCCGTGTCCTAAGGGAGCCGGCATTGCTTTTCCACATGGGGAGCAGCTAACATGCTGCTCCCCGTGTGGAAAGCAATTGTCTTTGGATATTGGAGCGAGAGCAGGTTTCCCTGCTCTCTCTTCCAATATCCAAAGCAGTTTGCAATGACAGGACGGGAGCCGCGAGGCTCCGTCCTGTCATTGCAAACAGCAGTGTCCCGGGGGTAGGCACCCGGGACACTGCAGGAGCCGGCCCTGGGGGTGGCGGTCCCCAGGGCCACCACAGGCTCCAGGAGGGGGCCGCGCGGCCCCCTCCCCACATCAGCAAAGCCCCGGGGAGGTGGTGGTCCCCGGGGCTTCGGGAGTCCAAACGGACCCCCATTTTTAATTTTTAGTGCCCCGGGGAGGTGGCGGTCCCGGGGTATGTGGGGGCTGGAGCCCCCACACAGAGTTAAAAAGATTAAAACAGAAGCCCCGGGGAGGTGGCGGTCCCGGGGCAGCGGGAGGGCAAAGAGCCCTCCCGCACCATTTTGTGTTAAAGCCCCGGGGGTGGCGGTCCCCGGGGCTTGGAGGCCCTTAGAGGCCCCCATACATAAATTTAACCCCCCACCATGCCTCCGGGACTTGGCCCACCCAAGGGCAAATAAACATCGAAGCGCGGAGACCGCGCTCGATTTTTCGGCAGGATCCGCGCTCCCTGAGCGCATCCTGCCGATTTTTTTTTAAATGCTTTTTGCCCAGGGGTCCTTGTGGGACCCCTGAGCAGGCCTAGGGGTTAGGGTGTTTCTACCCTGCCCCCTTTGTGCGCTTTGCGCACTTGTTTCTGTCCCTCGGTTCTACCGAGGGACAAAATGGCTGCCAACACTTCCTGAATCGGAATGTTGACAGCCAGCTGACAGCCAATTAGCATGCAGCTCGTGATCGGGAGGGTACGCGGACCCTACTCGGCCATAGATATATATGTGACTTTACTTGTGAATTTCTCAGGAACTACTGAACGGATTTACACCATTTAAGCCAAAGGCACCAGTCTGAACCAAGGGCTACCTCTTTGCCAAATTTGGTGTAATTCCGTTCAGCAGTTCGGGCTGTAGCTGCGACTAAAGGTTCCTATGGAAAAATTAATGGGGAAAACGCGTTTTGGGACCCCCCTTTTTTCTCGGCCCCTGCTTGACGAATCAACTCGAGACTTTCAGGGTAGGAGCGGAGCGCCCCAACAAGTTGGAAACTTTCGCGAAGATTCGTCAACCGGCGCCAACGTTATTTCAAATAGAATGTCGCGGATTTCCTATGGATAATAGGTCCTAACTATAACTATCTACTGGCGACCGCCAGTAGATATATATATATATATATATATATATATATATATATATATATATATATATATATTGTTAAGCTATACTGTTAAAATGACTGCAATTCTATTGTCTATTGCACGGACCTATGTGCGCAGACAGACAGTCTTATTAAGGACTTTGGATTTTGATTCAATCGTACCCGCATATTGGGGCATCTGCTACTACTTAGCATACAATATTGGAGATATTCCCTCCCCTTTGAATATTAAGAAAATTGGATTATTGTACCATTGGCCGTTTGTTCAGTTGCTTGATCCGGAACGACTTTAAAATAATAGGGTATGATATCCCTTATGTTGCAAACCAAGCCCTGATGAAGTTCCGTCATTGGAACGAAACGCGTTGGCTGAAGGCCATTTTACGATTTTGAATTATAATAAAGAAGACAATTGGACTCGTATGGATGTTTGGGACTCTTTCTCTGGTGCACCTTCCTATTTCGTAAAAAGTTAACTTTCTGGAAGTCAGAAGAGCCTAACAGCGGCAGGCTCTGGAAGAGATTGCACAGAACACTAATCTTCTCATAAACTGGGTTTGAGGTACTGAGCCTTGGTCAGCCGCCGTTTGGTTTACGTTTGTGTTTAAGGATTTTTTGTTACTTTAACCCACATCCCTACAGTGAGGTTAGAACCACTAACCGATCCTTTCTTGCAGTGATACTTTGATTTATAACCTTTGTGAGTGTCCTCAATCTTCTGTCTCAATGCATTCATATCCACATTAATAGTGGTGGATTCTACCAGCCATGAAGGGTTTCTTTTGGTCCTAGGAATCCTCCACCTCATAATTTCAAAAGGGGAACGTCCTGTCATGTCATTATTAGTGGTTCTATACATCCATACCGTCTTGCACATTTGTAACTTCCACTAATCATTGTTGCTTCCCGCAATCTGGATAGCACACTTCAGTACCCTATTAAATCTCTCTATCATACCATTTCCGCTGGAATTATAAAGAAATGTAGTGTGGTGTTTAATACCAACCCTACTGAAGTAAACTGTTGCTTTACCGGACACAAATTGCACATCATTGTCTGTAATAATTTGGACTGCCAATCCTTCTTCCATGAATACTTTATCTAGGAAACACAAAACAGTGTACGTGTCAATTTTTTCTACTATCTTAACTGAAGACCCCCTCGAAAATATATCTATTACAGCAATTACATACTTGGATTTAATCCCCATGGCACCCATAAAATCCACTGCAATTGTCTTCCAAGGATTTTTTGGAATACATGTTTCACTCATGTTGAATCTCAAAGTTTATAATGATTTGTCAGCATTCGCACATATCACGCAACTTCAGACTAATATTTAAACAAAAATGTCCAAACCCAGCCACCAAAATCCTTTCTTAACTGACTGTTTAGTTCTTACAATACCAACATGTCCTTCATGACACTGCATAGTAGTTGAACACCTTAATTTGCTTGGGGGAACCGCTCAGTCACCTCTCCAAATTATGCCATTTACGTAGGATAGTCCGTAGCTAACCACCCCAAAACACCTCAATTCAGATTTTTGTGCTCCTTTAGTGGGCCAACCATTAATCATATACTTTAAGACACCCTGCAGCATCTTGTCTTTTACATATTCTTCCAACCACACTACTTTGTCTATGACAGGAACACCTTCATCATGTACTAGAGCTATTTCATTTCCACCCCATTCCACACTAACATTCTCTCTGATTTGTAACTGCATCCTTGATAAAAAAAATCTGCAGTTACATTGTCTTTACCCGGAACATAGATTATCTTTTGAAAGAAAATGCACCTAACCCTTTAGACCTTGCATCTGTAGTGATTAAATTTGTAAGATTGGGATCAAAACCACTCAAAGCAGTAGCCTTTGTAATTGCCATTTTAACATCATCAAATTTCTTTTACATTCCTTGCACCAATCAAATGTAAATTTGTTTTTAAGTAACTGTCTAATGTGAAATGTTCTGCAAAAAAGATTTTGGATATTTTTGGCATAGAATTCTGTGAGACCTAAAAAAGATCTTACATCATCCTTACTTAGTGGAGCAGAAGCTAACTGTATCTCTTCTACCAATGCAGGTTTCGGTCTTACACCATCCTTGTTTAATACATGACCCCAAATATAACACAGACCTCACTGCAAACTTGCATTTGGAATATCCCACAGTCAAGCCCCTTGCATTCAAAATTCCTAACACTCTCTCCAAGATGTAATCATGTTCTTCTTTGTCCATTCCATATATCAGAATATCATCCTGGCATCACTGGACATTGGGTACTTTTCCAAAGAGTTGATGCATCAACCATTGGAAAAATTCAGTGGCTGATGCAAGCCCGAAAGGCATCCTCTTGTACTGGTAGCACCCAAATAGAGTTATAAAGGCTGTGTAACTCTTACAACCTTCTTGCAGAGACATCTGGTGGTAAGCTGCGGTGAGATCTATTGTGGAAAAGAAATTAGCATTCTTCACAAGTGCAAACATTTCTGATATCCTGGGCAGAGGAAACTGATCTACCAGGTTATTATTTAAATGGCGTAGGTCAATACATAACCCGATTTTTCCATTGGCATGTGTGGCCACCACAATTGGGGAAATCCATTCGGATGACTCAATTTGTTTCAATTATGTCATCTTTTAGAAGTTTCTCTAGTTCTTTCTCTACTTTATTCGTAACTAGAATAGGAATATTCTTAGCTTTATGTATCTTAGGGCACACATCCTTTTTTAATATAATTTCACATTCGAACTCAGTTAACTTACCAATTTTCCCATTAAATACTTTGGGAAATATATTAAGCATTGTACAACTCGCGTTCTCTCCTTCATCTATTATCATTACCGGCTCTGGACTGTCATGATTCAGCATTATGCCCAGTTCCCCTTGATCATACCAACCCAACACTGAGAGTCCTTTTTGTGTAACATATAGCTTACCAGTACTCTCTCGATTTTTGAATTTGAAAATCAGTGTGCCATAACCCAGCATCTCAATTCTTTCCTCTGAATACCCTTCAGGACTGCTGTCAGGCTCTTCTAGTATACCAGTATAGTAATTTAATACATTGTCATTAAAAATGGTATACTGTGAACCTGAATCTGCATAAATTTGTATCCCAATCCCTCCAATTATCCTATCATGTAAGGGTTTTTCTTTATCATTACATTGTCAAGTTTCAATATCTTGCTTTCACCCTCCTTTATATTTAAGGCCAATGTGTTTTCTTTCTATATGTCATATAGTGACGTTTCCTCTTCACTTACATCATCCTCATCTACAAATTTGACCCTTTGTTTTCTTTTCTTTTTACAAACTTTCAAAAAGTGTTCAATCACCCCACAACTGGAACACTTTGTTTGAGGGCCAGACAAGTTTTGCTTCACGCAAGAAGCTAATTACTGTCGCAGAGAAAGCACCTTAAGTACTCTCTATTTCCTTCAGTTTGCTTCTCCCTACTTCCTTCAGATTGTTTACTATGCATTTTTTTAATCCTTTTTTTAATTCAGATTTGTTAGCAATCTTACTCACACTCTCTACACGTTTTGTATTCACATTTGCTTGCACCACTTTAGCGCTTCTGCTTCACAACTCTGCTTTCCTGACAATAGCTAAAATATGTTGTAATACTGCATAATCATTTACCCACAATCTTCCTTGTATAGATGGATCTTTAACATGCATTACCACCTGATCACTTATTAAATGTTCTTGTAGAGCCCCAAATTTGCAATCTAATGACAAAGTCCTGAGGGTCGCTATATAATTGTCTATAGGATCGTAGATTCTTGCTTTTTTTGCCTCAAACTTATACCTCATGATGCCTATACATACCTTAGCGGAAAAGTAGCAGTCACAATCTGCTGTAACACAGTCATAAACATTTCTATCACCATCCCCCAACCTCTTTAGTCATTTGATCAAATGCTTTTAAGCCTTCTGGACCAATAAAATGTAGAAAAATCCTTTTGTTTTTGTTCTGGCGATATTTCCTCTTGTTCATTAATGGTGTCTATATAATTTTAAAAAAAGGCTTTCCATTCAGCCCACTTTATGCAAGGTGTGCCCCAGCAGGCCAAAAGGATTATGGAGGAGCCAAAGAGAAATTCTGTGCACACATGTTGAGAATAGTAATAGAGTTAAAAAGGGACTAATTCACTGTGAAACACCAAAAGTGTTCGTTCTTCACTCCAATGCAATTCACTATGAATGTGTCTCAAGAGACTAGTTCAATGTAAGGTATTAACCATTGTCCATTCTTCACCCTCGCAATAAGATAATGAGAAGATGGGCCACAAAATGTATAGTTTTACCTTGAGTAGGCAACCAATGAATACAGGAAAGTAGCGCCACTGGATAAACACAGGAAAATACAGAGCGCTTGGTAAATAAAATGAGTCACAAAATTTGATCAGGAATTGCTCAAACTGGAGATATGTTGCATAGTGACACTCTAGGCCGTAACGGACTGCTAATGTGGTAGTGCTTAATAGGATATATTACATCCAATATGGCAGCACGTCACATATTGCGTCCCACAACGGCAGTGAATAGACTGTAAACCAAACTATACATGCAATATGCCGGCACATCGCGCACTGCGTCACGCTGTGGTGTTGAGTATACATCCAATATGGCGGATATGCATCAGCATGTTGCGCTCCACGTTTCTGATGTATGCAGACACCCGACTGGCAATCCGCGTGAGCTTTGTACTTGCATGCGCCCTTCAACTATTTAAACCATGCCATCAACTGCCATGTACTGAGTAATGTAAGTCCCAAAATCTTTAAACTTATATTTTCTTACTGGCCACGATTGTAGTGTAAACATCTTAAACGATAAATGATACTGATTTCAGGTAGTATGAAATTTCTCACTTTTGAAGCATAAAACTCAGATCCATATTATGTCAGTAGTGGAAATAGTCTGCGCTTGAATCGCGGGAAGGTGCAGAAATGGGTTGCTCTTCCTCGTCGCCACTTTGTTAAGTAATCGCAGTATCACAGTAGGCAAGTGATTCTTAATATATTATTTACTCCAATAAAGAGCACCACCTAGACATACATCTTCCTCGTCTGGCTTTTCCCTGCAACTGTCCTGGTGCCCACTCCATCATTCCAAACTGGAATTCAGAGCATGCACCCTCACAGCTGTTCAATATTTATTACAAACGTAAACACAACACAACCCCAATCTATCCCCATTGCTGCATTCCAATCTATCCTACTATGATCCACCTAACCTACCACACTCCAATCTACCGCACTCCACTCCACTCCAGTCTATCCTACTCCACTCCAAACTACTCCAATCCACCCCACTCCACACTTCTCCAATCTACCCCACTCCATTATACCCCAATACATCCCACTCCACTCTATCCCAATCTACCTCGATCAACCCTACTCCAATCTACCCCACTCTAATCTACCCCATTCTACTCCACTCAAGTCTAACCCACTCCACCTCAATCTACTCCACTTCACCCCAATCTACCCCACTCCAATCTACCATGCTAATCTACCCAAATCCTCCACTCCAATCTACCCTACTCCATTCAACCACACTCCAATCTACCCCAATACATCCCACTCCACTCTACCCCAATCTACCACACTCCAAATGACCCCACCCCACTCCACGCCACACCACACCACAGCACTAACTTTTTGCCATGTTGAGCAGCAGCCACACTGGCGTACAACATGGCTAAAACATCTTGCCAAACCCAATAGCTCTCATGTAAGTGAGGGCAATTGGCTTTGACAATGCTTGTTACATTTGGAATTAATTATACACTATATACAATTATCCTTACAGAAATGGATTTGCATAAACGTAAGCAGGATTTCATAAAACCATTTGAAAGTTACTTTTGGTAATCGTTAGGAATTCTAAAAGTTTGTAACTCTACATCAAAACGCAGGAGTACACCGAATAGGGCAGATTTACTCATTTTTTAAGAAAGGTGCCAAAGATATGCTGCTGCAATGTTATCATCATGGGTCAACTAAAAAGAAAAACAAAATCTTTCAGCTATAGCTGAAAGGAAAAGGTTAATTTGTGGATGAATCATTTTAAACTGCACCTGAAAAGACTACCTGTGAATAATGGAAAAATGTAGCCCACTCAGCTTCTGCCAGGCAGCCTAGACCCAGTGAGAAATGCATGACCACTTAAAATGAGACGACAGACCTCGGGTTTACAGAGTTACTCAGTAAACCACTCACAGAAAAACTGCAAACGGACGAGATTGCTAAATATAGACACTCTGTAATTTTCACCTACATCTTAGGAGGTAGGGAAGCCTCTGCCAGGAACAGCATTTATGTGTTTGTGGTAAACCTTCCTCTCCGCACCTCCAGGCTGATGTGTAACTTTGATGAGGCATGCTCCTGTCTGTGGAAGCTGTATTGGGATCACAGCTCGGTCGGCTCACTTATTATAAGAGTTGCAAACTTCCTCTTACATCAAAGGCGGGAGAGAAGATTAATAATTCCACAGTCACTCCTGTGTCGAGGGCTTTCAGTTCACAAAGGTACTAATATCTGAGACCTCTGTTGGGAAAAGATAGAAGTATCATGTTTTTGCTGTCACGGTGTACATCTCCACCCGTAATTCTAAAGTGAAGTTGCCCCTTCTGCGGAAAAATGTCTTTATCCGAATGATGCTACATAAGGCATGAAGTTATGGCAGAAGAGAGCCACATAACTGAAATGATACAGGAAAAGTAAACACTGTGTACACACAGCTACTTAGAGACTGGATTGAGTGCACGTGTGAGATCGGTTACATAAAGCCATCCTGATCCTGGGATTGAAGAAAAAGAGAGATATCTGTACAAACTCACCAACCTATCACTCTTATTTAGGTTTAACCTGAAAAGAGGTGGATTCAGGGAGAGCAATTCCTCCTGGCGGTCACCAGGGGCGGCTCCTCCGCTAAGGCGGGGTAGCGTCGCCCCACTGCTCTTTGAGCAGGAAAAATAAAATGATAATAACGTCGTTGTTATCATTTTATTTTTCGCAGGTTCGGGGCTGGGTTAGGGCGTGGCGGGGCTGGAGGCACAGGCAGAGGAGTTGTTTGCTCACTCCAAGTGCGCATGACTGCTTGGCCGGCCGTCTTGACCCGGCCAAACAGTCATGTGCACTTTGCATGTTCCCCACTAGGCTGCATTACACAGCCTGATGGGGAATATGCCCAGGCCCCCAGTACCCATCTCAGACCAATCACAACGCTGCATTGAAGCGTTGTGATTGGCTTAGGGGAGCCAATCACTACGCTGCATTGCAGCGGGGTGATTGGCTATGGGGCGACTGGCTGCTTCCTGGTTCCAGGACCCGCCGGAGAAGCGGTGGAGAGATGCAGCCAGTGGAAACGGTGCATAGTATTTTGTCCCCCCCGATACTCCCCTCGTGGTCAACCTAGGGAATAAAGAACCATGTAGAAGTGGACAGCTTATTGTCACCACTTGGATCCACTGGCCAGTTTGTATTGGCTCAATAATAGCCCACAAAGACCTCAAGGTTGTGCGATCTAGAATCCGTCCTGCACTTTCTGCCCCCAAGCACAGTTGTGAATTTGGAAGCATGTTAGAGTGTTTTGATTCTGTTATCTAAACAAGGTAGGAAGCCACGCTACGTAAGACCTCTGAAACACATGCCTCAGCGTGAAAAATCATTTGCCAATATCCAATAAATCACAGTTGAGATGGAATGTGTCATCGACCTAATTTACATCCTCATTTTCTACAGTCTGGCAAGGACACGTGTTTAAATACTTTATTTAGAAAATCAAGTCCGTCAAGGTGGCAGCAACATAAAATGGTAATATAAAAGAATAAGATCAGTGCATGAAAAGCGATGCTGCCGTGAACATCACGGCCAGTTCTTTAAAAAGCTAGGACTACTGTGATACATAGCGTGCCATTATAAGAAAACATCTGTCAAGTGTCAAGACGTTTTACAATGAATTTACATCAAATGCTAAGATAAGACTGAACCCCACAGAAAAAGCATATAACAGATTCTAGTAGCTGTAACAAGAGGGTGTAAAAGGTCTTGGGGTAGACTAGTCTGGCAAGGATACCATAACAGCCTTAACCAAGCAAAAAAATTAATTGTATATGCTAGGGCACAAATTGTGCAATCCCCAGGAGCTGTTTCTGTCTTGTGTATCATATCAGGTGGGGAGTTGAACGAATGACCACTTACGGTGGACAGTTGGTAGAAAATATCGACAAAGGGGATTGTTTTTGCTGAAATTAATCTGTTGAGTAATTTTACAAACAATGGAGATGAGGATTGGAGATGGGAATGGAGATGAGAATTAGATATTAACTCAACTTGCTTTGTTGTAGTGTAGAAGTGTTAATTAGGGTTGTGCAAAATGTGTCCTAGTTATCCTTTTAGGTATGGAGTGGGCCTATCTAACCACCATGCTTAGAGAATACCAGGAATGCATTCCTTCCCACAATAGTCAATCTTGTTGATGTACAAAGATGCAAACTCTAGGATGAGATTACATCCTTGGAAACTGAAAGTGCTGTAGAGCTTTAAAAGGCCCCTGCAATGATCAGCTGAGATGCTAAATGCAGTGGCCTGTGCCTCAATTCAACATTCATCTAAGAGAGTAAGAGGCCAAGAAAGGAATGGGTAGGCTTGAAATTACTCGACATCCATGGGGGATGCCTCTAATCCCATGTGGATCCTGTACAGGACTCCACTGCCAATCGCCTAGTTTCGAAATACATAAACACCACTTACATACCTACATGTAAAACAAACTTGATGTATAGAGAGGTGTGCTCCTGTATCACAGACTGGATGTGGATGCAGATGAGCCCTCAATTTCCAGATGAATGGCCAAGTGGTAGACTGCTCTCTGCAGGGTGACTAGTGGATACGTATTCCGTAGGCTTGCATAGCCATGGGCATCATTAAGATGTAGGTCTTGAGGCCTGTATATGAAGTAGGGAGCAGTAAATCTTCTCCCTCTATAAGAACCGCTCCGAGGACACAACCTCACATCTCAATTTACGCTTTAGCCCCTCTGTGGACTTTCCCAGCCCATAACAAGTACCCAGAAAAGGGATGTTTCTAACACTAATATGCTCAGACCTCTCCAACTTAATAGTTCCTCAAATCCAATGCTTTTTAATGGGAAATTAAATCCTTTGTATTGTCTCGTCTGAGTTTCTCTCTTGGGTGTTCCCAAATGTTGGCATGTATGCTATTTATCTGCTTTGTCCTTGTCTATCGCAGCAACACCCGATCCATTCTGGACCTGATCAAGACAATGGCCTTACATGAGTTATGCCAACTGGCACAGAAAGCACACCATGGACCGTAATTTATGCAAAGAAAATGGACCCCTATACCCTCTTTTGGGTAGTAAAAGAACAGCCATAATTTGGGTGTTATTGCCCCCTCATGACCAACCCAGGCCACTCCCTTAACAGATGATAATAATAATATTAATTTGGTTCCTCCAAGGAAGAAATTACAATAGAGCACCGGTAAACCTTCTCCCTCATGTCCTGAGCTGGAAGAGTCATCTCCGGACTCTGGGTGCTCCCCACTGGGCCAGCGGGTAATGTGTTGGATCTTTACCCACTCACATCTCTTCCAGCACATGTATCCACTCCACCTGCTCAAGAAAACACTTCAAGAACAAAGGCTGAAACATAGGAAATGAATCTGGGGGGAAAGGAAACAGAATGAGGACACCTTCTGGGCAAAGCCTCTTCACACAAGCAAAAATGTAAACTCAAAAAAGTCTGGTTGATATTTAACGCCATAGGCCAGTGCCCCCACAGTATAAATAACTTTAACATTCCAGAGGATCAGTAGCTAAACTTCCTAGGGCAACACTTTGGTACTCATGAGCTGAAGCAGGACCCCTGCAACAAGATGAGAGCAGGGATGCCATTGTGCATAGGAAAAAGAAGTCCACAAACATATATGCATTAAGATCTGGAACAGGAGTATAACGAGGCTGCAAGACTAAACTTTTGCTCAGAGAGCAAGCTCTTAAAAATCATCAAGGGAGGATGCTGAGATGCTGCACCAGGTCCCAATGGCATACCACAAGCAATTTACAAAACAAATCCAGAGTTTTGGGCAACACAACTGACCAAGATTTATAATTCTGTCCTTCAAAATGAAGTGATACCAGATTCATGGGAAGGGTCAGTGATCATACCAATATACAAAGGAGATGACAGGTCCTCGCCAGAGAGCTACAGACTGATCTCCTTGCTTGACAACAAAGTCAAATATTTTGCTTCACTATTGTTGCAAGATCTGTCAACCTGGGCAAAAGATGAAGAGATAATTCCATTAAACCAAACAGGTTTCAGCCAAGATGTAGGCACCTCGGCGAGCATCTTAGCGCTTTCCCTTGTTATGGACCAACAGCTGAGGAAACACACCTCTCTATATCTTTATTTTGTGGATTTCAAAGCTAGGGGCCCCCAAACATGCTTTCTGACAGGGTTTCCAAGTCAGAAAGGCCAGCATGGCAACCCTGCCGGAAACCGTGCATTGTAATCCCAAGGGCGGAAAGACCGCCCTTTGGGATTACGGGCAGGCCTCCAACTGGCTGACGGGCTCCTTGAGCCCATTATAGGCAGCCGAATGACCAGCCGGTTTCAATTCCGACCGGTTGATTCATAATCAGCTGGTCAGAATTGAAACCGAGGATGGCGGTCGGAAAGCCTCCGACCGTCATCGTAATAAGCCCCTAAGTGTTTTCTGAAACTTTCCGACCGCCATCGTAATAAGCCCCTAAGTGTTTTGTGTTTTCACAGTCATGTAAGTGCATATAAAATAATGCACTAACCGCTAAATTGAAAAATAAATGCAAGTTAAACTAACAGCTGAGAAATGTACTCTTTTAGGTTACGAAACATCAGTTAGCAACTAACATCACAGCAGATGTCTGTGTGTCTTAAAGCTCAGTGACAAATAATTGCACCCTAGTCGGTGCACAGGAATAGTGACCTTTGTATTTATAGTCAGAGCCAAGGGTGGGCTACTTCCCAGAAGCAAGGGAGAAGCTTTGATGCAAGTGTGACTAAAGGCATTCCTTCACCCTGTTTGGGCTCATGAAGCCTCATTTTGGCTTCTAACATATCTTACAGTCATATTACCAAATCGGTACTGTATGTACATGTGTTTCTTTTATTTTCTTTTTTCCCAGAGTAGAGTACACTCAAAATTGAGTACTTTGACAGGAGTGGTATCAGGGAGAATTCCTTGGTCCTAAAGAAAAGCCTTGGGGTAGGGCCTGAAACATGTAGACCGTAGAAATTCAGGAGCACAAGTCCATGAGTTTCAAACTTTTTTCCTCGAGTTCTTAATCATACCAGATGGAGGCATGAATAAAATTGATTTACCCCTAGCCAGGTATTTTTAGTTGTCAACGTATAACAAGCCCACCACACCTATTTTTATCTTCATCCTTTATGGTATACATGAAAAAGTGCTCCCATTTAACCCGTAGGTCATAAAACGCCCAGTTCTGCAGCGGAACCGTAAGAGCTCAATGATGAAGCATGCCACCAAGGGGAAACCCTGGTGGGTCAGGGTTATTTAAAGAAAACTATCTGTTTTCTATCTAAAACAAGGAGTGGAAGGTAGTCCTATAAGACTATAATTGTCCCCATTATTCCAGAACTCAGCTGATAACACCCCTACATTACACCTAAAAAAAAAAAAATCTTTGTCGCCATGAAGCTTTAAGCACACGGACATATGCAAACAATATACAGTATAAACAAAAAACAATCACAATGGCAAAGGGTTTTCAATTCAGTAAGGCTGTCTGCATTACAACAGGAACAGAACACAATTAATGCTTTATCCAAATTTGCCAGTGGTGCGTCTACAGCATTTCGACCCTTGCAACTTATTAGGTAATAATCATGACAAAGAAATACTTTAAGAGCAACCACAAGACATGAAATCTGAAAACATAGATATAAAATATATAAGTGGCCACCATAAGAACTCAAAAATACCTAACTCATGGTTATGGTGAATCAAAGGCCAGGCACTCACATGAATTACCACTGGACAAAAACCATACAGAGTCTCTGAAATTCAGGACGTCAGTTAATAGGAGGCAGTCATCATTCATGCGTCCATGCAGCCTAACCCGGCTAATTAATTATTCAAGGAAAGGATAGAACCACAACCAACAGCGTGATCTCATCAACCATGTGTTGATGAAAAAAACATAGCCTACCGCTGAGATAAAATTAACCCAGACAGCATGCCGAGTATACAATAATTCAACCAACGCCACACTATTTGCACAAGAAAAAGAAGTGCATCCCAAATTTAGAATTTCACAAGTGATAAGAATTATATAACAAAACGCCACCAACTTGTAGCATTAAAGTCTCCAAACTCAAGGGGATCAAAGGTTTAGGGAGCCTAAGGCTCTTTTAATCCACATATACAATCGAGCGAGCAATTTCTGGGGCATATCAAATGAAATTTCCTAAAAATAGAATTAAGGAAATACACGCAGAGGTCATTAAAGGACACCTATGCAATGGGGTAGAAACATACATACATCCTAATGCTCCACACATCAAACTTACCAGGGAACAAAGTTCCCACAACACCACATTTATCGGGCCACGTAAAATCGAGGGTGTATGTAGCCCAAAGCTTGTGTACCTTTGAGGAGACAATCCAGGGCAATCGCAGGTGTTAATTTCCCTGAAAAATAAGTGGGGAAATTAATTAAGGACACCTATGCAAGTGTAGAGGTCCTCCAATTATCCTTATGTCTCGCCTATCAAAAACTTACCGGGGAACAAAGTTCTCCTCGGTTACCCACAGCACCATAACTGCCAAACCACAATCGGCTGCACTGATCGCAATGCGGAGAGAGAAGCTTATGTCCACAACTGGATGAATCACTGAAGGTGGTCAGCTGTTAGGAAGTAGTGTCCATGCGCACTTCATTGTGTCACATCCATTAAAATTTCAATTCTTTAAATTCCTTTCTGGTTCTTGTTTAATTTAATGCCAGAGTGTGGATTTCTTTTCAATTTTTATTTGTACATTTAAATCCCTGTGCTGACTACATGAGTGGGCAGTCTTTCTTCTCTCCCCATTACGATCAGTGCGTATTTAAACGCTGACTGTGGATCTGCAGAGTATTGCATTAGCCTAGATAGGCTGCATGGACGCATTAATGATGACTGCCCCCTATGAACTGACATCCTGAATTTCGGAGACACTGTATGGTTTTTGTCCAGTGGTAATTCATGTGAGTGCCTGGCCTTTGATTTACTATTACCATGAAGAATGTTTTTGAGTTCCTATGGTGCCCATGTATATATTTATATATGTGTTTATATTTTCAGATTTCTTGTCTTGTGGTTGCTCTTGAAGTATTTCTTTGTCCTGATAATGACCTAATAAGTTTCATGGGTTGAAACGCCATCAACGCACCTCTGGCAAAGTGGGATAAAGCATTGATTGTGTTCTCTTCCTGTTGTAATGCGAATAGACTGAATTGGAAACCCTTTGCCATTGTGACTGCTTTTTGTTTACACTGTATATTGTTTGTATATGCCCATTTAGTGTAACATTGTGAGCACAAATTGTTTGTATATTGTATTGTGCTGTTATTTCTGCAAAAGATTTAATAACAACTTTTACTGTTTTGAAGAATTTTCTTGTGGGTATCTTTTTCTTGTTTTTTTGTTGTACATGTTGTTTGTGAAAACAATTCTTCTTCTTGAACCATTGTGGCTTTCACATTGTTTATCACATTAAAGCCTGCCCTCTTGGCTTTGCCAGTGCTAGGAAAAAAGTAGCAAAAATGATTGCTTTCTGTACAGAGTGCATGTAAGTGATACCGAATTGAGTGTGGCAAAAAGCTCTATAATTGAGTATACTTTTCAGATATAAAATAGTCACTTATGCGTTTCAGTCAAAGCACTTCCTGGAAAGCTGAATAATACACCAACCAGCCAATAGCAGATGTCAGTGAGTGAGTGTGTGAAGCTCACTGTATGCATATTTAAAAAAACGGTAACAATGTTTCATGAACCTGTGCTACCAAGCCAAACAGACCTAGAAAAAACTATTGGCACGAGTCAAATTTACACGTGCAAATAGCTTTGTGATTTGGGGCTAGTGAGTCTAGAAAGGGCTATTAAATGTGTTGAATGCAGCAGACAGACCTGGTTGTGTCTTGCAAGTGGCACACAGCATCTAAAAAGCATCAGTAAATAAAGTAACAGTAAAATAATTACTTTCTTTAATAAATACTTTAAGACCTTAAGGTCACTAGTATCTCTAAGCGCACCTTCTGTTTACATATTCCAAACAGTGCAGACTAGCGATTACGCGTCAAACACCACAGCTGGCCTTAGACCACCAACAGATTTCACTCGAGGTTCCAGACTGAGCACTGCTGATGGATACTAGGCGCTCAGTTTGATAGGGCTGCTTCTGCCCCTGAAACTGCAACCGGAGCGGCCGGGCTCTCGTGAGTGCGAAGGAATCAGTAGGTGCCGAGCAGCTGTTTCTCTGCATGAAGTGCTAACGTCAAGGTGATAATGCAACTACTTTAATGGCAGGAAGGGATGCTGGCTTCAGCGCCAGACCTGCTGTGAATATTGCCACTCTGACGCGATGCACAAGATGTTCGCACCTGCGGTGATACCGCTCCTGAGACTGCCATGGACTCCCACCAGCCTTGGCATCTGTGAGATAAGGGAGGCTGCACCAGACGAACAGAAGAGCCGCTCGGAGGAAGGGACTTTTGGTTTTCAGGAAGTAGTGCTTTTATGAACACACTTTTGTAATTTCGGTAGGATTCAAATGAAAAGGAAAGGTTTCATTAAGAGTTGAACATTGAGCATAATTTTGGGTTTAAATGTTCTAGTCGAAGAAAACACAACAAACCAAATAGGAGCCTACGCACACAGAAATACTGATACAGCTGCCTCAGATCATACATCACTATCCCCTCCACAACATACACAATCACAAAAAAACAGAGGCGGTTCCTTCATAGGAGCAGAGGAGCGTCGCCCCACCCCCCACAGACTGCTGCAGAAAGAGTGAAAAATAAAATGGTAATAAATTATGTTATAACTATTTTATTTGTTTACTCTCTGGGATACAGTTGTGAACATAAGCTTCTCTCCCCATGCTTCACTGCTGCTGATTGGCAGCAATGAGGAGTGGCCCTTTCGGTTTGAAGTACGCATGTATGTTTGGCCTGCTGGCTTACAACATTCAGCCTGACCTGCATTTCCAACCTCTCCAACCCAGCTGTCTTAGGGTTGGAGAACAGGCACAGGCCTCCAGCAGGGCTGAACTACCCATTAAGAAAAATACGCACATGCTTAGGGCATCAGAGGAAGGGAGGCACCACAGAAATTTTATATTGCAGGATTTACCATGGACCATATGGTGCAAAACTGAAAATGGTGCAGCTGGACCTATAAATAAAGTGGAAGTATACAAAAATAAACATTATTTTCCATCTTACTGTAAGTTTTGTTTCGAAAAAGAACATTTTATTTTATGGTTTATTATTGTTTATATTTTGAATTAGATATATATTGATGCCCCAAAATCTTTTAAGTGCTTAGGGCCTCTACCAGTCTAAATCCAGCCTTGCCTCCAGTGTCTTTTGGAGCGCTGAGGCAGCCTGCTCTAGCCAATCAAGACACTTCACTCATGCTGCTTAACAGAATGAGAGCAGAGCCTGGATTGGATAAAGTAGTTGGGTGTGTGACGTCACCTCCCGCTCGGAGGAGTCTGGAGCCAGGAACTGGATTGCATAGCGGACGTGCTGCAGGATAAGATAAGTAATTTTTATTTTTTTCTTTCTTACTGTGTTTAATAGGGACTGTGCACTTCGTTTTTGGCCAGGAGAGGGAGTAAAGTTGTATTCAAACAGTATTGTTAGATTTCAAGTTTGTGAGGCCTTTACCTGCAGAAATCCAAAGTGTGGATTGAGCCTGTCTGTCTCCTAGGAGATTCTGGACAGGAGAAGCAGCCCCCACCCCCACCCCCAGGCCAGCAGGCCTAGGACTGGGGATTGGCTATTCAGCTCCCAGGCAACTCTGAGCCCTCCCTCACACCTGCCCAGGTCCCTTAAGGCTTTGCTGGGTGCACCCCAAATTATTCTCCTCCATCTTGTGAGTTGCAGCCTACCTGTGCCCCAGATTGCAGTGAGCAGAGTCCAGCAAGTGGTAAGGAGGCAGACTAGTGCTGTCTCTTCCCTCCTCCAAAAAGTTTTTAAAAAACGATTTTCCCTTTCTGTGATTACTGTCTTTGCCTGTGGTTGTTACAGTTTAAAAATGTAGTTTTAACCTGCCTGTGATTGTATATTTTATCACCTGTTTTGTGTGTTAAACTTGTGGTTTTCCTGCCCATGATTGCTTCCATTTAACGTGTTGAATTGTGGGATTTGCAGTCCAAACTCTGTAGTTTGTCGCTCTCATTCCTGGTGACTATTCAGTTTTCCCTCCAAATTTCTCCTTTGCTCTGTGCTAAGACCTGTATGTTAAACAGTGCACCCCCAGCCACCATTTTGTGTTATCAAGCCAGTGAAATCAGCCCCCCTGCCTCCCCTCCAGCAACAGGGATTTTCTACATCAGAGGGTGCTTCTGTGAGCTGTTTAAACTGTGTTTAATAGGGACTGTGCACTTCGTTTTTGGCCAGGAGAGGGAGTAAAGTTGTATTCAAACAGTATTGTTAGATTTCAAGTTTGTGAGGCCTTTACCTGCAGAAATACAAAGTGTGGATTGAGCCTGTCTGTCTCCTAGGAGATTCTGGACAGGAGAAGCAGCTTCCAACTCCCTGGGCAGCAAACCTTGTCTGAGGTTGCTGGGACCTTATATAGTC
This sequence comes from Calotriton arnoldi, assembly GCA_963921515.1. NCBI lineage: Eukaryota > Metazoa > Chordata > Amphibia > Caudata > Salamandridae > Calotriton > Calotriton arnoldi. Next base: position 135,206 of record CAWUFW010009179.1, read on the forward strand.
TGCTAGTGGCTGCTACATGTATACACTGATTGGTGGTTGTATCTGATGTTTCTATTGGTTTGAGTTAGTGTCCTCATTGGTTGGGTATTTGAGGGTTCTGATTGGTTTCTGGATCTGTGATTCAATCAATGTAGGGTTGGGACTAGGGCTAGGGTTATGATTTCTATTGGAAGCAGGGACTAGGGCTTCCTGTTTTATTGGTTGTTGGGACTAAGGTGGAACTAGGACTAGGGTTAGGCCTTTAATTGGAAGTAGCGATTAGGGCTTCTGGTGTTATTGGTTGCTGGACTAGGTGTGGGACTAAGAGTAGGGTTAGGCTTTCTATTGGAAGTAGTGACTAGGGCTTCCCGTCCCATTGGTTGCTTGGAGTAAGGTTGGGACTACTGGTAGGGCTAGGGCCTCTATTGGACATAGAGATCAGGGTTTTTGAACTGATTGGATGCTTGGAGTAGGGCTAAGATTGGCTGTAAGGTCCTGATCTCCTATTGGTTCTAGCTTTTAGGGCTAGTGTTGTGATTGGATAGTATTAGGGCTAGGGTTCCCATTGGCTGACGGGGTCACCTGATTACTAGGGGTATCAAAGGCCAGGGTTAGGGCGTCTCAGCCCGGGCGTCGAGGACAAGGGCAGAGAGGACAAGGGTGAGTGCCTGTTTGAGCCTGTTCGAGACGGGCCAGGGCCAGGAATGCTGCCCATCTTCCCATTAATTAATGTGTCTATTACTTTTTTCCTGAAAAAGCATATCTAATGCACTACCCTATTTCACATCCGCTACCTCTATCAATATTTTTAATCTGCATATACTTACCTCCTTTATGCATCTATATACTCTCAATGTACTTATGGATCTATATATTTATCACTTTCTTCTAATTTAGCATTTCCAATGCACTACCCTATTTCTCAGCCTATACTTCCCTCAATATATCTTCTAGCCCAACTTTTTGACTCATCTCAAACTTCTTTCTACTACTTTTTCCAATTCACTACCCTATCTCACCCTATACATCTATCACTATATCCTCTACACCCACTCTCTCATTTATCGCAAACGCCATACCACTACTATGTTCCCCAAAATAACCCTTTCTTGACTCTCTCCTACTCTACCCCTCCTTGTATCTTCTGACACCTCCTTTACTGTACCAATGCCCAAGACAAACCTTTCTAAACTCTTCCCTCTGACTCTTCCCCTCCAAAAAACCCTTTTTACTCATCAAAAGCCTCCTCCTACTGCTATGACCTACAAAAAGAAATCCTTCACTCTTCTATCCCACAACTATTCTTTTCAATCAAAATAACAGACTAGCATGTTCACTTCACTAATTCCATATTCCACTATACTAATTCACCACTAATCCTTTATGGGTTCCAGAGTAGCGTGCTACTCGCCAACAAAGCGCTTCAACACCCACCAGGGGTAACAGGCGCTATATGAATGCAAACCTTTCTTTCCCTTCTATCCCTCCACTATCCTTCTCACTCCAAATAACTGACTAATATCCACCACTCAAATTACTTTCATATTTCACCATACTAATTCACCACTAATCCTTTATGGGTTTCCGGAGTAGCGTGCTACTCGCCCAAAAAAAAAAAGCAATTCAACACCCCATCAGGGGTTAGAAGCGCTATATATATGCAAACCTTTTTCCCTCTTCTATCCCTCCGCTATCCTTCTGAATCCAAATAACTGACTAACATATCCACCACTTAAAATTTACTTGCATGTTTCACTATACTAATTCAACACTAATCCTCTATGGGTCCCGGAGTAGCGTGCTACTCGCCGAAAAAGCGCTTCGACGCCTCGTCAGGGGTAGTAAGCGCTATACAAATGCAATTACAATACAATACAATACAATACAATGTATGTTTTAATGTACTTTTTTCATATCTATGTTTTACAGTATGTTGCGTCACACCGTGTTTATATGTCACAAACCGCCACTAAAATCACAGTTTGAAGGTCGGCGAGCACAAGATGAAACAGACATGAATGTCATCTCAGGTTTCCTAGCGGAATCTATCGGGAAAAAGACAGCAGACAGACACGCAAAACTTTCATTTGTAAGTTTTTCACACTCGCGCCTCCCCCTCCCATGAGAAGTCCCCCAAGTCTGCATTGCACTAGAGTAACAACAACCCCACTGTACCCAGCTGACAGACACCTCCATTGTCTTCACTTCAAGTGTCTGAAAAACTTTCCCAGTGGCGTACAGTCCACACAGATCACAAAGCCTTGGCAGAGTCCACATGGGAAACACATATTTCTTCCCCTGCTGCTCAACTCTTAGTTGCACTAACAAATCCACTGTTGGCACCATCCTATTTTTCAGTTACTGAGCCATTTTTTCCTCACCAACGTCTGTGGACTCAACTCTGGAAATAACAGATCACCAAAACAGCACGTTCTGCAGTACTGCCACTCTCAAAACCACCCTACATCCAGAGCCACTTATGGATCATGTAAGAAATTGGGGTTTTGGTTGAGAGGAGGGAAAACTCTTCTCTTGCAAAACCACAATTCTTGTCAGGGTGAACCAAAAAAGTCACTAAATTAACCTGAGCATGGCATAGCATGGCATAAAAGCAGTCAGGCTTAAATTAGAGGCACTATGTTAAATATTTATGGAGCACGCACACAGTAATAAAGTGAAAAGACAACACAAGAAAATCCCAATCCAATTAGGAAAACTAGAGTAAAATGTAATAAATAAAATGACAAAAATTAGTTAAACCAGAGATATGCAATTTTAAAGGTTTAAGTAAAAATTGCGCCAAGGAGCAGAAACCACTAATTGTGGTCGCGCTAGACCGAGACAAAGTCATAAGTTTTGGCCGACCGCGATGGACTGTGGGTCTGATACAGGGACTAGGTTAATCCCTCTGAAAAAGTTAGCTTCTCAAAGTCCGGTACGCAGAGTTTAAAACTTCAGGATTCCACAGGAGAAGCTCAACTGATGCCAGCCAAGACTCTGGGAACTGGGCAGGCAACACTTGGGGATCAGGAACTCACCCCAGCAGAGGCCAGCAGGGCTCAGGCTAGTCCAGTTGCAGGTCCAGGCAAGGTCAGTTGCAGCAGGGCAGCCTGGCAGTTCCAGGAAGGTCTCTGGATGTTGTGCCCCTGTAGCTCAGAACAGGAGGTCCACTGACCCTAAGAGTCACTCTTGTAATCCTGGGTTCAAGGAGATGGCCCTCTCTCCTTATAGCAGCAAGGCAGGCCTCAAGCAGAAGGACAGTCCTCTGAAAAACAAGTCAGGCCTGAAGCAGCAGGGCAGCCCTGCTGTAGTCTTCTGCAGGTCCAGAAGTGTACTCAAGATTGGGTCTGAGGGTCCATTATTCATAATTCATAAGTTTTAAATTCAGATCCTTAAACTGTGGACTGTGGTTCCATGCCTACAGAAGTTACAAATGGCGGAGGAGTACAGAAGCAGCTTATTTTGGTTGCAAAAGAATGCCTGAGGCGTTATGTACTAAAGATATGGTCACAAAAAGCAGCTGCAGTTTGCGCACTGACATTTTGCAACCACTAAATTATTTTGCAGACTGACCTATGTACGAATAGATCAGTTTACAAAATTAAGAATTAGAGTGAGTCGCAGTCCAACCTACCTCATTACAATTAATGAGGGCGATCGCAAATTGCGACTTACTCCAAAAAGAGGCTGTCACAAGGATGGTGGCCTACTGGGTCCCGCTGGGGACAGCAGATCACCTTGTCTTTGATTTTATATAAAGAAAGCTAACTTTTTTTAAATGCAGCACATTTCCGTTCAAGGACAGGAGGTATTACTATGCTAGTTAAATTTTTTGAAAGGCTTCATATATAATCCTAAGGCATTCAATTTACAGAAACATACGCCAAGACATTGATTGCCTTCTTACATGAAACTATTGAAGCACATGATGGTAAACTTTACACTAAACTGCACAGAAAGACAAATAAATACAATTAACTTCTCAAATATACAAGTCCCCGTAATCTGTGGAGTAATCTCCCAGGTGGAAAGTTCTTGAGGCTGAGGCAAAACCATATGGCAAACTCATTACTCGTTTGTTGATAAAGGTTATAAAAATAGACTGCTCAGGCGATCTCACAAACGGGCATTATAATGTCTCCGGCCCTTCACCGAGATGTCATGGGTACATCATTTTCTGCACACAGCTCAGAGCAGAGGGGGCTATTTGCCCGGACCCTCTGCCCAGCCACATGTTGCCATAACCTACTAATTTCGGCCCTGTGCTTACCCATTTTTTTCTCATTAACACCAAAAATCACAAGGCCACATAACCGATTATGCACTTTCTTCAGCTGGGCATAGTGGAAACATGGTGTGGTGTTGCCTTTAGCCACACCGTGCACCTAATCTACATGCCTCCCAAACTTTATTTAATATCGATTCTGTTAGAAATGGGGGTCTCTAGTTGGCAGAGGTAGGTACCTTTGACCAAGTAGGGGCCCTTGCTTCTAGTCAGGGTAAGGGGGCTACACTCCTAAAATAACCCCTGCTCACCCCCTTGGTAGCTTGGCATGAGCAAGCAGGCTTATCACAGAGGCAGTGTGTAAAGCATTTGTGAACACATACAGTACTACAGTGAAAACACTACAAATGGACACCACACCAGTTTAGAAAAATAAGTAATCTTTATCTAGACTTAACACAAGACCAAACGACAAAAATCCACAATACAGTATTAAAAAATATGACTTTCAAATGGTAGAAATAGCTTAGTTCAATGTAGATGGTAAATGCGACACTTTACTCTCAAAGTACCTTGGATGCCTAACGCAAAACAAACAAAAGGGTCGCAGGGAAGGTGATGCGTCAGTTCCTTGCTTCGGGGGAGGTGATGCGTCGGTTCCTTACTGCAGGGGAGGTGATGCGTCGGTTCCTTACCGGGGAGGAGGTGATGCGTCGGTTTCTTACTGCGTTCCGGTTGCGATGCGACAAGATGGCGCCGCGATGCGACGATCCGGTGCGATGCAACAAAATGGCGTCTTTGATGCGATGCGACAACTTGGATGCGATGCATGCACGCCCAACGGCTGTGCGGCGAACTCGTTGGACTCTTGAGCCACGACAGGCCCTGCGACACGCTTCTCCGGTGATGCGACGGCGACCTCTGCAGCGGCGACACGCTTCTCCGGTGATGCGACACGCTTTGGTGGCGATGCGTCGGCAAACAGCTGTGGTGGCAACACGCTTCTTCGGCGATGCGACGGTAACAGCTGCGGCGGCGACACGCTTCTTCCTCGTTGCATCGCGATTCCAGCTCCCAGCAACACGCAGTCTCTAGAGGGCCCAAAACAACAGCAGGCACCTCTTTGCAGGTAGAATTCCCAGCAAGGAAATTCAGGGGGAGCTGGTGGTGAAGTCTTTGTGTCCCTGAGACTTCAGAACAGGAGGCAAGCTCAGCTTCAAGCCCTTGGAGATCTTCCTCAAGATGATTAAAGTACACACAAAGTTCCTCAGCTCCTTTCCTTGGCAATGAGTAACCACTGCAGGCCAACCCCCAACAGTCACCAGTGTAGGGGCAGTCTCCTCCTTCAGCTTCCTTGGTTTCTCTCCTTGGCAAAGGTTCGTCTTGATTCCCAGAAGTGATCTAAAGTTCTGGGGTCTGGGCCCCAATATTTATACTCCAAAATCCTTTGTTCTCTGAAGGCAGAGAGTGTCTGTACCCAGCCCAAACCAGTTCTGTCCTCCCTGGTGCAGCTTCCTGGCAGGAGGTGGAGGCAGCATTGTTGAAAGCAGACATGGCCCAGGTAGCTGAAAAGAAATCTCCTCCCCCTACTCTCTATTCTATGTAGGCTCAGCCATGTGAAAGGAAATTTCCTCCCCCTACTCTCTATTCAATTCAGGTCCTATTTAGCCCAGCCCTGACTCATCAGACTGCTGGAGCCAAAGCCCTCTCTAGCCCCCTGTCACTCACAAACCAGACATGGAATACACAAACCTAGCAGAGGCATACTGGATGGTTAAGCAAGAAAATACCTACTTTCTAAAAGTGGTATTTTCAAACACAGAATGTAAAAATCACCCACACTAAAAGATGTATTTTAACATTCTGAGCTCAGGCACACTAAACTTTATTTTCCTATCTTGTTCCTAGGGTCAGTTATGTTTATAAGATGTTATAAACTAACTCCCCATTCTGGCCTATGGGAACAGTTAGCCTTGCAATAGTGAAAAACGAAATTGGCTGTAATTCACTATCAGGACATGCCACACACACCAGGGCATGTCCTACCTTTCACATACAATGCACCCTGCCCATAGGTGTACCTTGGGCCTACCTTAGGGGTGACTAACATGTAGAAAAGGGAAGGTTTATGGACTGGCAAGTGGGTGCACTTGCCGTGTTGACATGGCAGTCCCAGACTGCACACAGGCTCTGCAATGGCAGGCCTGAGAAATATTTTACAAACTGCTTCAGTTGGTGGCACAATCAGTGCTGCAACCCCACCAGCAGCATTTGATTTACAGGCCCTGGGCACTCATGGTGCACTGTACTAGGGTCTGACAAGTAAATCAAATAAGCCAATCATGGAGTCACTAATCCATTACAATAATTTACAATAGGGATCACTTGCACTTTGGCACTGAACAGCAGTGGCAACGTGCCCAAAGCATCTAGACCAGCAAAAACATAGGAGGCACAGTGGAAAAAATGGAAGGGAGACCCACGCCAATGGTGCCAGGTCTAACACATTCCATATGTGATCTCATCAGTAATGTCAGTAATGATGACAGCTGAGATGTTGTTATTGATGTCATGCATAAGGTCATGAGCAGGGCATGGCAATCATTCTTTGAGTTCCTAGTTGTGTCTTTTGGATTCTGAGGAATAGACAGCTCCATATATTTCTATGCAGTGGGACATCAATCTGGTAATCTAGTAAAAACTCAGTGAATGCCTCTACCATTTGTGCCCCTACTTAGCTATCAGCTTAAATGACAGGCTATGAAGTTGGTGCTTCTTGTGGCCACAGTTTTATGTTATGGTGTCTTTCAATGATAAAGAATCAGCAAAGGACAGACTATCCATTTGAAGACAAAGTTACATGACTTTGTTAATGTTGTTTCTAGTGAAAGGTTTTTCCTCTGCAAATTCTCTATTGGCTAAGTTTGCTGTGACTGATTGAATTCTTCCCTTTTACGAGAAGCATCACCGCAAAATAGTTCGCTTTAAATGCCAGGCACTACTATGGCTTTTAGAGACCAAAAAAAGCAGATTGTTTTTAATATTGGTGAGGGCCTAGCAACCAGGAGTGGCCCATGCAGGTAAGAGCGGTGGGGCGTTGGACTCGACAGACGACGATGAGGGAATTCATTTTCCCTCGTCATCGCCTGTTGCGTCCCTCCCCCACCCCGCCCCACTGCTCTTACCTGCACGGGTCGCTCCTGCTAGCAACTCCCACAACAACATTTAGTAAAAATCATGGCCAAAAAGAGCAAGCATGGACATAGCCAAAAGGCTAGTTGCCAACGTCAGGCAAATTGGCTTTGTCAATGCGTGTTCATTTATGGAATATTCCTCTGTTGCTAGAAATATCTTGGTTCTTTGGAGACATTTGTAATAGGGGTATGTGAAGTTCCTAGCTGCTGAGGTATTAAAAACAAGTATTGGACAAGCCAACTGGTCTAGCCTATGAGAGAGCTATTTGCATTGTCATGTACTACAGCAGTGCGGCAGTAGTGCAGCATGACAGAAATTAAAAGCGCTATGATGCAACCAATGCTGGCCGTGTGATAGTGCTTATTTTTAAAGCTGGCTGGAGCACAGGACGGGGGGCATCATGGAGGGAGAACGGGTGAGCAACGTGGGGGGTGTGGGGAAAAGCTCTGTGACACGGCCAGTGGTGTCCACATGATAGCTCTTTTTTTGGTTATGGCTGGTGTGTGTGTGGACAAGCAATGAAAAGGGAGGTTGAGCGGCTGGTGCATGACTGAATTTTTTTTAATTTTTAAAGCGTATGACGTGGCATGCACGGGCCACATTATATTGCTTTTCTGTTACAGTGGGTGGGGACAAGCAACAACACGGAGGGTGAGAGGGTTTGGGAGTGGACAAGGAACAACACAGAGGGCAAGAGGGGGCATGGAACATCACGGAAGGTGGGAGTGGTTGAGCAAACAACAATAAAGAGTGCAGGAGAGGATGGGAGAAGGTGTGAGGGGCAAATAACACAGAGGGCAGGAGGGGACAATCAACCACCCGTAGGGTGGGAAGGGACAAGAAACATGTGGGAAGCAACAACATGGAACAGGAAGGAAGAAGATTTGAAGGAAACAAATAAGAATAATTTGTCATCGCATGTATGTAAAAAAAAAGCATGTTGCTTAGACACATGCACTGACAAGGAGTGTTTCAACAAAAAGAAATAAAATAGCTTCCACTAGGCAGCCAGTGAAAAGACACAAGTAAGTGAGAGTGATGATGAAGCCAATCAATCGTAAGCAATGGGCGGGCTCTAAGCCCACTGTAAGCTAACAAAATGTCTCACAAACGACAGCGCATGAGCTTTCTCAGGCGAGAACTGAAAAGGGGAGAAGAAATGAGCCCTGCACGGCAGCAGGAAAGTTGCACTTGTTGCTCAGGGTTGTGATTGTGCTGGGCCCTTACCATCTTCTGCAGCCCAGAGTCATGTTGATACAGTTCCCTCCACAGCCAGAAGTCTGGGATGACTGAGCTGCTGAAGAACAGCTATTGTGTTTCCCTGCTACCATTCATGTCGAAGAGCAGCCCTGACTGAAAGCACTCAAAATAACTCCTTACAGTTGGAAGAGCCAACTATAGTGAGAGGGACATCATGCTCCAGGGAATGGGTTTAGAGTCGGTATAGCTAAATGTTATTCGCATTTGCAATAGGTATAGTTTCCTGAATGCGCCAGAGTTCACGGATGACATTTTTATTTTACCCACCAATAATTTTTGTTCTAGGGATGTTGTTATGCCAGTTTAGTAGCATGCGGTATAACTCAGCCCCCATTCAGGATTGCCTCAAACAACTAACAGCCCTCAATTACATCCCACAGGTTGCAAACTCTACTAAATCCCTAGGCATAACCTTGGACAAATGCCTAAATATGCAAGACCACATCAGTGCTACAACGAGAGGAGCCAATCACCATCCCAACACAATAAGGAAATTCAAACCATTCCTACCACCTGAGGACATGAAACTAGCTGTCCAATCACTGGTCATCTCCCGTTTAGACTACGGAACTGTGACCCTGGCTGGGCTACCCAAAGCTAAACCAGCATCTTTAAGGGCTACTTTAAACTCTGCTGCCAGACTTGTCACAGGATAAGAAAACGTGATCACATCACTCCAGATCTAATCCAACTCAGCTGTCTCTCTCTCGATGCAAGGATCAGGTACGAGATAGCCTGCTTAATACACAATGCACTACATCACAACACCCACTCTTACTTGAGAAAAAAACTTGAACTTTCAGGCATGAATCGAGCCCATAGAAGTTCCAATACTCTACAGCTGAAACCAGAAAAGTTCAAAAAGAAGAAAACCTACAACCGCACCTTCTCTGGTCTGGCTCAAAGAATATGGAATGATCTCCCTCCTGAAATCAGAACAAACCCCTTGACAGCCGCAATCTAAAAAGAAGTAAAAGGATTACTCTTGAATAGCCAAATGCGACAATAAAGCAATAGCCTCCCAAAGTAACTCTCACTCCTTGTGTACAACTCTGGCCTACCGCACTACTAAGCATTTGTTGCATGTGTAACCTATTATTTGGTGTATCATTTTCTTTTGTACCTGCTTAATGTCTATGATTCGATGTACAGCACTCTGATACCCTAGCGGGTCTTGTTCGCGCTATATAAAACTCTTCAAATAAATAAATGCGATACACTGATATTTTAGTGGCACTCCCAAGTGCTGTGACAGTATGCCACCCTATATTGCCTACATACTTATTGCCATCCACCCATTTCTTGGTCAAATATTCCTTTTTCGCCTATCGTTGACTCATCCCAATCCTCTTCAGACTTCCAGGGGCTTTCATAACTCCTTTTCAAGCTTCTCCCAATCTGTCTACTCATCCAAATAACATGGACACAATGTGTGCATTCCCAATAATGGCTCGCATCTAATCTCTTTGTTATGTTATGTTATATTATGTTATGTTAAAATTATTTGCAAAGCACACATATACCCAGAGGTTTTTTTGGCGCTACTTTAAACATTGCTGAGATCTGACTATGTGGTTAAAAGGTGGGTTCTTAACAGTTAAAAGGCCATGTTTTCAGAGCTTTCTGGAAAGGCCAAAGGTCTGGGATCGATTTAAAATGGGCCGGGAGAGTGTTCCATGGCGTAGCAGCATTCCGAATGAAGCTCCTTCCATCCCAGGAAGCAAGTCTGAAGCTTGGAACGATGACATTATTTGCTTTTATTGTGCGCAAATTTCTGGTTGGGTGATACCAGATGAAACTATGCTGCAGATGTTTCGGGCCTGTGCCATGAACGGCCTTATGGGTGATACATAAGGCCTTGAAAATTATTCTCTGGCTAACCGGTAGTCAGTGGAGCTTACGTAAAGCTTGTTTGGCAGACTGAAATTTAGGGATACCCATGAGCAAGCTTGCTGCTGTGTTCTGAAGGACTTGAAGTTTGGTGAGGAATTGTTGTTGGCTATTTAATAATAGGCCATTACAGTAATCGAGTCTGGACATGAATAATGCCGTCATGACTGTTTTCTGTAATGTCACAGGAAGATAAAGTAGAATTCTCTTCGCTGTTTTGATAATGAAAAAGGCCGACGAGGTGACGGCTTTAACTTGGGCACCATATGTCAATTTATTATCCACCTGAAATCTCAAGTTTTTTACTTTCTTTGCAGGTTTGGGGAGAGTACCCAGTTCTCGAGGCCATCAACTGGGGGACCAAAAAAAGGTGTCTTTACAAAACAGAATGACTTCCGTTTTTCCTGAGTTTAGTTTAAGACAATTAGAACTCATCCATTTACTGACAGCCACCATACAGTTGCTAAAGCGGATGTTGGTATTCTCGATATTACTAGCCAATGAAAAAACAATCTGGGTGTCGCAAGCGTACGATGTGAGAGAGAAGCCAAAGGATTTGATCAGAGCCGCCAGAGGTGTCGCATACACGTTGAATAAAGTCGGACTTAGTGAAGACCCCTGAGGGACTCCACAAGGGAGGAAAAGGGACCGGATTCATATTCTTTGGCTGAAACTGATTGTTCTCTCTCACTAAGAAAAGATTTCAGAAGTGCTAACGCTTTTCCATTGACTCCGATCTCAGAAAGACGGTCAATCAAAACATCGGGATTGACAGTGTCGAATGCCACAGAGAGATCCAGCAGAATCAGTGCTGCTTTCCCCTCTTTGTCAAGGGTGGATCTGATCTCTTCAGTGGCCACGATCAGAGCAGTCTCTGTACTGTGTTCATATCTGAACCTGAATTTCGTCAGGTCAGGCAGTTGATTGTTGTGTATAAATGTGAAGAGTTGTTGGTTCATTAATTTCTCTACAATTGTGGCAAGGAGTGGAATCATAGAAATGGGCCGGTAACCATTAGAGTCCTGTGGGTTCAGGTTGGGTATTTTTGTTAGTGGGAGTATAGATACCTTTTTCCATTGTTTAGGGAAAAGACCCATATTAAACATATTGTTGAAGACTGTTGTCAATTGCTTTGCAATGGTAACAGTAGCCTTTTTTTACAACAGACAGAGAGCAGGGATCTGTTGGCGTACCTGATTTTACTGCATTTATTAATTTGTCTACTTGTTCATTTTTAAGAGGGGAGGATTTAGTAAATCATAAAGCATCAGAAGGGATGTGATCCACTCCAGAGTTGCGCGACTCGGGCTTATTGTGGGCAGAAACATTGCTGAAGATCACTTCTACTTTTTAAAAAAAGAAGAAATTTACAAGTGTATTGCAAAAATCTTTGTTATTTCCATGGAATAGTAGTGGGCGGGGTGCAAAGTTTGTTCACCATCAGGAATAGCTCTTTGGTGGAGTTTTTGGCTAGTTCTATTAATTTATTCTATTACAAAACTGGAATAAATGCAAAAGATCGCCAAACACAAGCATAACTCAAATCTTACAAAGAAAATAACATACAAACAAACTTCTTTTAACCTTGGGTTTCAGAGTAGCATGCTACTAGCCCGCAAAGTGCTTCAATGCCGTGTCAAGGATAGTAAGCACTATATAAATGCAATTATAATTACCTGTGAGCTATTTGAATGATACAGAAATAGGAGTCAAAGACAAAGTACATTTTCTATTAGAATCAATGTTACCGAACACACCTGACGTACTCTTCTTAGACATTCTTAAAGATTGCACATTTTCACAGTGCCTAAAACAGATAATCTCTTGAAATAGTATGCCTATTTTTGCTGACCCTTTATGGCTCCATCCACCTTTTCGTCCAGGCTCTGAATTCTGGTCTGTTAGAATGGAGTTAAAGAAAAAGAAGATAAAATGCTAAGGAAAGATAGAAAATATAAGGTAAGCAGAGAATAGGGGAACGGAGAAAAGAAAAGTTTACTAAGTTCAAACTTCAAAGCCCCCCTCATTTTCTTGAGACACCAGACAGCATTTGTAGGCAATGGGGGCAGAACAAGCAGATAAAATGGTCCACCAGTTAATCATCATGTTTCCTAAAAATGATGCTTCACGAAGAAATCATGAAAGCGTTTCAAAAGATACTTCACAGATGGCTCATCAGCTTCTCATGTACTTGCTGCTCAAACACAGAGAGCAAATGTGTGTTTTTCCATCCGGTTGACGACTGGAATTTTCTGGCCCTATTTCTGTGTGATAAGTGTTTACCTTTTACTAAAATAAGCCACTGGCCCCACAAAGAGTCACTATACCTGAACCTCACCCACAGGCGAGGCATTGCGCGCCTGCTACAAAGAAGCCAGTGGATTTGCTTCTTACTTTCCTATCATTTGATGTGTGCATGTGTTATATAGGGTTATTACCAGCCAGTGGTGTCACCGCATGCTGTAGCATGAAAGGTGTCAAAACAAGAGACTGTACTTTTTATGTAATGTAATGTAAGGTATATTTATAGAGCGCACTGTGACCAGACTGGTATCCTGGAGCTAAGTTTGCTAAAGTCATGATAAGAATCAGGTAGGGGAAAGAAGAACATAGAGGGAGGGGCAGCTGTCATCCTGATCAGTGTTGTTTTGGGAAAAGCCAGGTCTTAAGGGCTTTCCTAAACTTAAACAGATCGGTCTGAGATCTTAGTTTAGGTGGTAACTTATTGCATACCTGCGCAGCTTTAATAGAAAAAGCTCGCCCCGCCTTGACGCAACCTACTGAATCTGTGTTCTTGAACAAGATTAGCTGTAGCTGAATGTAGCAACTTTCCTGGAGCGTATTTCCTCAGTCTGGCCTGCAATGGCTTTGGGCCCTTATTCTGGAGGGCTTTGAATACAATGCAATGCGATTTAAAGAGGATCCTTTGTTCAATGGGTAACCAGTGAAGATCCCCAAGAGCACTGGAAGCGGAAAAAATTTGTGATCTATTTAACCTCAATTTGGCTGTAGCAACCTGAACTCTATCCATTTCTTAATCATATAATTGGGAGCTCCCAAAAGAAGGGCATTACAATAGTCCAGCCTACTAAGCACTACAACCCGGCAATTAGAGATTTTGCTTGAGAGGGTAACATTGGAAAAAGCTTTGTAAGGCTCCCAAGAAGAGCAAAACAGACCCCTACTACTCCATTGACGTGCTTTTCGAGTGAAAGATGTTTGTCCAAAGTTACTCCAAGGTTCCGAACCTTCTCTGAGGCACCCAGATGTCAAATGAGGCCTGAAATTAGAGTGCAAAGGTTCCGGACCCTTGCCAGAGGAACAGCAAAGGAGCTCTGTTTTACCTCCGTTTAGCTTCAGTGAGTTTACACTCATCCAATTTGAAATGTCCATTTTGCAGGCCTGAAAATTGCTGATCAAGTCAAACTGATTGTTGTTAAGTGATAAAATAAGTCGGCTATCGTCTGAATAGTTGATAACCGTGATCTTATAGGTTTTAATAAGCGAGATCAGTGGCTTAATATAGACATTAAACAAAATTGGACTGAGTGAAGAGCCCTGTGAGACTCCATGTAGAATAGTTCTGAAACTAGAACAGAAGGGGGGGGGGCGCAGAGCCACAGCCTGGCAGCGGTCTTGTAAGTATGAATTTAGCCACTTTGACACAAGACCACCAACACCTACTGAGGCTAATCTAGAGAGTAGGGTGTGGTGGTTTACTGTGTCAAAGGCTGCTGACAGGTCGAAGGGGACGAGTACCACTGACTGACCACTATCAATCATCCTTCGAATTTAGTCAGTGGCGCAAAGTAAGGCAGTCTCAGTTCCGTGGTGTGGTCTAAAGCCAAATTGCTCATCCTCTAACAACGAATGGCCCTTCAGATGGTGGGACAGGATTTTACTTACATGTCATTCCAAAACTTTTATTGGACTTGGAAGGAGAAAGATTGCACTGTATTTGACCAAGATTGTAGGGTCAGCTGTGGCTTTTTTTAACAATGGCTTAACTATAGCCTTTTTCCAACATGCAGGCACCACATCAGATTCCAAGGACTGGTTGCAAAGTTGTAACAGTGGGAGCGATAATTCGTCTTCCCATTTTTTCCACTGATTAGGAGGAAGAGGGCCTAAAGGAGATCCGGACCTAAATAGTTCTAAACAACATATAGAAGGCTTCCATAGACATTGGGTCAAGGCTATCCAACCTCGCTTTTGAGAAGTCAAGAGACTGTGACATGTTGTTCTGAAAATTAAGAAGCTCAGTAGTGACACTGTACAAGGGGATAGTACAGAAGGTGGAAATGTTTTTATTAGAAGGCGAGATCTCTGACTCCTGAGAGCACTCAATATCTTTTAAAATCATCTTGATTTTATTTTTTTTTAAAACCTGATAAATCATCACTTAGCTTCTGTGATGGCGTTATATCTTGCTTAAGACAGGGCGGATTTGCGAGGTCACAAAGTATTTCAAACATCTTTTTAGCTTTATTAGAGGCAATCAAAACTAGACTGCAATAATAGTCAGCTTTTGCTTACCTAACTATATTTTTATAATCATTTAAAGCAGTCTTCAGGTAGAATTTATCTTCATCCAGGTAGTGTCTCTGCCATTTCCTTTTAAGCTGCATACAGACTAATTTAGCCTCCTTTAAGACCGCATTATACCAAGGGGCAGAATAGCCTAAACAAGATTTTTGAGCCATGAGGGGAATCTGCTTATCAAGTACACTTATAATTTTGCTCTAAAAAAATTGACAATTAGTTTCTATAGAGTTTAAAGAGTTGAGAGCCTTTGAGAAGTCAATGGCAGGCCCTGAACGAGACCCAAGAAGTTTATGCCAAGCTCTATTTTTAGTTCTAGTCGTAACAGTACTCTTATGGTGATCCTCCCTACATATGTGTAGGTGAAAAGTGATAAGTGAATGATCTGTCCAGCACAGAGGAGTATTCTCCTCCACAGATACCAGCCCTTCTGGAGAGAATAGAAGGTAGAGAATATGACCACACAAATGGGTGAAGCCTTGCACCAACTGGCGAAGACCAATGTTTTCACAGAAACTCTTTAAATCCTTGTAAGCCAGGCTAGTTCTCCCTCAGCCCAAAAATGTAAGTCTACTAAAACGAAAAATTTGGAATGAGTCAGAGTCATGTTAGTTATGGTATCTAAAAAAAAGGAAGAGATGAACTTTGGGTATCCGAAGGCCTATAACAGAGGGCCCCAACCATGACATTACCCTTTGACCCCTTCAGCTGAAAACCTAGCAATTCAATTCCTATGACCTCGTCTATAGGGAAGATGGAAAAGTTCAATTTATCATTATTTAGGATACCGATACCACCCACTTTCCTAAAGGGTCGAGGTTTATGGAAAACTTTGAATCCATATGGACACGCTCTATCAATGTCAATTGCTGATTCAGTGGTGGTTACAGTCTCAGTAATGAAAAGACCATCATACAAGCCGGAGTGAAGCATTAAATTAATTTCCTCTACATGCTTTGTCAAAGGTCTAGCATTTAACAGGCCACATTTCAAGAAACCAAAGGGGCCAACACCAATTGAATTACATATTGGATTAACCATGACAGCAGAGGATAGTGGGGAGGTCAGCTTACCAATTTGCAGGAGTTCATTTCGAGTATAGCTAATCCTAGCATGATGCGAGGGGTTGCCACCGGCAGCATGGCTGGCGCTGATCGTGGTCGGAGTGCGGACGGGCGCAGATGGGCTTGCCTTTGGCGCACCAGCGGCATGCCCGCTGCGCACGGTCGTACCAGCCTGCTGCTTTTATAGTCTGAAGAGACTAGAATGTAAATGGCAAAAGATGGCGGACCCGCTCTAACTGACGGGAACCGCCGATGTGCAAAGTTAAGCAGCACGAGTGTGAAACGTGCCAAAAAATGCAGGTACGATAAAATCACACAGAAAGGATTTTCTTAAAAATTAAAATAGCACAATTCATATTTACAAAATGCCCCAAAACTAATACTTATCATGGACAGTTGCGCATATAGCAGACATCACCAGCTAAACTGCTTCTAAGTAGAGTTGTGAAAGGTGACGAGTCCAGATCCTTCCTTTCGTTTCTAAACTACACTACCTGTCCATTTGCTTACTGTCAAGTAACCCCATGTCATATGTGACACCTACACCCGAACCTGTTTTTTAGCCAACAGCACTTTGCATGTTGGTATTTTGCATCCCATTCTCACAAAGCTTAAAGGTAATCCACAAATTCTCATAATTGCATAATGCTGCTGGCTTAAAAAGCCAGGTCTGTATGAATCTGTCACGCATGACATGGGACCACTAGGATGCTATGCATGTGACAAGGCCCAGCCATTCATTATCTCCAAGCATGCTCTTTTCAGTTATATTACAAAAGAGATTTACACAATCCAAAATTGTAATTGGGCTGATTGTCCCTATCATTGTAATATACTAGATTAGCCACTAACTTTGGGTTACGGAGTAGCGTGCTAATCGATGTAAAGCGCTCCAATGCCTCATCAGGGTTAGTAAGTGCTATATAAATCCAATTACAATATTCAGATACATGGAATTAGGGGTCAGATGTATAAAGAGATTTTGCAGCCGTAAAGGCTCTGATTCCCAAAATCTGAGCTTTTGTCACCGCAAAAAGTCATTTTTGTATGTGCAAAACTCAAAATTGCATTTCTGTAACATGTCGGGTTTGCGAGACCATACAGAATCACTATTTGGAAGGAGCATGTTTAGTTCATTATTTCCACATAGTGTTTCGCAATAGGATGTATAAATGTTTTGCAACCAAAATCCTGTTGCAAAACATTTAAAGGTAGAGATAACCCATTCACAAGCGAGAGGGGTCCCCGAGGAACCCCCTCCTTTTTTGTCAATGTTGAGAAAAACATTTTTAGGGGTAGGCAGTGATCCCAAAGGTCCACCTAGGTCTTGTGCTACACTATACAGAACAAAGGAGTCTGCCCAAATAACTCCAAAAATCTGAGCTAATCTATGTGTTAAGAGAAAAAGGACATTATGAGGATAGATTAAAACCTAAGGAATTCCTCAATAATAAAATTATCATTGAACATTGTCACCCAAATGCATCAGGTCAAATCTCAGTTACTTTTAAGGTACACTATGCAGGTACATGATGCATTTTCTGAACATTTGACATATATCATATACATATATACAAGTAAACAATTATACATAGTACATGCATCAAAAAATGAACACACAAATTTGTAGAATCATTGTCCTTTGATGAGCTTTTTTGGGGATATTGGTGTTTAGGGTCTTACTTGGTTTGTAATACATCCAGAGGTAGACGAATCTGGCCAAGACTGGGATGAAGAGTGACCAGTTCCTTTACTTGCTACGGTTTGTTTTTAACAATGAGACTCTTCCATGCTCTAAAAGTCGAAGCGTATCACCCGTTCTCACATTTTTGTCTCCTCCACACCAAAGTAAGACAAAGTTGCGCAGACCTACAGAGCAAAGCATGACAAATATTATGCTGCAAAGTATTTTAAAATGATAAACATCTCTAATCTTTCAAACAATCAAAACTCTGTTATGTGTTCAAACTGTTAAACACACCCAAAACCACAGGAGCTAACTTCATCAACTTACAGGTCTAGTGATCAGACCATGGTGTTCCCTGCACATGATCACCGTAACAAAAGGATTCACAGATTCACCCTACCACAGCCGTGTGTCAAACCAAAGACATGCTACGTGCATGATTCCTGTGCATATGTGGATTATCTACCGAATGAAAGCACTCAAGAACCAAAAACAAACTGAAATATAAATCTTGCATAGTTCAATGTGATGCGCAATAGGAACTATGCCCCCAACTTTAAAAACAGCCATACATCTTTCGTGTAACCTGAGGAGCAGTGGTTTTATATTGACAGAATGCTTGTTCAAAATGAGCATGACCTCTGTGTTTTTTACAAAAACTGTTCCAGTCTAAAGGTGAGAAAGAGGAGAGGTATTAAGAATGAATACGTTTGTTATGTCAACACAAAAACAAAATAGAGATCTATCGTATCCCTCCAATGGCTTACCCTGAATAAATGAATCCCTGGGCTGGGATAACACATATTATGCATCTGTGTGAAGTCATCTGTAACACAAACAAATACTGCTGTTTAAATTGCAGGGCCTACGTAGACCTGTGTCTCAAATAAGGAATAGTAAGCGTCTTTTTGCTCACCTTAGTTGCCACCAGATTGCCTCTCTTATGCTCAACGATATGAGGCCCCAAGCCTGAGTTTCAAGGAAGGTGAAGTACCAAGTAGCTGCGGGGTCGGTTTCACTACTGATTATTGCAACCCTTGCAGCATGCTGGGAAACCTGAAAAGCATTAATGTTGTGTGGCAACACCGGGGCCATCTTGGAGTGGCTTCAGCTACAAGTTAGTCATGTGGGGGACATCCAATAGACCACTGTGTGAGGTCTGCAGCAGCATAAAAATGTGCCTGTCATATATAACTACCTACAAATGACTATCGGCAGGTTGCGCATGCAGGCTAGCGGGAGCTCTTTCTTTTACAGCGTGAATGGAGATTAGATAGCTGGGCTACCTAAAGCTAGTTTGGCTCCGCTCAGAGCCACTCTAAACTCTTCTTCCAGATTCATCACAGGCTCCAGCAAACATGACCACATCACGCCAGACCTAATTCAACTGACCTGGCTGACTATTGAAGTTAGGATACGATTCAAGATAGCTTGCCTGACGCATAAAGCTATTCATTACAACACCCCCATTTACCTGGCAAAAAAGCTTGAGCTATCTGGCTTGAGTCGGAACTTAAGAAACTCTACCACCCTACTATTGAAACCTCCCAAATTCAATAAGAAAAGCACTTACAATCGTGCTTTCTCTGCTCTTGCTCCAAGAATATGGAACGCTCTTCCTCCCGAGATCAGATCCAACCCATCTACTGCATCTTTCAAAAAACATGTCAAATGGATAATCTTGAATGACCATCAACAGCATTAATCCTGTTACCTTCTCAATCTTCCACTTTCTCCGTTTTTGATACTCATTTACACCGTTTGTTCAAATTGTAATATGTTTTCTTTTCACGTGTCATTTTGATCTATTGACCTGCTGAAACTTTACAGGTCCCTCTAGACAGGCTGACTCCCCGTGCCCTTTTTGACCTTGTGTGTTCCCCCCTTTTTGACCTTGTGGTTGTTAAACTACCTCATTTGTTCCATTTTGTTGTTGTACTCATGGTTTCGCTACTTTGTACAGCGCTCTGATACCCATAAGGGTCATGTCAGCGCTACATAAAACTTTTCAAATAAACAAATAGATAGATAAGATATAGATTATATGTAAAGGTGTAATTTGCACCTATCTAGGCTGCCATTTTAGATTGTCTGCGACACTGGTAGTAAATCTCATTTTATTCCCATAGTACATATGTTTGTTACATAAAATTATATGGAAACTCATTACCAATGTACTATATTATTATAATAAATCAGGTCTTTTCAGGTACTTATTTAAAAAAGCATTGACTGATATCGCGGAAATTTTGAAATTAATGTACAATGCATCTATCATAGTGCTTATGTCTGGGCACTAAAGATTATCATAATAACAGTTCACCATCTGAAATAAACATTTGTATGATCCAGACTCAATTGCCAATGGTTGACCTCATAAATATCACCTGCAAGTGTTAGGGTATAGAGTACAAAAGTATAAAAGAACAATTTATTTTTCTTCTGTTAATTCACATACATGCCAACTTTCCCAATTCAGGCGGGAGACTACCGATTTCAAGGCTAGTCTCCCGCCTTCCGATTCCTGATTGCAGAAACCAGTTTCGGATAGCCAGCTTGAACTCGGAAATATATATCCTGTGCCAGAACTCTTTGTCCTTAATTCTTGGAGGAGGAGATTAGAGGGTGTGACAGGGCTCGAAATTAAGTTTTTGGCAATTCTGTTTTTGTTTGCACTGTGTTACTAAACTGCCAAAAATGAAATGCTGATTGTCTGTCACTGTACATGCCAATAGACCAATTCATACAGATTGCCTCTGCTTCAGTCTAAGTCAATGGGGTAAATACATTCTCCCGACTATTTATTATTATTTTTTTTAAATCTCCCCCTTGCTCACTCTAAAATGTTGGCATGTATGAGTCCAATGGACAGCGAGTATGTTCAGTATGTTTTTAGTAAAATTCATCTGCATCATTAAACCCCGAGTTGGCAGACTGAAATTTCTCATTCATCCAGACCTCCAAATTCCATAGCAAAGATTGTAAAGGCCCTCTTCTACTGCTCCATTGCGCTACAAAAAGAACAGATCATTCTAGATCATTTTCCAAATGTTGTATTGAATCACAATGGTCAACTAATGAGGCTGATTGGGTCCGGCATCTAATGTAGGACTTATATTGGAGAATCCTGGTCTTCACAGGTTGTGTGGTTTGCCCAATATACACTTTCTCGCATGGACATTAGCTATAGTACACCACATTCTTTGTATGACAGTTAGAAAATATACATTGATGGAAATGGCATCAATGTTACGGATTTAGTATCCTTAGTTGATTGGCATGCTGTGCATTTTTTACATCTAAAATTGTCTTGGTAATGCAGGAAGGCCTAACATATTTTGAAGATCTCTTTTTGTTTCCATTCTTGATGCTTTTACTAGGTGTTTTTAGGTCTCGCCTAGATGGTGCCTGCACAGTCTCTTCAAGACATTTTGGGCCAGATGTACGATGTACGTACCTTTAGAATAACCATTCCCAAATAGTGATTTGTTTTCTGAATCGCTATTTGGTAGTCGGTATTCTAAATGTACAAAATGTTTATTTCTTAATTTGCAATTCCTAGTGGGTCGCAAATCGACCTACCTCATGAATATTAAGTAGGTAGTTCACAATTTGCGACCCATTAGAAATCACAGCCATCACAGGGATGTGTTTAAAAAGAATTTTTTTTTTTTTAGAAATTTTCATTTTGTTAAGAGGAGGCAGTGGTCTGTGGGACCACTGCCTGCTCTTAAAAATATTTTTTCAACATTCTCAAAGGCAAAGGGGTCCCAATGAGACCCCTTTCGATTTGCGAATGGGTTACCACCACTTTTAAAATGGTGGTAAAGTATTATTGTTTTGCAACCGGGATTCGGTAGCAAAACAGTAATACATACCATACCGATTCGGTATTTGGAAGCCCAAAACACGCTGCTTCCAAATACCGAATCTCAAATGCAAATTACGATTCGGTAACAAGTTACTGAATCGTATTTTGCATTTTGTGAACTTGAGAAAGCATTTTTTCAGTCGCAAACAACGCGATTCTGCAAATTGGGCTGTTTGCGACCAGAAAAATGCCTCCTACATTTGGCCCTGTGTTCTCTATCAGTGGGCTTGGAGTTCACCCATTACTTACCATTGGCTCGCTTCTTTCTCACATTTCCTTGCTATTTATTGGTCAGATGCACCAGGCTTCCCTCCTTTTCCTGTGTCGCTTGCCTGGAGCATGGAAGCATTACTTGTGTCCCTCCACTGCTTTTTGTTTTAGGTGCTACTTTTTTCTTTCTGTTTCAGCACTCTATCAGAGTGCATCTTACTCAGCTGGCTCCATCGTGTTGTGCACTTCTCCCCCTTAGTGCCCCTCCCTCTACTTTCCCCCACCCACTACTTCCCTCCTCTCTCATTCAGTTGTTGCCCGTCCCCAACCTCATTCTTTCCTTTGTAGCCTGCATCCATCCTTTTGTGTTGCCCATTGCATTTCTCATGACCAGCGTGCAAGGTACTATGTGAGCTCTGGAAGAGCGTGTCTACTCGAGCAGTACACAACTGTAGTTTCTCTGGCATTAAAACCTTTGGTCTGTGGTAATCACATCCCCTAGCAGTGAGTGCTTCCTCTCTGGTAGATGGCAGCTTTTATTTCGTCTGAGAGGCTAGCCTCACCTCCCCTCACTTTCACGAAGCGGATGGGGGTAATGGTGCCTTAGATGTCCAGAAATAAAAACTAAGCCCCCGCAGGCAAATGCACAGATAGCTGAGCTATTTCCAAACAGAACGAGCAGAGGTCATGTAGCAGTCAAAGCACAGCAATCAGCAGCAGTTCTCTGCCTTCTCTGCCACCCAAGGCTGCCATAGCAAAAGAACTCTAAGTACCCTTCTTGTACTACCAGACAAGGGAGTTTCCAAAGTGATTAGTTCATTTAAACAAAGAAAAACTCACCTAACCTGCATTCATGTTTATTTCTGAACTGTATGTTTAACTTTACGTAGAAAGTATCGATCTTGAGCAGGAGAGTTCAGTTCAATGTCCAAAAACGTACTTTCCAGAAACCTTGATTGCTACACAAAGGGATGCTAGTATAACGTGATACTAGTCCAAGATGGCCGCCGAGATGCCTGCAGTCAAGCTATGCTCTATGCGAGTGGAACTGATTGATGATTAACAGAAGGGCAGGGAAGCAGCTTAGTGCATGCGCCCTCATGTTCTCCACCTCCACCTGATTGCTAAAGCCAGTAGCTTGCCCATAGGCGAGACCTATTGGCTTTGCCAGTGCTTATTTGTATTTTTTCCTCTTTTGAAGGATAATAGTGGTTCATGAAAGTTCAGTCCTGATAACATTTTCCAGTGTTTTTGAATGATGCATTTCACCTGATTAACTTTCGGTTGTAAGTTAGCACACAAGTGATGGGATTGTTGGTCTCTTTGCCATTAGGTACTAACAATGTTCCCCGTGGAATGAACCAGGCCCGTTTTAAAGATGATCTCACTAATTATTTAGGGTACCCTCTATTCATCAGTTTCTGTCAAAGGTTGTCTGCATTTGAAAAATAATCTTCATTGTTTGTACAATTTCTCCTGATCCTTAACAACAAGCCGTATGGCCATGATTTTCTTGGAGGGTTCTGGGTCACCACTCTGAAAATGCAATCATTTGTTGCAATCAGGAGGTTTCGTGTACAGATTCACAGTGAGTTCACCTCCCATTTTGTTAATCCATGTATCCAAAAAGTTGATTTCCTATTGGTTATGGCTCATCACGAATCTGAGGTCTTCTATTTGATGATTGAGCCGTTCGTAAAACGCTGTCAGTGCTTCTTTTTCACCATGGCAAACCATAAATATATTGTCGATATAACAATATCAGATTTTACTATTTTATCTAAATGGATTGTCCTCACCAAAAATCCATTCCTGCTCAAAGAATGAAATGTAAAGATTCGCTATTTCTGGGGTGAAACTACCCCCTATAGCTACGCCTTTGGTTTGCAGGAATACTTCGGTCTTGAATGTGAAAAAACAACTCTTCTAACAAATTTTTGAAAGATCAACCAAAAGGTCTGCTGGTACTTCATCTGGTGGTGTTCTTGTCTATAAAACCTCTCTTATCACTGCAATAGCTTTATCTTTCTGAATGTTTGTGTACAATGCTTCAATATCAGAAGTTGTGAGGATCTTCTTTGTTGGATCAAAGCTTTTCTCTTTAATCTTGTTGATTATGTCCATTGAGTCCCTTACATAAGCCTGAGTAGCATGGACAAACAGTTTAAAGAACAGGTCAGTTAACTGGGACAAAGGTTCTAGCACTGACCTGCATGCTGAAATTATCGGTCTGCAGGGGGGATATGTCTGTTTTTTGTAAACTTTCTGTAAAATGTATATTACTGGCATATGTGATTCCCTTTATTTTGAAATTCAAATTCTTCTATGGAAATCCATCCTTCATTAACTGCTTTTTTGGGTGGTTTTATAAATCTGCTTAGTGTTAATCTTCGTGGGATTGCCATTTAGTCACCGATAGTGGGCTTGATTGTTCAATTGATGTAGTACTTCTTTGTAATATGCCTCACTGTCAAGAATCACTACCCCACCGCCTTTTTCTACTGGTTTAATGACAATCGCATTGCTTCCTGATAATTGTTGTAATGCTGCTCTTCCAGACTTACTAAAGTTGTTCTGAAAGTGTTTTTTCCTTTGATTCAGATCATCAATTTCTTTCAAAATTACTTCCTCAAATGTGATCATCTGAGGAGACATATTTGATGTTACTGAACAAAAGGTAGATGTGTTCTTCAGGCCAGTGCTGTTTTTCTCAGCTTCTATTTCTTTATCTGGAAAGTAAATCATGAACTATAATTTTTGTAGAAGCTATAGGATCTCAATCTTAGTGTCCACCAGATCTTGTATACACATGGGTACAAAGGATAAACTCTTATTAAGTACTGCTGTGTCCATGTCTGAGAGATGGTATTTCAATTATAAATGGGGATACTCTCCCTGCTGTCTGTATTTCCTTGGTTTACCATCCCTATACTCTTCTTCTCGCTGTTCTATCATGACTAGTGACTATCATTGCTACTTTGAGCACCTTAAAACTTTTTAAAAATCATATCTCATGTGCCCCTTTTTGGATTTTTGTAATTTTGGTGTCCTTTTGTTTGTTAAATTTTACTTAATTATTCTAATTAGTTTGGGAGTTTTTATTGTTTTTAATTTTGACTTTTTTTAGGGGGGGAGATTTATATAGCGCAAACTAGACCTGAAGGTATCAGAGCACTTTGCATGAGCACCAGTTGCGTTACAGACGGACACATTCATTAAAAAAAAACATTACGTGATTTGCACAGAATCACAGGATGTTGAGCGTCCCTGCCAAGACTTGAACTCGGTTCCCCAGCTCCGAGGTCGACCGCTCTAGCGCCACATCCTCTCCCCTAATCCCACATCTCTCTCTTTGTTACTGTTCTAATATTGCATAACTACTTTACAAATTGCCATTAAGTTAAGCCTGCCTGCTCTGTGTCATAGCTGCCAGGAGGTTGAGCTCAGATTAATTAAGTGATTATAGGGGTTCACCCTGACAAGGATTATGATTTATTACCCAAGGTGTGTACTTACTACCCCTCGGCTAATAATGCAATTTCTTACTTGTATCCTAATTAAAAATGTTTCTTTTACATTACAAAAAGTACACATTTTCAGAGGAAAAAACAAAGTTGAAAGTGACATTATAGTTAGGTGCTGAATTATGGTAAACTCTAATGCTTGAAGACAAAAAAAACATTGAAATTTACCACTTATAGTTTAGTGATCTAACTAGAACTTGTGCCCTCGCCATGGACCGCTTATCGCCTCCCATATTTCATCACTCATGAATGCTATCATTGATGACATCCCTGATGACATCTCTAATGACAACACTGAGGACATGACTGATGACATCACTGATAACACCATAGTCATATACAGCATAGAGTTACTGTGCAAATGTGTGTGCCTAGCATGGAAACAGCATAAATTCTGGAGACAAGTGTGGTTGTGCATGTTCAAAGTTGTATGTTGCACAGTTTGCAAATCACTTTGGGATGCAAGTAGCACTTAAGGTAAAGTCTGAGTGCACCTGATGTGGGTTGCAGAAGTGCTTTTCAAAGTAGCACATGCCTTAATGCTAAAGCCTACTGCAAAACAATCTGCTGGACAGCGGGCAGGGAACCAGACAAAAACTCCGCTCTCAGCAAGCAGGAGTGGTTTCACAGCTCTCGCTTGCTGAGAGCGGAGTTCATGTTTGCTCTGAATTAGAGGGAGCTGTAAAAGCTCCCGCCAAGTCAGGGCAAACAGCTATGTCCGGGGGGTGGGCACCCTGGGACATAGCAGGAGCCGGACTTGGAGGGGGAGGGGGGGGTTGGCAGTCCCTAAGGCCATTATTGGCTCCAGGAGGGGGGAGCTCGCCACCCCCTCCTTTGATCAGCACGGGCTGGCCCCAAGGAGGTAGTGGTGCCCGGGGCCATATATGGCCCAGAGGGGGGGCGCACGGCTCCCCTCCCATTTTTTTAAAGTGATTTGACCCTGGGGAATTGGTGGTCCCTGGGGACCGGGGGCACACAGCCCCCACATTCATTTTATATTTAGCCCTGGGGAAGTGGGGGTCCCCGGGGCTTGTAATAAGCCCAGGAGGAGGGTCCGCGCGGACCCCTCCACATTTAAAATTAAAGCCCCGGGGAGGTGGTGGTCCCCGGGGCTCCAAGGAAGCCCAAGAGGGGGGGGTCAGCAAGGCCCCCCTCCATTATGTAAATAAAGCCCCGGGGAGGTGGTGGTCCCCGGGGCTCTGAGAGCCTTAGGAAAGGGGTCCCACGTGCCCCCTCCTTTTTTGTAAAAATGCCCCAGGACCTGGCCCACCCTGAGGCTCATTTCAAAACAAGCATGGTATACCGCTCTTGTTTGTTTGTTCTTTTAAATTTTGCCACGAATCCGCAGATCCGCCTACAATTTCGTGGCAAAATTTTAAAATAAATGTTTTTAAAGCCCAGCGGGGTCCCTCTGGGACCCCACCACCACATCTAGGGTTTTAACGTACTCCTACTCTGCCCTCTTTTCTATATTTTTAATGTTTTTTGTGTGACTCGGCGTAAGCCAAGTCCCAAGATGGCTGCGAACACTTCCTGGTTGAAGCGTTGGCAGCCAATCAGATTACAGCACAGGGACTGTCGGATCCACGGAGGATATGCGTCCCTAGATATACAAATTTGGATTTCAGTTAATATCTCTAAAACTACTGAACAGATTTACACCAAACTAGCAAAAGGCTCTTCCCTGGACCAAGATCTACCTTTCAGCCAAGTTTGGTGTACTTCCGTTCAGCGGTTCGGGCTGTAGTCGTGTTCAAAACCCCTAAGGGAATTAACATGGGGAAAATGTGTTTTGCCCCCCCTTTTTCTTGACCATTGCTTCACAGATCACCCTGAAACTTTCAAGAAACCAACCGAAGTAAGTGTTGTATCTGTTTGAAACATTTTGTGAAGATTAGTGAAAGGGCGCCAAAGATACAAAAAACGCTCTTTCTATGGTAACATGGTCCTAACTATAGCTACCTATAGCCTAGCATGTATATATATATATATATATATATATATATATATATATATATATATATATGTATATATATATACACATATATACATATATATACTCATTAAATGCATCGCAGGCTGGTATTAGAAATGACAGGTGGTGTGATCGACATTACAACAGGTTCATAATGAAACTGCAATCAATAATTCAATGGGGTTTTTAATACCAAATCTGGCTTATCGCAATTTATTATGTCTGGCAAGTCTCTGTAGCTCAAGGTGATGTTCCCACACAGTGGAGTAGCTAGGCCTTATGTCGCCCCTGGCGGCCCCTGCGTTTGCCGCCCGCGGTGGCAAATGTAAGAGCGGGGGTGCTGGCGGTTCCTGCCTTTGCCGCTCCCAGACTGGCACAGGTAAGAGCCCCCCCCCCCCCCTTGCTATGCCACTGTTCCCATATTAAGTTTTTTCGCAAGTGCTGATGGATCGACAGTACCATTTAAAATCAGATGATCAATTGTGAAGTCAGACAGCCTGACATGCTACATTTCATTTTCGTTTCCTGTAGACTGTTTGAGGTTTGATAACCTATTCGCTATGCACTCAAAAGCCAATACTGCTCCAATCTTTTTTTAGACATCTGATCAAACCTTACATCCCATCTTTGAGGTCCTCAAACTGCAGATTTGGATGGGTATCTAGGATCGTTAAAACCAGACGTGGAGGATGATCCTTTTGCTTCCTGGCTCAGAAACTCTGGAATCCCCTCCCTTTTTAGCTGCATATCGGTCATAATGAAGCAGCTTTCAGAAAGCCATTGAAGACTTAGCTGCTTTAATCTCCTACAGTTTGTTCGTAGTGCTTGAAAGCCCTTTCTTGGGTAACGTGCATTTATAAATTATAAACATAAGCAAAGTTTCCAGGGACAGCATTATTTCTGGGTCATTTTGTAGTTCTGGGTTTTGACAGTGCAGCTGTCAACCATACCAGCTGCTAACAATAGACATAAAGTGGACTTTGGGTCTGCCCTTTTCAAACTTTGGCTTTCTTTGACTACCCGCTTCCAGTGCAGGTACTCAAGAAGGCTCAAGAGTATGAAGTATGGGCGAGGTAAGGACAGGGAGTAAATTGTCCCAGAAAGAGAGAAGGCAGGCAAGAAACATGCAGCAGAAAAGGAAAATTGTTAGAGCTCACTTGAAAAGAGGAAGACTAAACATGCAGAGCAATTCAGAGATAAGGAATGCAATTGATGAGGAACCAGGGTCACAAATGATAGGACTTTACATCGGACACGCCTGAAAGCAGGGACTTTAGCAAACAAGTATGAACTAGCCCTTAAGGTTCTGGCTGTGATGTCGGAAGTCAAGCGGTGCAAGAAAACAGAAGGGCTCGGTATGCAAGGCATTGAAACTCAAAATGTACCTTCCATTGACTAGGAATCAGTGCAGGGAGCGTCAAAAACATAGGGCCTGATTTTGAGTTTGGCAAATGGTATACTCTGTCACAAATGTGACAGATATCCTGTCCGCTATATTACAAGTTCCATAGAATATAATGGAATTGTAATTTGGCGGATGGGATATCCGCCACATTTATGACAGATATCCCATCTGCCAAACTCGTAATCAGGCCATAGTTGTGTTTGTGCATATTACAAACCAGCCTTACTGCCATGATTTGAAGATGTAGTCTGATAGGACTGGACATACTGCATTAAAGTAGTCGAGGTGGGAGAGAACACGTGACCCAAATACCAATGCGTGATTGAATGAAGGGATGGAAGGTAAGATTAAATTCAACAGCTTAAACTGCAGAAGACAAGTAGATAACACCTAGATTTGTGGGCCAAGGGACAGGTAAACGTCAAACTGAACCCTGACCCATTGTTGGGCGGGGGCCAAGTTGTGAAGGCCACAAATTAGATGACCAGTAAGAGGTGTTTCCCGATCAGAAGCAGCTCAACCTCTTGGATGTATGACGCAATCACGCATGCTTTTACAACGTATGCCTTTACAACGCGGGCAATACAACGAACGCGTTGTTACCACGTGTTCCATTACAACGCAAGTCATTACAACGACTTGCCCTAGGGAAGTGCTGGACTTTGGAATAGTATATTTTACTATTCCAACTCCAGTCTGTGCAACAGTAGGGAAGGTGTTGGATTTAAAATCCAACAGCGCGTTCCCTAAAGCAAGTCGTTGTAACGACTTACGCTGTAATTGAATGCTTAAGTAAGATAGAGCAATTCAAATTCATTTGCATCAGTGAAATATTTTATAGTGCACTTTCTTTCGAATGAGGAATATGCCACTATTTTATGGCTCTTAGGGCTCTGCATAAGTTCCACCTACTTCTGTTCTTAAATTATGTCTCTTGTTGAAATTTACAACCCTTCCTTTCACAAACAGGTGTAACATACGGCTGCGTTATGGAACAGTCATGGACAGAATTCTCTAAAAAAGAGAACTACGACTATTGCCATAGCCCTAAATATGCATATTTCATGATTATGTACAAAATACGTCAGTTTAGAGGTATCACCTACCAGACAGTGCAAGCTGCCTGATTCGCGAAAATACCTATTGTCAGCGTACTGTGGGCTTAGAGCCCGCCCACTGCTTTCCATTGTTTAGCTTTATTGTCACTCTGATTTGCTTGATTTATATTTGTTAGCCTGTGTGCGCTTTCCTTCTATTTCTTGTGTTTATTCCTCCACTGGAGCATAGCTTTATTACTTGTGTCCTTCTACTGCTTATTTTTCAGGCACTACTTTTTGATTTTTCGATAACCACTTCGTGAGAGTGTATGTATTTTCAAGCTGTCTCCATTGTGTTCTTTTCTCTCCCGCTCCATGTAGCTCAGTGTTGCTCTCTCTCACCTTTGTGCTTCTCCCATGCCCCCTCTGTGTTATGCTTGCCCTTATGTGCTTCTCACCCATTGCTTTCTTGCTCGTTTACCTCTGCCTCACTTCTCGTTACTGCCCCCTCGCGCCCTGCCCCCAGCCGCAGTCATGTTTTTTTTTTTTAGATCTATGCTTTATTGTTTTAAATGTGGAGCACCAGGCACCAAATTATTGCTCACCCATCCTCTTTAAAAGAGTTTTTGTGGTACTCTTTATTCATTTATTTATTTATTTACAGATCCATCTAGGATTAGTGAATAAAAATAAAGGCGCCTGCGTTATTTTTGTAACCATGCAAGAATATTAGATCTTGCACATGCTTAAAAAAATGACACAGACTGATGGCTGCGTCTTTGCACTTTTTAGCTTTTCACCATGCTGTACATGTATGTGATGCTGTACACCATGGCTAAAAGACATTAGCAAAACCAATAGGTTCCAAAGGCGAGACCTATTGAGTTTACCAATGCTTGTGTATTTTAAGGAATTTTACACCTTTTGAAACTAGCTATGCAAATCCTCTCATTTCTAAATATTCTCCCTAGCGTCATTTCTTCCTTAAACCCGCTAGAAGACTGAGCTAACTGGTGCCCCTTCCCACTCTTTCTCCAACCAGTTATGCCTGGACCTTCCTCGAGGAAGTTAGATGTGGAGATAAGTGTGTAAAATACACTTACAATTTCTAAATACCCAAAACGTTACACCTCGTTGAGTATTCACCTCATTTCTATGAGATTTAATAAACCACTCGCTTGACAGACCTCTCAGGACGCCCACAAGTAACACATTTGAGAAAAAGTAAGAGTGAATAACGTATGTACACATAAGTTGTCAGACAAAATGTTTAGTTTACTGTCTGACACCAGTCTTTGCACTTGTGTACATACAGAGTGACTTACACAGTCATGAGTTACTGCTCTTTACAGGCATAAGTCAGTCGTAGGTCAGACAATTTTCTTTATAATTTATGCCCTAGTGCTGTAGTTGAATTTGATTACAAAAAGGCAATAATACAACACGGTTCCTCTCTGAGGGAACACAATCCTTGGATGATTTAAACATAATATATAGTGCTTCACTGCATCACCTCAGGAAAATACAACTGTGTAGATCAGAGCTACAAATATACCTGTAATAACTTTACAAAATAGTATGAAAGTATGAAGATCACCAATAATAAAAAAAAAAGTGGACTGATGGTTCACTGGATAATGCAGATCATTTTAAGAGATGGGGCTATTGTAGAAGGAAGAGAATGTTGTGACTTGTTAAATGAAACAAACCTTTGACATTCTCCTGTTTGTAAAGCCTTTGATATATTCTGATATCCCACCAACTAGATGATATTGGAAAGCTGTGATTAAACAATCCTTGAACGCATTTTTCAATGCTAACATATCACATTCTCTACCTGTATGCACAATCACACCTACTGCCACCTCGTCAGAGGTCCTCTTTACCCCCCTTCTCAGCTGTGGGCAGGATCTCATAAGTCAGCCTGGCACTACAGGAGGTCACAAGGTGCCAGTTGCAGACACAGCTCAGAATACAAACCAGGTAAGTGCTGGCCTTGTTCTGAGTGGTATACACACTGCCGCCACCGGACCTGTAATAGGAAAAGGAGTTAAGAGTGCCGGGAGATGCAAGGCGTGGGACTTACTTACATGTGACACGCCTCCAGTCAAATACTGACAGTGATGGGTGGTGGTGTGTGTGTGTGTGTGTGTGTGTGTCAGCTTGCAGTCTGCAAAGTGTTGTAAAGTGCCACTTGGTGGAAAACCGGTTTCTGCCAAGATGTGTGCCTGCAACTCAAAGCCATGTTTGCCATTGCTTCCCATGTGCCATGTGAAAATAAGAAGTTATTAACTATTCTAATGATGTTTCATATTTATTGCTGTGCTTTAGGGAAATGTTACATAATAATATATTCATGCTGGAAATGTGATTTCAAACAAACTTGCGGTCTATTCATAGGGATGAGCACTAGTTGAAAAATGATCTCCCACTGTGGCAATGAGGTGGGTTGTTGAGTGAGTCAACTGGAAGGGATGTTTGTGTCTTTATTTTAACAGTCATGTTTTGTGGTGTGGCGAGGGAGGGATCCCCTTCCCGGACCGACATATTTGCACAGTAATATTTGCTTTCGAAGAATAAATGTTATGTGAATCATTTCAGTTCACTTTCTCATTCTGTTTCCAGATGTGGATGAGCGGGGTGCCATTAGGTTCCAATCAGAATCTGGTAAGCATAACCCTTAAAATATCTGCCCTGGCAGTTTGTGTACATGGGTTCATACACGCATTGCCCTTCAAAACATCCAATGAACCAGGTCATTTATGTGCAATGGAGCCAGAAGCAATCAGTGGTCAAGAATTGCATGCATTATGTCGCATGACAATCGTACTCGTTGAGAGACTACTTTCTTGATCCAGTGATCAGTTCTGGATCACATTGGTTAAGAGTGTCTAAACTGTGTAAAGTTTGAAAAGATGCAACCCATTGAACGGATCTCACTGAAGTGTCACGCCTTGTTAGGCACACATTCTGGTCTGCAAGCAGCAAAGCATCAGTTCATTTTAGCCTCCCTGTGGCTCTTGCACATTTTGTATCCGGGGCTTTTTTATGACTGGGTTTTTCCCGACTCGCTGCTGTTATGGCCATGTCAACAGGGTTTGGCACCTCTGTTGCAATCATTTTGTACCAACATCACACCAGTCTTAGTAGTGGGCACTGTCATTTATTAGACTCTAGATTCCAATGGGCAAAAGGCACAGAAGTGGCCTAAAGCATTGTATCCTTCCTCCCTTGCTTCATGACGTCTTGTTAAACCTATCCTCTCACTGAAAAAAAGTCCAGCCGTTGCTGTTCTATACATAGATAATATTGTATTTCGAGAATTGAATCTCCTGCTAACTCGTTACTCTCCAAAATTCTCTATTGCAATCTGTAACGCTGCACATTGGCTCAGAGATATGTTTTATGCAAATACACATAGAAATGTTAGAACAGGATACACTGCTTTGGGTGGTTCGCTCTTCTCTCCCCTGGTGAGCAGGGCCACCATCTCATCGATTCTGAATTGGACCTTAAGTAAAGGAGTGATCAAATGTAGTGAGCTTTGATTTGGTTGGAGAAATGTTCATAAGGTTGGCTGCAGAAGGTCCAGTAAGTATTTTGTTCATTAGCTATGAGGCTGCAATGAATTCATGTGCCCCTGGCACAGTATTTAGCTGTTACCCCACCCCGCCCCACCTCACCGTCTGCCAGTGCGTAACCTCTAGTGATGTAATCGCGCGGAGGCTGACTACTTACTGGCTGATTGTTTCTGCCTGTCTATTGCATCGAGTTGTCACCCTGTCCTGAAGCAGCCAGAAGAGCCTGGTGACTTTGTGAATGAGACTTGTGCTGATAGGTAGAATCTTCTCAAGGGCAAGCACAGTTGCACTCAGCTTCAGTGGTACAATGCTCTGCTAAGGATTCCCAAGTTCATACCAAAGCCATGAACATGTCACTTCCAGCTACCCCATCTGTCCTTCACTAAATCTACCACCAAGAACCACTGCTTCCTGGCCCCATGCCCTACCGTGTGCTGCTGCTGCCAGAGCCCAGGACGACCTCTGGTGCCCATGTCTTGAATTTTCATTACCTACGCTTACATTTGGGGCTGATCAGGCCACACTACAACAGTGGCAACTCTCGCCTTCCAAGAAGAGCTGCACAAGTGCTGTGACTGGTTTGGGTAAGTGAGGGAATCTTGCACTGCTTCAGCACAGGTGTGTGTGTGCCTGCGTGCGTGTGTGTGTGTGTGTGTGTGTGTATGATATATTTGTTCTGTGAGTATGCAAGAAACTTGTTTGGCTTGTGCCCAAGTGTTACCTATTGTTATGTTTCGTAGGGTACCCCAATATAGGCTTGACTAGTCCCCTAAACCTTCACCTACATTTAATGTACCATCACACTACATAACGGGTTTTGGTATTGACCATTTACCTAGTTAAGCGCTGCATAAAATGTCGTGTGGTTTTCCCCGAAAACTAGCCTAATTAATTATGCATGAAGATTCTCAGAATCACAACAGGTTTACCATCTTCTGCATAATAACTATGTATAAGGGTCATCCCTTCCTTCATCCTCGGCCGACATGACACAGCAAGGTAGAATCCCCTGAGGGTACTTTTTGGGTATATATACACCATATCTTTGCCAAGGCAGGCAGAGGAGAAAGACTTCCATGCTGACACACTGACGTGAGACGCTGAGGTTCCTGCACATAGACACTCCAGCTCGCAGTGGTCTAACATCCCTTGCTGGGTGTCCATCTCGAGACCAAGACGGGGTCCCACAGTCTCTCACTTCAGGTAATGGGGTTGGCTTCAGCCTAGGGGGATTCTTGGCTCTACACCTACATACATGCTAGATACACTTAGATACATCTAGTTAGGGTTGCATCGTAGGAGAACGCATTATTATTGTCATGTATTTATATGCTTGCGTATATCCATTGTTTTAGCACTATGGTAGAAATTTACCATCCATTTACTCTGTTGGTGCTTAATATCGTTTATATCTGTTTCTGTCTTATGTTTGTTTCAGCACACCTATTTTACACTAGAATGACACTGGTTCAATAAATACTTATTGAAAACGTCCCCACCATTTACTCTGTGTATCTCTCTGAGACAAAGTGAGCACGAGTGACTGAGCGAAAAGTACTGTACTGTTTCCACGATCCCTGATGGGACAGACTTGTCATGTTCGATAGTTTCCAAGCAGGGCCGTTTCTACCACTAGGCAGGGGTAGGCGGCCGCCTAGGGCGGCAAAAGGTGGAGGGCGGCCGGCGGCAAAAAAATTAAACCTCAACAGGAAGCACTTACAGATATAAATAAAGCAGGTGCCCGAGTTGAAGCTCAAATTCCGTAACGCATTAATTCAGCCCAAAAAATTCGGCTGGGGAGGTGTGCTTTCTCCCCATAGCTACCATCAAAAATTAGCTGCGATCCTTGATGGAGGTCCTTGCATCCATGACTTTTTCGAGCGCAATCCCCGTGAGGCGAGGTAGCGTAGCGCCTTCAATTCCACCGTCGACGTGACGTCATGTTAGACGTCACGTTCGGCGCCACGGGCGAAGGCTGTGCGCGCGGCCGGCAAGAGGCAGAGAGAGAGAGTTCCCGCTGCGGCTTGCAGGCCTATCAGGTACCGGGGGAGGCCAGGGTGGGATCCGGGTCGGCTGCGGCAGGCAGGTAGATGTAAAAAATATAGGGGGCTAAAGGCCTGGTCAGTTAGTTATAACCTGGCCCAGGCTAAGTATTAGGTAAAGTAAGCAAGCAGTAAGTTGAGCGGTCGTGTCTGGAGCCAAGGGGGTTTCAAGTGCCTGCAGGGCCGGCTCATTCCAGGCACTAAAACCATAGCTGCCAAGGTTTCAGAATGCTATGTGTGACATTTGCATAATTTCAGTGTAATTATGAGTGACATTTGATTTCATGTACTATGAGTGACACTTTCTGGCAAGCAACATAAAGATGAGGAAAGCACATAAATATCAGAAAATGCACTAATTTCAGCAACGAGAAATACACAGAAGATTTTAAACGTACTGCACAGTACCAGAAATTGAAGGGCACTAATCTAGCACTCTTACAGATACTCGGGTGGGGGTGGCAAAACTAACTTTACTTAACTCTGTTCTTGGTGTTCCGATCTTCGTCCAGGCAGCTGTAGTGGTGTGTGTCTGGCCTCGGCCATTGGCCAGAAGCCTGCATACCCTGGACAACATTGCTGTCGGGATCACAGGCAGCATTTCAGCTTTAGGCTGAGGTTGTCTCCACACCTGGAGGTGAAGGATCTAGAGAGTGTATTGTAGTGCAAACCAGGGCAGGGTCTGAGAATATATTGTTATGGTGCCCGCTGCCTCTAGTCCAGACATTGAGGCCCCTGGGGTCACTCTTGTATTGGACTCAGGGACATTGTCAGAGCTACAGGTGGAAGTTCAAACAAGCACAGGAAGAGTGTCCTACTCCACAGGGCCTATGCATGGTGGTCAAAGAAGAAGTTGCCACTGGGGTGGTTAGCAGTCAAAGCTTGCTCTGGGAGGAAGGTCTATCGTACAGCAAACCTATAGAACCAGAACAGGTGCCAGTACCTGTTCTGATAGCTCTAGAGGCACACAGAAACGTTATCTTGCTTCTGGCTCATAAGTTACTTTCAGCCAAACAGACAAAGGACAGGTTAGATCTATTGTTCTACTAGCCAGGTATGACCACCATACCCAACATCTAAAGTGAGTGGCAAGACTAGAGGCCATTCCAAGGCTCCTTCAGTGCCTCTACCAATGATTGGTGTCCCATGTGAGATGATGGACACAGGCCATAAGTGTGTCTAAGGTGTGGTGGACCATGCCAATATGTACTCCAGGTGGTGCCTCTGAGATAATGGCGAGGGCCCTCTTGCACTCATCTTCATGGTTGGATTTCCAAAGAATGTGGTATCCCGCCAAGTAACAGATTTTACCTTTTCACCTTTGAGGGAATGTGAGAGCAAGCTAGAGTAATTTACCACATCGCTGTGTGCCAACCAACACCAAATGCTTCAAAAAGACCCAAAAGAGCGTAATAGAAACTCTATCAAAGCAGGAAATGATTGAGGCTTCTAGCCTGGATGACTGGGGGAGAGAGTGATGTTAGTAAAAGGGAGGGGGCGGCATTTTTCCATTCTCGCCTAGGGCGGCAAAACACCTAGAAACGGCCCTGTTTCCAAGAACTATTCTCTCCTTGGTAAGAAGAGTTTACAGTGGCACTGTGAGCTAGCTAAGTATACAGGCAAACATACCCGGTGGGGGTGTCTGGACACCAATCCCACAGTTTGTTGTCTAAACGTGCTGATCCTATATAGGTTTATAGGAACTACACAACACTATTCTCTGTGTCTTATTGTAGCCTGAGAAAACAATTTCACTACAAAAAGCCAAAAAGGCAACACGAGTATTACCGTCAATGTTAGTTGAGGGTGTTGGTTTCCTCACCGAGGTGTGCTGAACATCACCAGCCTAAGCTAATCTACGACACACGAATGAATAGTATTAAAAAACATTTTAATAGCCAGCCCACTCTCCTTATGAAACCTAGCCTCTCCGCAAACACGACATCTTTAGGCTTGACTCAAACTGCTTTAGCAACAAAACACAAGCACAAGCTCCATGAATGGAAATGCAGACTGCGAGGCACAGTGACTCATTGTGGTGAAATAGCAAGTCAAGTGCTCATGAAGGAATATTTCTAGCAGGGAACTTTGAGGTTCTGGGCAAAGCTGAAGGGCAGATTGCACAGAATATATTTCACACAATGAGTTACTTCTTTTTCACCTGGCTGCAGCATATGCAGGCACAGACAAACATATATGCTTATTCATATGAATATAGATATGTAAGCTTAGCTGCACTCACAAACATACATTCTCACATCAATGGGAGGCCAAGCCAAGGCAGGTTCGAGTCTTGCTGGGTCCAACAGCAGTGCCATCACAAGCTTTGGTGTGGCCCAGGGCAAACATTTTGTCCGGGCTCCC
The DNA here is from genome assembly GCA_963921515.1 of Calotriton arnoldi. Classification (NCBI taxonomy): domain Eukaryota; kingdom Metazoa; phylum Chordata; class Amphibia; order Caudata; family Salamandridae; genus Calotriton; species Calotriton arnoldi. The sequence goes on from CAWUFW010009179.1 coordinate 173,057, forward strand.
TATCCCAGGATGTTATTGACTTTGCAAGAATGAAAAGCTGAGTGCATATAATTCAGAATTCAAATCTGAGATTTACAGGTTGCCCACTTTTATACAGCAGGCGCATTAACCCATACCAATTGCAAGCACAAAAGGAGTGTACTCAGATATACTAAGTGTTTCAGTGGTGGTAAACCGTGCAATTCAGTAAATAAAGGCTTGGAGATAATTAAATTGCTTATTCATATGTACAAAAACCATTTTGCGAGTCAGAAAACATGTTCTGACTCAGACAATGGATTCTGCAATTGATGCTGAACAGCAATTTGGAAGAGGAGTGTGATTGGCGTTCCTTGCAAACCTCGAGGAGTTATGTATGTATCACTGGTTTGCACCCATAAATCCCGTTACAGACCATTGATCTGTTACCGACTCCCAAGATGGGGTGATAACTGATTTGCAGAGATGAGAGGGGGCTCTTTTGGACACTTTCCCCTGTGGGAATCGGGGTGGTAGCTTCAGGGGGGAGTAGACAATGGTCCAGGTACCACTGTCTGTTCTCACCAAAGTTTTCCAAGACAGAAACTTTTTTTTCCAGCAGCACTGTTCCTTTCAATAGCTTGGGCTGCCTCAAAAGAAACTAAAAAAAGTTTCCTGTTCTGGAATGCAATCACAGACATGGCGGTCTGCTGTTCCTTACAGTGATTGTAGCCAATCCCAGGTGGTTGCAAGTTGTGACGTTCCTAATAAATATTAGTTATGCAGGTCGGTTTGCAACCGCCTGTGAGGTAGTTCTTTAAACAGCCAAGCTCAATTTCAGGTTAGATGTACAAATAGACCTACATGTTGCCCACAAAGTGATGCATCTTGACAATTTTGCCTGCCATGAGACTTCCCTTGGGTGCCATGTAGGGATTGAAGATCCTTGGAAACAGACTATATTCTCGGCAATAACCTCAGATGTACTTGCCAATTGCAAAGCAAGAGGTGGGAGACAAATGGGTATCAATCATCATAACATTCTAAGGGTGTGGTCCCACAGGCATATCTAGTTACAAGGTAGGATTCAAGAGACTAGTTTTAGCCAGGCCATCACCTTTTTCACTGTCACTAAGGGCAGTGCAGTATGGGGAGAAATGTGTGCTAATTAGGTTATGGTACATTTCTGCTAGTCCTGGGGATTCTGATTAACGTGGTATAACAAATCCATTAATATTGCATTACTGCATGGATAATCCATGCTGGTTACCATTCGTAACAGTTAACTGTAACTCCATGTATGGGTGGGAGACATAAATCAAGTGGTTATACGGCACCTCACGATTGGGGAAACACACCACGCCATATAAAGATGTGAGTGTCAAAGAGACACAGGGATAAGACAGTGGCTTGCAGGCTTTTGATATGATGATACCGAAAAGGGGGCAAAGTGACTAGTTATGGACATTTTTGACATCTCAATATTTGACACCTTATACCCGGGGGAGGGCAAGTCATGAGACTTTGGGCCTTATTTAGAGTTTACCAGAGGGGGCAACAGCCACAAAAAGCGGCAGATGTCCGGTCCACCCTATTTAGAAAGTATTGGCGTTTATGCACCCGAAGTTGAGTAGACAGGCCTTCCGCAGCTTTTTGGCAGATGTTCCTCATCCTTTGTCGTTTGCGAAGGTTAAGATTTCTCACTTCGCCCGAGTAAAGGTTTACCCTGCCTGCAGTGACCATTTCTTGCCACGGGATTCTCTACCTACAAATGGCAGGAAATACTGCAGCAAGAAACTGTGGTACAGCACACTACATTAAGAAGAAGGCGCCCAGCAGTGTCGCCATGAGGAGGGCTTGGATTAGAACCCATGCATGTTGTGGAGGGAGGTGCTTTACACAGGACTTGGTGAGGGGCTAAGGTCAGTGGCTTTGAAATGGAGGGTCAGCTCAGGCAGGGCATAATGGAGGCTATGATGAGGTGATCAGGGATAGCTGTCAAGTGGCAACTGCGATCCCACTACCTTCAGTGTCCCTTGGTGACAGAGTAAGCACTTTTTTGCTATCAGGAAGGGTCCATAAACTGTTTGTGAATTTGTTTTTAAACTTCCCAGTGTGAACTTGCAAAGTTGTCCTTAAAAATCAAAGTTGCCAGTCGGCCGACTTTGCTAACTTGAACACTCTTAAACATTATCACAATAGTGAAGAACAAACTCTAGACGCCTCCCTTTGGGTACAAATCCCTGTCATCACACAGTAGGGAGGGCAACTCTTAACAGAGTCCATGAAAATCACTTAGACAAAACCATTCCACCCAAACTAAACTCAGTGGATCAGCCCCTTCCAGTGAAAATGCCGAGCAGGAAGCTCACTTTTCGCAGACAAAGCTAACCATTCTGGTGTCTCTCTGTCTTACCTCTGTGCCATTGCACTCTCTTTCTTCTCTCTGGGCATCTCTTGCTCTCTGTTTTCTTCTAGCTAAAAAAAACCAGAAAAGGATAATTGGGATAAAACACCCTATGGAATGCTAGTTGCATAGCAACCCTGTGTGTCAGTATTATTTCTCAATATGTGGATTTTAGGATCATAAGTCAAGAAGCCCAGGATAATGGTTGTTGACCTTCTCAGTCGCACTGACATGATAGGTTTAGTAATCACCAGCCATGGAAAGTATAAGCCCATGGATTTCACAATCTGTCACGCTGCCTCTCCACGGCGGCTGAGAGAATGATGAAAGACAGAAGCATCTGGATTGTGCATCACCATGGTCAGTGCTCTGTGTCTGGTTCAACCATCAATCCTGAGAGAACGCTTTTCACGCTACCTCGGCTGATGATGGACAGAGCCTGCTTTCTACAATGTGGACGTACCATTGTGTCCTAGAGCGGGAAGCATAGGGTAGTCCATAACTTACTTACATATGCAGATTTTTGCACAGTATTTCAACAAGGGATTATCAATATGTTTATCGGATAGTTTTTCCAGGACGCCATTGTAAGTGATGGAGTTAGATAATAATTTCCAAATAAAGCCAACAATCAACCTTAAGCCAAGCAAGTCCACGCCACCATCCTGTATGTAGATCACACCGCACAAACATCATTACAGGAACTTCTGGACTGCGATCTAAAAACATCACAGTGGCATGAAAGGAGATCCAGGGAACCAGTACCACTACTAGACTATAAGAATGGCAGACTGTGCACTATTCAAACACCAGTATCATAGTATGCCATGTATGACTACTGTACACAATGTATTCATGGTAGCAGCATCATCTGTAAACGTCAATCACTAAGGCCATCCTTAGAAGTCGGCTGGAGCCACGGGAGATACTGTTCCAGCAAATTCTGAGTAGGCCGGTGTTCCTACACCCGAAATTACCAAGTGTGGGAAGACCTGATCCAGTTTTATTGGGTGTATCCTTGCACCCGGTCAAACAATGACATGCCATCTGCAAAAAGCTTGTGGAAAATGTCAATCTGTAAAGTTCCCAGAATCAAGAATGCTCATGCAATAAATACCTTTAATTGTGGGGTTCACGTGTTATTCCCCATTCCAGGGTCTTTCACTCTTAATGCCCAGATTCTGTGGAGGAGATACCAGCTGCAATAATTAGTTCCGAAGTATCTTCCCCCTAAAATTCCGATCAACTCATAATAGAGCACTAAGACTGCCTATTTGGGAACTCCAGGAAGCTGTCTCTTAGCATTAATCAAAGAACATGATTTTCTAGATTTGAATTTACTTTCTAAAATTTTGCTTTTTATGCCTGTAAGAAAGCTCAGTGATTTAACCCCCGCTGAATATATCTCTTTAGGTCTAGTGATCTCGAGTCCGAATCCTGGCATTACCAATTCACCTTTCCACCCTTCCGAGGATGGTAAATTGAGTTCCATAAAAAAGGAGCATGGCAATGAGTAACACCTGTTATTTACATTGCTTGTAAATGGCAGAACTTCGCTATTTGGAGATATATAAAACAAGTATTTAATTCATTAGCATTAAGTATCTGCGTTTTAAGAGAATAAAATGTGCACTACTTTTAGTCTTAACACAGTCCCACAATTTATACATTTCTTTTCTGACGACATTGATAACATACTTCGCATGTTTTGGATCAATTGAAAGATATTGTTTCTAAATCAAAATCCCAGCTGGCTATGTGCACTCTAAGCATGGGGCCACAAGTCAGGCTCTTGATTGGCAGACTGCTAGTCAGAATACGCTGGTGCTGCATATTTTGTCTTACTAGAGTCGCTGGACTCATGGAGACCATAAAGTTGAACTGTGGATAACTAGACATTGGAGGTGGGCTAGTATGGAAAAACATCCTTCTCGCCCCCCTCATCCATACGGATTAGAGGACTCTATCAATTGTTTACTGCCCGTCGAAGTTGAAACTTACATTAGAAACTGCTGGTGAAATGATGCTGCTGACCGCTATGTTTTTCTCATTATCCGCAGATGTGCGCGAGGATCGACAGCAGATGCTCGAGGATGTCACAGATCAGGTAGCCATGCGTGTGCAGGAGAGATATCATCTTTGCTGGTAAAGCCATCAGGTAGATATTAGGAATCCTGATGTGTGTCATTTGCCCGAGCCTGTTGGTAAAACATGGTGGTTGGCCAACTTGTACAATGCATTTCTCCTCCCCAAAACCACAAACAATTGAGCCAAAAAATGTTGAAAAGTGACGATAAGTGGTGTGTGATTTTTTAACTTTCCAGGCGGTTGGTAGACAGAGTACTGCAATGAAAATGTATATCTACTGGAAAAGATTTATTTTATTTTATTTATTTGCAGAGTTTTATATAGCGCTGGCTAGACCCGGAGGTATCACAGCGCTTTACATAAGGATCAGCGAGTTACAAGTTACAAAATTACATCAGTTACACAGTAAATATGAGTTACTAGAGAAAAGCAAAAACAAAGACACATAGAAGGCAGTGTTACACGGTAATAATGAATTACAAGAGCATATCATAACAGAGACAGAGACGTCCTGTGGGGCATGGAAGGTGAGGGGGGGGGAAGTAAGAAGGGATAAGGAATGCAGATCGAGTCAGGAAGACCATCATGTGGGGAAGAAATACAGGGAGATAAAATAGTCAGAGGGGGAAATACACAAACCGGAATTGGGGACAAGAAATCTCAACATCCAAGGACTCGGAGATCACAGCAGACGAGAGGAGTGAAGGAGGCCAAAAGGGGGAGTCAGCTTGAGAAAAAGGAATAGTCAGGCGAGCAAGGAGTAGTCCAGCGGCAAAGAGAAAATGTTCGAAAGCCTCCAAGATGGAGGACCTAGGTCATGGGCACCAAAGGTAATAATCCCAAAATGGCAGGATACCGTCAAATCAAAACCAATGGGAAAAAAAAAAACAGGGGAGTAGAATCCACAGAGTAGTGCTGGAAGGGGGATACAGCCACAAGATTCAAGGAGGGAGGAGGGCTGGGGATCGCAGAGTACATACGGGTCGTCTGCGTGCACAGGGTTCAGGGCTACGGGGGCAGCGGTGCTGTCGTTTCGTAAGCTGCAGAGTCAAGGAGAAGTATGCTCGGGCGCCAAGGCAGCAGACCCCGGAGGAAATGGAGGCAGCAACGGAGAATCAGGCGGGCGCACCTCCCATGGCTCGGAAGGTGAAAACAAGCTAGGGGGCACCGTACCGCGGTGTCGTGGTACTCACCGCCGCTGCAACCCCATCATGAGAAGCAAGACTCGTGTGGCCCTGTGGTATTATAGGAGGCGAAGCAAGAGGTCTAGCGGCAGGGCAAGCAGCAGCGGTCAAACCCAGAAGGCAAGGGGATGGAAGGAGGGGTGAACCTCTGCCCTGCTCATTCGACAGCCATCCGGATATCTCGATCGGGCGTCGGCCGCGCTGTGACTGGCTCCGTCGTCAAGCAGATCCTCTGAGATTCGTCTGAAGGAGGGGGGAGGAAGGAGACAACAGCGGAGAGACAACGGCAACTGTGCCCCATGTCCGGCTGGGTAGGTGACGGCTGAGGGGAAGAACCCGAGCCGGTCTCCTCTATAGCTAACCAAGCAGCACCACAGGGCATCGGCCATGTTGATCGGACTCCGCGGTCGGGACTTCAATCACGGTTCGTCAGGAAAAACTCGATATTCAGTCGCGGGAGTAGGAGAGATGAGGACAGCAGTCCATATAATCCCAGGTGAGCAAAAAGGGTCCAAGGGATTAGAGCCAACAGGGCAATCCCTGGCCGGGGAGCTCCCGGCCGGAGCTCCTCACCTGTCGGCCATCTTGAAACCATCAACTGGAAAAGATGCTGATGAAGGATTGCAGTGGAGGGAAAACCATAAGTGTGAAAGCGAGAAAAAAAACACACACCAGGTAAGAAAATTGTGACAACGAGGTGTTGTAAAAGAAAAGAAGGATTTGCTCATTAGAATGTTCAAAAGGATATTAAAAAGGAAGCTGAAAAAGAAGCAGCTAAGCAATTAATAAAAAAAATAAAGCAACAATAGGGAATGTCGAAATTGGCATGTAAACATGACAACCTCTGTCTGGTGCAAGGTAACGAGGAGAAGCGACAGAAAGCATAAGTGAGAAGGAAACCATTGAGGTGGAAGGTTGCAGGCCACTGCTGCAGCACATGGCACTCACTACCTTTGTTGAAGTTGGGTGGTGTGCAGGGACCAGATGCCAAGTATGTATGAATAACAAGAAATAAATTACCCCAGGCTGAAGACAACTGTTTGCGCAGTCATCTCTGAAGCTGCTCCCGGGTGTCATTCATGGCAGTTTATGTTTCTGTAGCACCTCAAAATGAAAGAGCTACATTTTTAAAACTCTCCTTAAATTCATGAGTTGTAGGATCTTTCGCAATTCTCTCTGTGGGATATTCCAGAGACGTGAATACACGATGGAGTAAGTCCTATCACACACTGAGGTCAGACGGGATGGTGATGGTTAAAAGATGATACTTGATGCTACTCTCAGATAGAAGCACACTTGGTTTTTGGAAGAACACACTTTAACAGATGTGTTGAAGGCTGTAAAGCAACCAGAGTGAACCCTGAGCAAAAGGATCAAGCAGGGCCAAAAGGGGGGGTTTATTGGGAAGGTTGGTGTCCTGGTGCCCGAGTTTCACCCATGGGCTCAGCAACAGCCCAGACTGATTGTAAGTTTTCGCCCCAACATCGCAAGTGCAAACAATTATCAAGTTCTGTAAGGGGAGATTTGCAGGCTCAGTTAGGTTACCTAAAGTGCCTAAGGCGGCCCTCTGTGCCCCTGGGCTCAGGAATTGTTTGTCTGCTAGGATGTTAGCTGTAATAGGCAACTGAGAACTGGGATGAGATGAACACATAATATTGTGTGGCACAGAACCTGTGAGTCAGTCAATAAAGCTAGATGTACTATTCTTTCAAAGTATTGACTGGATATTGATGAAGACGGCCTAAATAGACAACCAAGAACAACATTGACAGTAGCATACTACCCATTTACCAACAGAGCTTTGGCACCTTGCCAGGCATATGACGCCATATACAAATGTAACTAAATACATTTTACTTACCCAGTCTGACAGACTTGAGGGAAAAATCTGTAGTTTTGCCTCATCAATAAAGATGTCAGACAGCTCTTCTACTTTCGTTTCTTCGTGTCTGGTTTTCACTACACATCATTGTTTAGCGGGACAGCCTGCTTCGGATGAATAAAAAGGTGATATGACTCACTTGGATGTCAACTAGGTTTAGGCAGGGTTAGATCTACTTCCTCTGGATTGCCCTTAGGTACCCTTAGGTACCCCTGCACCACCCTTGCTATCAATGGTCTCATGGGTCATAAAGGCAGTAGCAGGAACAGAAACCAACAGAAGTCTGAAAACCCCAGTTTACTGTGGTTTCACTTCTTGCCCTTTACCTAGTCCAACTGAAGCAAGCAGGAGGCTATTGAGGGACGAAGACTGTGACAAGGGGTCAACCTTGTGACATCATCTGCATAGGTGTGTGTAATGTCACTTCCTCTGCCCCAGGCATTTTGTTGACATGATGTCTAAGGTGATACCAGATAAGCTGATGGTTAGCTCTCTAGCTTTACCCCAACCTACAGTCACCAACAAATTATACAAGCATTGTTAAAACCAATAAGCCTGGTGTTGGACTCTGGCCTTTTGGCTTTGTCAATGCTTGTTCTATTTTGCCATGGCTTTTGCAAAACATTATTGTCGGGTAAACTGCCTGGCCCTCTATAATTTACAAAAAAAGTGACGAAAGGTATAAAATATTTTTTAGGCTCATAAGCACACATTGCCAAATTATTACCAGCCAATTATTGAACCACTTTGTGTGTGCATTTACTCCTTCTGAAAAGGTACAATGTTGTTACAGGGAAATTAGCCAAAGACTTAAGTAGGCTGAAGATAAATGTGAATTATGCAACAGACCAATTGACGAAGACAGCTGACTGAAAACCCCTATTATTAAGTATATGATACATATATTTTTAGTAAAATCAAATGGTCTTCACTAACACAAGACCTAATAAATAAATAAACAAAATGCTACAGCTATGTTGAGATTTGCGATTAATTTACTCTGTCTCTTTAAACCAGACCTCATTATCCAACCAATGTCTGACACTTTCACAAGTAGAGGTGGGCGAGTCACTGGAAGCTCGAACCAGGTCAGAGCCAGATGCTTGGCTCTCACTCAGCTCGTGGTCCTCCTGAAACCTCAAACCCAAAACGAGTCTAGCTCTGTTGTGGCATCTGCCTTCCTCTCTCACTCTATCCTCATATACAAACAATTACAATTTGAGGTAAAAAATACAGACATAAGTGCCCTTTTAGTGGCTGATTTGTACAAAGTGAACCAGAAACCCTTGGATTAATCCGGGCTTCCGCGCTTAACCAAATTGTGTGATCTAAGGGAAATATTTAATTTGCCCTTTCCGCCATTACCACATATGATATCACCTTCAAGTACCTGAGTTCAGAATACCAGCTCTACAAATACCTATTGTGTTAAATTAGACTATTTTTTTTTTAGAGTTTTATATAGCGCGAACTGGACCCGAAGATATCAGGTATCAGAGCGCTTTACCAGTTGCATTACGGACGGACACATTCATTTTTGTTGGGCACGGGGAGATTAAGTGATTTGCCCAGAATCACAGGATGTTGAGTGTTGTTGCCGAGACTCGAACCCGGTTCCTCAGCTTCGAGGTCGACCGCTCTACCTGTAAGGCTATATCCTCTCCCTCTATAATCTTGTTTTATCTACAAGAGTCTGGGCCACGTACAGGGTCCACATGACAACTGACTCGACCCATAGTTCACTAACGGCATTGTTGCCAGGGTTGGGGGCAGAAACGGTCCTAACTTCACATTTAAAAACTATCACCTCTAATAAGTACCTCTCAGTACATTGATATATTGTAACGGATTAATGTCAAAGATTCCACGTGTTAATGTAATACACTTTTTTGAATTTTGAATTGACTTTATCATAGTTTACGTAAGGCTTCTTGAATGAATTATATGGAAAAATGTTCAGGGCTCGGCTCGTGCATTGTCTCTTAGAGCCAAGCAAGACCCTTGGCTCGACTCTGGCTCGGATCTCCCAGTTAATTTGTTGGCTCGCCCACCTCTATTCGCAAGTCACCGATTGGTGCTGCTCACACGCACTAAGACAAAGACATTCCGCAGGGTCTACTGTTAAGTGACGCGCAGCCCAAGCAACACGAATGTTAGCAAGAAATCCAGCTCGGGCTGCCAAAGAGGCTGCAAATGGGTGTCTAATTACTCCGCCGAGGGATGGATTAGAGCCGGGGCATTGTTCCTTCATTTCCGAGGCTCTGCTCTGCCTCTAAACCAAACATGTCGGACGGCCCGAGTTTAGGGCCTGCGCGCGGTCCCCAGTGTACAGTAGTCTACGTTGTGTAAACGCTGAGGCACGAGCTGGCTTGGCTAAAGGCAGTTGGCGCGAGTCCAAGGAGTGAGCTAGTGTGGAGATCAGGTTTCCTCTTCCCTCCAGAGAAGGTGGTGGTCTCGTCGGTTTGGGAGTAGGGAGCGAGCGAGTCATTGGCTGGTTCCTGTAAAGCTCCCCGCTCAGCCTGCACTTTTGTTGGCAGATGGTATAACTAACTCTTGAACAGACTTGAACTCGTGTACGGTTAAGATTGGCTTTCCATCTGTGTAATGTGGCTTTAGTCTTTTACAGCATTAATGCAAAAGCCCTATAGACACAATTGTAGGGGTGCCCTGTGCCAGCGGGGAAGCCGGATAATGCAAAACAGTCGCATTAAAACTGAACATGTTCTGCTTCTAAGTGGTGGACGCCTGAAAGTTCAAATGCGGGACAGTATGCAGAATGCACCAAACCCTCATTCAACTGCACTGCCAAATATTCTGGGCCGCAGAAGCTCCCCATTGAAATGAACGGATCCAAATGGAAATCTGGGGAAACATATGATGCACTATATGGTGGTGCGTTGATTTATTTATTTTATTTACTTAGTTCAACAACGTTTTGATCAGAAACGTTTCACAAAGCAACAATGGTGATATATACAACAATGAGGGTAAGGTGGTTAATATGTATTTGGAAAGAAACAGTTTGTGCATTAATTACGTCGACGAATATCATTGGCAAAGACAAACACATTGTATTATAGTAAACATTTATATAGTACTTACTACCCCTATGTGGAGCGCTGGAGCTGCTATACCGTGTGGTTGGAAGAGTGTTGTCTTTGTTTTGATTCTATGTGGGAAGTGTTTCCATGTCTTGCCTGAGGACCCCAAGGTGCGGTTATCATGTTACAGAGTGCAGAGCCCTGCAAGGTGATGGATGAAGAAATGTGAGAGACAGGCTTACAGTTTATGGTTTTCAGTAAGCTGGCAGCTTTGAGCAGTTCTGCCTGACCCTTTATGGGTTTTTTATGATTATCATCCACTTAGCTAGTTACTTCACTGGGCTGTTCTGAGGAAATCGTGGAGAGATCTGCCAGGATGGACTTTGTTAGCATCATCCCATATCTGAATGTCATTGTGAGTTGTTAAGAAGCAGTCATAGTAGGTAGCTTGTTGGGACCTGCAGTGGTGTACTAAATTAAAGTCCTCTGTTGGCCAGTGGCATGTGGCAGATCTCTTCAGTTATTCTATGCCTGGGTGGTTTATTGCTGTGGACTGGTACATACTGGGCGATGGGCAAGACCTGCAGCAATTTGGCTTACAGGAGTGTAAGATGGAATTATTATGCAGCCTGTATGAACTACAATTGACTGCCCAGTTGCTGAGTGTTATAGTATTAGTGTGAGTCAGAAGGGTTATATATGGTATTGATATTGTAACTGCATTTACATAGTGCTCACTACCCCTGACAAGGCGTTGAAGTGCTTTATGCCACGCAATACGCTGATGTTAGGGTTTTTTCAGTAGCTGTTGGTTATTGGTCTTAGTGGGATTAGAAGGGCACCGTTCAACACATTCACTCTAGTTTCTATGTGGTTGCTTAAACTAATAGGAGTTAGGTGTAATCTTTATTGTGGGGTGGGGCATATGTGAATTCATGCACATGGTGGCTATATTAATAGATGAGTTACAGGAGATTAGCAATGACAGGTTATAGAGGTATGACTTTCAGATGAGAGTTTGTGATCTTTGAAATGAGGTAGTGGCAATTTGCAGAAATACAATAATAAGTATTAAGGCAAACATGCATGTGGCTTAGACTAGGCTGCGCTCTAAGAGATGAGGGATGCAGAGGATGGAAAGTAAGAAGTGGTTCATTTGAAATACAAGGAGAGGCAACAATTGGACGTTTTAAGTCATGGTCAGTTTTCATGAGAATACAGAGGAGGCTTTTTGATATTGCCTGCAATCTGAGAATGCAAAAAGGTAGAAAGAAACATTATTTTCATGCGAGAAAGTGCTCTATTAGATGCATTTAATAAGCACTAGAATCGGGCAAAGAGTCTATCCCTTAAACGGTTACAGCTAGACCACTGCTTTAGCAAGAAAGGTGACAGCTCAAGGGATGGAAGCATATCCTAATGGCTGTATGCATATATAAGGAAATATTGTGAAGTCTGAACTCAATCAATCAATCACACATTTATAGAGTGCAGCAAATCACCCGTTAGGGTTTAGAGGCGCTTGTGGCAGCTGCATGGTCGTATCTTATTCAAACATCCAGGTCTTGAGTTCTCTCTTGAATTGCTGGAGGGTTGGGGCGGTCCTTAGGTGCAGAGAAAGGTGTTCCATGCATTGGCTGCCAGGTGCAAGAAGGAGCATCCTCCACTGTTGGTCGGTGGACTGGGGGTTGTCTGCGAGGAAGAAGGAGACGACCGGAGGTGTCTGGTTGGTTGGTGGAAGATCCGTCGTTTGTTGAGGTATGCTGGTCCTTCATTGTGTAGGGCTTTGTAGGCATAAGTCTGCATCTTGAACTAGCATCTCTTCTGTATCAGGAGCCAGTGCAGTTTCTTGAGGTGAGGTGTGATGTGGGTCCTTCTGGGCAGGTCGAGGATGAGTCTTGCTGCCGTGTTGTGTATTGTATGAAGTCTCTTCAGGATGCGTGCCATGATTGCTACGTAAAGTGCATTTCCATAGTCCAGCTTGCTGGTGACGAGGGCCTGTGTGACGGCCCTTCTGGTGTTGACTGGGAGCCACCTGAAGATCTTGCGAAGCATGCAGAGGGTGTTAAAAACAGGCAAAGGAGACTGCATGGACTTGTTTTTCCATCAAGAGCTTGCTGTCCAGGATGAGGCTGAGGTTGCGGGCATGGTCTATTGGGGCCAGTGGTGGGCCGAAACTTGCTGGCCACCGTGTGTCATTCCAGATCGAGGAGTTGTTCCCAAAGATGAGGACTTCCATCTTGCCCGTGTTGAGTTTCAGACAGTTGTCTCTCATCCATTCAGTGACGTCCATCATGCAGGTGTGGAAGTTGGCTCTGGCAGTGGAAGGGACTTTGGTTAGCGAGATGATTAGCTGGGTGTCATTGGCGTATGAATGATGTTGAGTCTGTGTGATCTGACAGCATGTGCCAGGGGAATCATGCAGTTGTTTAAGATGGTGGGGCTGAAGGCTGAACCTTGGGGAACTCCACAGATGACGCTCTTGGGCTCTGATGTGAACGGTAGGAGACGGATGATCTGGGTTCTTTCAGAGAGAAATGATGCTATCCATTTGAGGGTGTGACCCTGGATCCCAATGTGGTGGAGTCTGTTGATCAGTGTGTGATGGAAGATGGTGTCAAAAGCGGCTGATAGGTCCATAACGATGAGAGCTGCCATTTTGCCACGGTCCAGGAGGGCCCCAATGTCATCGGTGGCTGCTATCAGGGCTGTCTCAGTGCTGTGATTAGCTCGAAATCCGGATTGGGAGAGGTCCTGGAAGGTCGAAGTGCTCCAGGTGGTGGGTAATTTACTTGTTGATCACTTTAGAGGATTTCAGATGGAAATGGGAGCAGAGAGATGGGACGATAGTTCTAAGGCTCGGTTGGGTTGGCCGAGGTTTTTTCCAGGAGGGGTCTCAGTTACGCATGTTTCCAGTCTTCGGGGAAGGAGGCCGATGTGATGGAGACGTTCAGGACCTTTATGAGTTCGTCGCTGATTGTCTTATGTCCAAGGCTGAAGATGTGGGGAGGGTTCTGTGGGTGCTCCCGAGTGCAGGGAGTTCATGATGGAGATGGTGTCTTGCATGGTGAGGAGGTCCCATTGCATTGGGTTCGGAGGTGTTCCAGGTTTATGTTCATGGGTATGAGCTGGTTGATATTGTCTGCAGTGGAAGGTTGGGGTTCGCAGTTCTCCTAGATAGTTGAGATTTTTTCTTGGAAATTGCACAGTTCTTGCGAGGGTGTGATGATGTTCTCGGCGGCAGTGGGATTGGAGAATTCCTTCACAATGGCGAAGAGTTCCTTCTGCAGCAGGAGCAGGCCTCAATGCAGTCTAGTAGGGTGTTTTTTGTTTCTTTCAGGAGACGGTGGTACTGTTTGAGGGCTGTCTTGAAGGTGGTACAGTCTTCAGTTTTCCTTCTGGTGTACCACTTCCTTTCTAGTTGCCGGCTGATGAGCTTGGCGGCTTTCAGTTCTTCGGAGAACCAGCTGGCTCTTTTGGTTGTTCCCTTGGCATTAGCTATCTTGGTGGGGGCGATTATGTCGGCACATTCCGCGATCCACCAGAAGTTCTTTGCTGCTTGGTCTGAGTCGGTATTGGGTTGGAAAGGCGGGACCCAAGAGAGTTGTTCCACTGGTCTTCGGATATCCTTTTCCAGTCTCTGCATGTGGATCTGTGGTGCACGGTACCTGTGTTGGTGGTTCTTGAGATGGTGAAGTGGATGCTGTAATGGTCTGTCCAGGTAAGCTGTGTGATGTGGCAGGATTTGACTCTGTCGCTGGAAGTGAAGATGGGGTTGAGTGTTTGTCCATGAGTTGGGTGGGGTCGGTGACCAGCTGCTTGAGGCCAATGTAGTTCATGCTCTCCAGGAGGTCAGTTGTGTTGGAGTCGCTTGGGTCATCAAGGTGGAAGTTGAGGTCCCATAGGAGGACGTAGTGCTTGGAGGCGATGGTGATCAGGGAGATGAGGTCCAGGATGGTGTTGCAGAAGCTGGGGCGTGGTCCAGGTGGCCTGTAGGCGAGGCTGCCTCTGATGGTGCTCTTTCCTTCTGTGTGTAGTTGAAAGTTGAGATGTTCCATAATCGGGGTTGGATTTTCTGGGGGGGGCCGTGTATCGTATGGTGTCCTTGTAGATGATAGCATTTCCACCTCCGTGTTTGTTGGTCCTATCTCTGTGTCTTATTTTGTATTCTTTGGGGATGGCGACGGACATGTCTGGAGTGGAGGCGGGGTTCAGCTAGGTCTCCATGAGGAAGATGATGTCCGGGGTGAGGGATGAGATTGTGTCCCAAATCTCAGTGGCATGTTTTCTGAGAGATTATGCGTTGAGTAGGATGCACTGGAGGTTGTCTGTGGTGGTTTCAGTCAACGTGGTGGGTGTGGCAGTGTTTGCAGTATCTTTGGTGTTGCTGACTGCTTCGGTGCTGCAGGGAAGCGGCAGTGTCAGCAGGAGAATGGTTCTTTGGTGGTGCGTGGGGATGTGCGGCATAAAGCTTGTTTGATTTGATTTGAATGTTTAACCCATTTTAGATGTATTCTGTATGACAAAAGAAATATAGGTCTTGAGGGAGCTTTATTATTTATTGTATTTATTGCTGTTCCCCCTTTTTCTCCCTGACCTTAATTGTTTTTAGAGGGGGCTACCTTTTTTGCATCGGTGGATGCGAGAGGCTGGGGTGCTATGAGGTCTACGATGGCGTCGGTGAGGATGGCTGTAGATGAGGGTGCAGTGAAGGGTGGTGTTGGGGTTGGTCTGGAAGTGAAGGTGTTCAATGGTCATCGTTGGGTCGTCAGCATGTGTGGTTATTCAGAGGGTGTTCTTGTGTACAATGGCGATGTCTCCTCCTGGGCGATCGGGGCGGTCCTTGCGGGTGAGTTTGTAGCCGTCCGGGATGGCGATGGCGATGTCCGGTCCGGAGCAGAGGTTAGTCTATATTTCCGTGAGGAAAGCAATGTCAGGGGAGGCGGTGTTCTCGGACTTTCCACCGCTACAATGCCAGCACCCTCCTCACCCTCAACCCTGGATGCCTCACCGCCTGCCATCTAGTGTCACAGAAGAATACCCTGGAACCCTTCGTCTGCTGGAACCGCAACAGCACCTTTAACCACACCAACACGCCAGCTCCTTTCTCCGCCTAGCCGACCAACAATGCACCCGACCGGCTCAACTGCATCCTCCTCACCGTGAGGTCCCTCCTCAAACACGCCTCAAAATCTGGGACCTCCTCGACACCGCCTCCCCTGACATCGCTTTCCTCACGGAAACATAGACTAACCTCTGCTCCGGACCGGACATCGCCATCCCCATCCCGGACGGCTACAAACTCACCCGCAAGGACCACCCCGATCGCCCAGGAGGAGACATCGCCATTGTACACAAGAACACCCTCTGAATAACCACACATGCTGACGACCCAACGATGACCATTGAACACCTTCACTTCCAGACCAACCCCAACACCACCCTTCACTGCACCCTCATCTACAGCCATCCTCACCGATGCCATCGTAGACCTCATAGCACCCCAGGCTCTCGCATCCACCGATGCAAAAAAGGTAGCCCCCTCTAAGAACAATTAAGGTCAGGGAGAAAAAGGGGGAACAGCAATAAATACAATACATAATAAAGCTCCCTCAAGACCTATATTTCTTTTGTCATACAGAATACATCTAAAATGGGTTAAACATTCAAATGAAATCAAACAAGCTTTATTCGGTATATGATATATAACCATAAAAGCATTCTACACAGAAATCAATTCTCCATAATAAAATTTCATTAAAATGATTTACATATTTAAAATTCCAAGTAGAGGTTTCTCATACAAAAAGTTTCACCCTAAAACAATTTTCTTAAAGCATTTTAAAATTTAGTCAGTGCACAATAATTATATTAACAGGTCCTCACAAGAAGCATTAGGGAATAAAATACATACAACAATTCATAAAAAAGTTAAAATCTCAAATTATCGCTTATTATAGTTCTATTGCCTTAACTCAGAAAGAATATTAAAATAGTAAAGAAATGCAATGGGATATCATCTATTCAATTTCATAACTCAGCATTTCCAAATGTGAAAGGTCCTTTCTTCTCTTAATAGCCATTTGGGTAAAAAGAATAGCCGCATTGCATGTTATTACATTTTCCAAATTACAAATATGATAAAAAGCGGATTTGTAGGTATACAATCTATTATCAATAAATAGAGGTCATAAAATTGATTTTCTAATATCCCTATAAAAATTACAAAAGAGTAAGAAATGCAATGTGGTCTGGGAGGATTTACGATCACACGGGCACTTAGGTAGGTTAGAACTCCACTTACCCATCCTAGGGAATGCAATTTGAAAGTGCAAGGTGCCCAACCTTAATCTCGTTAAATAAAATCTATGTTGTGAGTTTCTTATGAAAACAAGGTACGGCTGGATACCCGCTGAGAGTGGGCCTTCACAGTAAGATCTAACACATGATTTTGTACTCAGTTCGGCCTCAATTATAGATTCCCTAGAATTTAGTAATCTCCTTTTTAGCTCCCCTTTACTATAAGTCTGAATAATCTTGGGATCATAAAAGTCAAATACCACGTTACACTCAGTTAAAAGGCTGTAGATAAACTATAGCCATGGTATTTTCCTACAATGATCAAGTGTGAGGCAATCCGAAATTATATCTTTGGTAAATTGCGTCTCATCTTTGGTCCAGATTCTATGCCAGAGTGTAAGCGCAGCCATACTAATCAAATCACTAATGTACATACCGTCTGTTTCCTTATGGGCAATGTATGTGGACTTTGTATTGGGTACCGATAACACCCTTCTTAGAAATTTATTTTCAAGGGTTTGTAATGATGAGATATTTGCCCTACCCCATAGTGCTCCACCATAGCATGCCCCTGTAATGCACTTACTCCCATATAGCTTAAGGATTTCACAAACTGGCTTATTACCTATTTTGTGAGAGAATCTGGAGATGGCCTCACTTGATCTTATACATTTTAATTTGCTTAAATTAATATGTGTACTCCATGATCCATTCCCATTAAAAAGTAGCCCCAAATATGAAAATGTAGATGTCCTTTCAATGGATACTCCTTCAACATGATGACTTCTACTCTTAGCTTTACTTTTCCCACAAATCATGACTAGGGTTTTACTCAAGTTTATTTTTAGATCTTTTCCAGTCATGAAGTTTGTGAAATTGTCTTTCAAACATTGAAGGCCATTTGCAGTCCTAGATATTAGGACTGCATCATCTGCATATAATAATACTGGAGTTACACGTTTGCCAACAAGAGGGGCATCAGCTTTTAAACTCTGTAATAAAAGGTCAATGCCATTAATATATAACGAAAATAAAAGGGGCGCAAGGACGCAGCCTTGTCTGATCCCACGGGTGACTCTAAAATGTGTGGTGCATTCCCCATTCAGGCCATAACGTATCCTCTAAGTTAGATGAGCATATGTCTGCAATAAATAACTAATTATATCGTGTGGGACGCCCATCCCTTCCAGCGTTTGCCATAACTTAGCGTGATTCACTAAATCAAACGCACTGGTAAGATCAACAAAACAAAGATGGAGTAGGCCTTCTTTGGCGATGGTATATTTCCCTATTAGCAGCTCGAGGTTAACGCACTGCTCAACCGTTCCAATACCCCTTCTAAATCCATACTGGGCTTCAGTTAGGATGTTTTTTTCTTTTGCCCAACATTCCAATCTGTCTAGCATAATTCTGCTCATTAATTTAGATGTCGAATCAAGGGGGATATTGGTCGGTAGCATTTTGCGCTTCCTCTGTCGCCTTTTTTAAAAATAGGGACAATTGTGCTTACCGACATTCATTGTGGGAAAGACATCATCAATGCAATATCTTTATTTTATTCAAAATTAATACTTATTCAATTTTGTTTGATGATCATGATATTTTTCTGATAGCATCAGGTTAAAGTCAATTTTTGTTTTTAAAAAAATCATATATATCATTTTAAAAAAATGTTTTCCTTTTTTACATTTTGTACATGATCCAATGCTTTATATACATATTCAATTCAATGTTGATTAAATACAGCACTATACTCTGGACCCCTAGAACCAACCATGCATCCAAAAGAACCCAAAATTCTCAATCTCACTCAGTCAAACCAGACAGACTCACAAACAACCCACAACCACACATACATATCCTGGTCAGAAGGGGACAAAGGTATTAAAGATCTCCATGACCATGTCGTGGGATGGGCGTGTCCAACAAGGTCGACGCGCGTTTCGGTGGGATATGGCAGATGGAAACCACCTTCTTTAGGACCTTCCCAAATAGTATGTTTTCATTCAACAACACGGGGTACCTAAAGAGTATAGACAATGTGTTTTAATAATCCATACGCTATTCATACATTTAAAATAGATTTGACCAAAGTCTTATATCAAAAGAGAAGAAATAGATAATGTTCCAAATATTGGAAAAAGACCAATTAGCTAAAGACCAAAAACTTAGAAAGACTCAACAGGAAGAACTCCTAATTGAGTTAAGAAAAATGTGAGTGTGAAGTCCACGACTCTTCCCGTAATCACTGCGGGAAGTTTCGTGTAAAGTTGAAAATCAACTACGCCACCAAAGTATGATAAACCAAACGTGAAAAAAAGTAATACACAAAGTGCCAGAAAAGATTGATTGTACATGCCATGCTCTAATCATAAAATATGATGCTTGCCTAAAAAAGGCCATGCTTTACCGGCGCAGTGACATATTTCCTAAGTGCCAACTCCAAATATATAACAGAAAGGAATTGCTGCAACACTTACAGCTGATACTGATATGGAGAATGCTCTCTAATAGTTCTCAAGTTGGAAATACTCAGCGGATGAATAATATGCTGGGTCAATATTGACTGTAACACCTGTGACTTCCAGTGCTTAGTAACCTATATGGGCTCCTTTATAAACAAAAAGACATACAAAGGAGTGATGTACTATAGGAAAGCTTAATGTGTATAGTAATCAGGATAAGATGGTTTTGTATAAGTTAACCTTACCAGATACAATCCTTTTTACTTATTGTCCATGTAATGCTTCCTATATATCGCACGAGATCACTTGGCTATCGGCGTAAATTGCCTATAAGTGAATTAGAATACATTATCCACAGATGGCAATGATTCTACCTATCATGCGCATTGTTTATATTAGATATGAGTTTATAATTCTCCAAGTCATGCATATACACACCTATTATTCAAAGTGGTGTCGTCACAAGAGTTTTTCAAAGAACGAGGGGGGAACAACCTCATAATTCGTTGTATTCCCCAGGTGTGCTTAGTTGCAATAATTTCACGCTTCCACAATGAGGTTTTTTACATCCCTGTTATAAAGAAGACAAAAAGGCAAAAACTCTATGTAGGTACAAATCTTGCTTCCAGAATCTATACAAGCAAATGCCTCAATGGATGCTATGTTGAGCGGGCCAATAGGGGTAACCCTGCTATGGGGAGGATCTCTAAAATGAAGATAGGTGATAATGTACATTGAATGTATCACATCACTAACATAGGCTACAAACAAAGCCAGTACCCGCTAATATCACCTACGAACCCACGTACACAGCGTAGCGTAATGCTACAGAGAAACTAACGACCCTCCATGGTATGATGCAGGATAAGTACGTGGATTAATTCTTTTGCCCACTCAAACCCCTCTTACTTACGGGACCTATCCCAATATCACATGCTGATACAAATGGCTAATGCATATGCAGAAAACAAAGGCGATAACTCATCTACTCACAATATGACTCATTTCACGGACAACTCCCACTGGTACGGCAGCATTCAGTACCGGTCGGTGCTAACACCACGCCATTTAATAGTCTGGCTTCCGGCGGGACTGGGACAACATGACCCACGTCCCGTCACGTAAAATAAACTGAAACTGACGTGTGTGTCAGTAACATAGAACCACAACCAGCAGCCATATAAGAGTGGATACTCGGGAACAGATATAGTTCCCGTTTTCAACAAAGCAGCACCTTTTTATGAGAAGGTCAAAAAGTGGAAACGTTTTATTGACGACATATTTTTTATTTGGAGAGGTGACAGCACTACTCAACAGGAATATATTTCGTGGCTTAATGCCAGTGATGTCAACCTGAAGTTCACTGCTAAATTTAGCACTGTAGAAGTGGAATTTCTGGACATATTGATTTTTGGCCTTAACGGTATGTTACAAGTCAGTTTCTTTAGAAAACCCACGGCCAAGAATACCATTCTTCAACACCAAAGTTTTCACCCTGCAAGTCAAAAAGACTCTCTCCCGTTTGGGGAATTTCTGCGGGTGCGCAGAAATTGCACCAATATGAAAGACTTCCATAGGCACGGTGATGTGTTGAAAAAACGTCTTTAGGACCATGGGTATCCACACCGACTAGTAAAAAACGCTTTTAAAAGGGCCAAGTACTACAATCGGGATGCATTATTACAGGGTCCCACTTGTGAACCACAAGATCAAGTGGTATGTGTGATTAACCACTCCTAACTGAACTACAAAATCAAAAATATCCTAACTAAAAACTGGAAGATATTGAATGTACATGAGGATGAGGAACAATTGAAACTTCAACTCGTAGCCTATAGGAGAAATAGAAACTTGAGGGATATACTAGTGCATACGAGACATCAAACCCAGAACAAACATAACCAGACAACCATTACAGGACTCCCCCCTGTGCTGGGGAACCACAAATGTGGCTCCTGCCACGCTTGTGAGACGGCTATGGTAACAGACTTCTTGACATATAAAGGCAAAACTGTCAAACTCAAAGACCTGAGTAATTGTAGAAGTCAGAACATCATTTATATGCTATTGTGTCCATGCAAACTGGCATACATAGGAGAGACGGGTCGCGAATTCCGCATTCGATATAGCGAGCACAAATCTGCTAACCGCACAAGAAAAACGACAGCCCCCATCGTTCAACATTGTCTAGATAGGAACCATTTGGAAACTGAACTCAGATGGTGTATTCTAGAGAAGGTCAAATTGCAGGCAGGATCGCCTGTAGAAGTGACCCGTAAGAAAAGGGAAACCTTTTGGATTTTCACTCTGAACAGTGTAAAAGAGGGGCTTAATGAAAAAATTATTTGGAATGTTATCCATTAAAAACTACCGGTTTCTAGGCTGTATAGCATAGCCCCTGATACCTCAGATAGGGTCGTTACCTCCACCATTATGTAATAAACATCATCAAATGTGATGGAGATGTTTTCTCATTTCTGAGACTTGTTTCATCCATATTAGTGGTTACCCCAGCTGAACTCGTGACTCCATGCACTTGGGTTATTGTTAGTACTTGTTATATATTTAGCTGGTGTTTCAGCGCACCTTAGGGCCCATGCATATTGTATACATATGGAGTAACATTGTTTAACACTCCATTATCGACTTAAATCCAAATACCGGACTATATCTGTTCCCGGGTATCCACTCTAATATGACGCTGGTTGTGGTTCGATGTTACTGACACACACGTCAGTTTCAGTTTATTTTACGTGATGGGACGTGGGTCACATTGTCCCAGTCCCGCCGGAAGCCAGACTATTAAATGGCGTGGTGTTAGCACCGACCGGTGCTGAATGCTGCCGTACCAGTGGGAGTTGTCCGTGAAATGAGTCATATTGTGAGTAGATGAGTTATCACCTTTGTTTTCTGCATATGCATTAGCCTTTTGTATCAGCATGTGATATTGGGACAGGTCCCGTAAGTGAGAGGGGTTTGAGTGGGCAAAAGAATTAATCCACGTACTTATCCTGCATCATACCATGGAGGGTCGTTAGTTTCTCTGTAGCATTACGCTACGCTGTGTACGTGGGTTCGTAGGTGATATTAGCGGGTTCTGGCTTTGTTTGTAGCCTATGTTAGTGATGTGATACATTCAATGTACATTATCCCCTATCTTCATTTTAGAGATCCTCCCCATAGCAGGGTTACCCGTATTGGCCCGCTCAACATAGCATCCATTGAGGCATTTGCTTGTATAGATTCTGGAAGCAAGATTTGTACCTACATAGAGTTTTTGCCTTTTTGTCTTCTTTATAACAAGGATGTAAAAAACCTTGTTGTGGAAGCGTGAAATTATTGCAACTAAGCACACCTGGAGAATACAACGAATTATGAGGTTGTTACCCCCTAGTTTCTTTTTTTTTTTTTGTGTCCTCATTTTGCCAACTCTCTTGTTGGGACTCCTCTTATCTCTCTATACCCATATGTAAAGACCCTGCAAGAGAGGAAAAGAGATACCCCACAAGAAAAAGTGCTGTTTCAACTTCCATCTCCTATTCACACGGGGGCCATGGAAGAAATACTGGAGAGGCCAGGACCGACAGCATGTTTGGCTTAATCATTGGACCCACTTGTCTTCTCTCTCCAGTCTACCTATGAAGTCCAGATCTTATCTCTACTTCTTGGATCACAAGCCATATCCGATTCACTTGTATAGATGACATTCTTTAAACACTCAGTAAAAGATGGAGGGCTTTCAGATTTCCATAGCCTACAGATCTCACGTCTCGCCAACACTATCACATAGAATATAAACTTGGAACTAGAGGCATCGACCCGATCTCCTCCTTGAGTAAGTCCGAAAAATATCAAGTGAGGACTTACCTTGATCTGTTTACCAAGTACTTCTCCCAGAAAATTACAAACCGAGATCCAATAGGGCTTAATTTTTAGACACTCCATAAACAAGTGCAGGTCATCTGCTGCTGTAAGCATACATCTTGGGCAATTATAGGTGTTACCCGTAACCTTTGACAGCTTCGATGGAGACCAATAGACTCTGTGGGCAGTAAATAAGTGATTACGCTTAAGCGATGCAGGTTTTACCACTGTTCGTAACATACCAAATGAGTCAAACCACAATTTCTTTATATCTTCATCACTAAACTCTTTACCCCATAAGTTTGTAATTTCAGTTTCTATGTTATCGTCTGTTTCCAGGAAGGCCCAGTACCAGAAGGAGATTTCCTTTTTCCACTTGTCCGTTCTCATCACCTGGTCCAACTTTGAATCCTCCTCCTCCTGTGTCCAATCTTGTGTTTCCCACCAGGAGCATAGCTGATAGTACTTAAACCATGTCAATCTTCCCATGGTGAGGTTACCAAGTACTTCCCAGCTCACTAAACTAGAATCCTTTCTAAGGTCTGCCCAGTAACATATGCCCCCTGCTTTTAAGGGCTGACTAAGTTGGTCTCTCAAACATTCAGGGGTGCCCGGGGATTCCCAAATCGGTGCCCGTGATGAGTAATATGGAATTCCCAATCTTTTCTGTATGTAAATCCAAGTTCTTAAAGCGGACCTTAAGACCACCCCCCTAGTTCTTTGAAAAACTCTTGTGACGACACCACTTTGAATAATAGGTGTGTATATGCATGTCTTGGAGAATTATAAACTCATATCTAATATAAACAATGCGCATGATAGGTAGAATCATTGCAATCTGCGGATAATGTATTCTAATTCACTTTTAGGCAATTCACGCCGATAGCCAAGTGATCTTGTGCGATATATAGGAAGCATTACATGGACAATAAGTAAAAAGGATTGTATCTGGTAAGGTTAACTTATACAAAACCATCTTATCCTGATTACTATACACATTAAGCTTTCCTATAGTACATCACTCCTTTGTATGTCTTTTTGTTTATAAAGGAGCCCATATAGGTTACTAAGCACCGGAATTCACAGGTGTTACAGTCAATATTGACGCAGCATATTATTCATCCGCTGAGTATTTCCAACTTGAGAACTATTAGAGTGCATTCTCCATATCAGTATCAGCTGTAAGTGTTGCAGCAATTCCTTTCTGTTATATATTTGGAGTTGGCACTTAGGAAATATGTCACTGCGCCGGTAAAGCATGGCCTTTTTTAGGCAAGCATCATATTTTATGATTAGAGCATGGCATGTACAATCGATCTTTTCTGGCACTTTGTGTATTACTTTTTTTCACGTTTGGTTTATCATACTTTGGTGGCGTAGTTGATTTTCAACTTTGCATGAAACTTCCCGCAGTGAGTACGGGAAGAGTCGTGGACTTCATACTCACATTTTTCTTAACTCAATTAGGAGTTCTTCCTGTTGAGTCTTTCTAAGTTTTTGGTCTTTAGCTAATTGGTCTTTTTCCAATATTTGGAACATTATCTATTTCTTCTTTTTTGATATAAGACCTTGGTCCAATCTATTTTAAATTTATGAATAGTGTATGGGTTATTAAAACACATTGTCTATACTCTTTAGGTACCCCGTGTTGTTGAATGAAAACATACTATTTGGGAAGGTCCTGAAGAAGGTGGTTTACATCTGCCATATCCCACCGAAACGCACGTCGACCTTGTTGGACACGCCCATCCCACGACATGGTCATGGAGATCTTTAATACCTTTGTCCCCTTCTGACCAGGATATGTATGTTTGGTTGTGGGTTGTTTGTGAGTCTGTCTGGTTTGACTGAGTGAGATTGAGAATTTTGGGTTCTTTTGGATGCATGGTTGGTTCTAGGGGTCCAGAGTATAGTGTTGTAATTAATCAACATTGAATGTATATAAAGCATTGGATCATGTACAAAATGTAAAAAAAAAGGAAAAACAATTTTGGGGAAAATGATATATATGCTTTTTTTTAAAAACACAAAAAATTGACTTTAACCTGATGCTATCAGAAAAATAATCATGAACATCAAACAAAATTGAATAAATATTAATTTTGAATAAAATAAAGGTATTGCATTGATGATGTCTTTCCCACAATGAATGTTTAACCCATTTTAGATGTATTCTGTATGACAAAAGAAATATAGGTCTTGAGGGAGCTTTATTATTTCTCGCATCCACCGATAACATCCTACTCGGAGACCTCAACTTCCACATGGACAACCCCAGTGACCAGAACACTGCCTCCCTACTGGAGAACCTCGCCAACATCTGACTCAAACAGCTAGTCACCGCACCGACCCAAACAGCCGGACACACGCTCGACCCAGTCTTCTCCGCAAGCAGGAACATCAGCTACAGCCACACCACTGATCTCTCCTGGACCGACCACCACTGTGTACATCTCACCTTTGCCACACTAACCGTACACCACCGTACTCACCGCCCCTCCCCCCATCACAGATGAATCAAGGCTGCCTTAGAACTTCTCGTCGACTCCCTCAGCACAACCACTCCGCCAACACCACTGGAGGCCAACACCGCAGCAGGCAACCTCCACGAATGGATCTCCAGCTGTGCCGACACTCTGGCACCCCTCAACAAAAGACCTGGCAAGCAACACTCCAAGAAAGCCAACTGGCAACCCCTGTCCTCCACGAATCCAGCTGCACCTGCAGACGACTCGAGAAGAGATGGCGAAACAACAAAACCCCGGAAACACACGCTACCTTCAAAGTCGCCATCAACGCACACCACCTCCTCCTCAAAAAACAAAAAAAACAGCCCTCCAAGACAGAATCAACGCCAACGCACACAACAGCAAAGAACTTTTCGCCATCGTCAATGAGTCCGCCAGGCCCAACAACGAGACCACAGACGTCCCTCCCTCCAAAGACCTCTGCAACAAACTTGCCACCTTTTTCCACCACAAGATCAGGCAGATCTACGACAGCTTTGATACCCTAGACCATGCCACTTTGCCCGTCACTACTGCACACAAACATGCCGCACCCCAATAGACCGTGCTCTACTGGACCTCGAGCACAACAGAGGACACACTCAAGACCATGAGGAGCATCCACTCAGGAGCCCTGACGGATCCCTGCCTGTGCCACATCTTCCACAGAGCAGCTGCCGCCAAAGCCCCCCCAACTCTGTTGCACCATCAACTGCTCCATCGAAACCGCTCCTTCCTTGATGACTGGAAACATGCTGAGATCAAACCCCTGCTGAAGAAGCCGTCCTCAGACACGACTGACCTCAAGAACTTCAAACTCATCTCCCTCCTCCCCTTCCCAAGCAAGGTCATCGAGAAGGCCATCAACGGCCAACTCTCCGCTTCTTGGAAGTAAACCATGTCCTGGACACCTCCCAATCCAGCTTCCGAAGCAACTACAGCATGGCGACCACACTCCTCGCAGCCACCGATGACTTCCGCTCCCTCCTCGACCAGGGTGATACCGCAGCCCTCATCCTACTGGACCTCTCAGCGGCCTTTGACACAGTCTCCCAACGCACCCTAATCACAAGACTCCACGACGCCGGCATCTGTGACAAGGCACTGGACTGGATCCACTCCTTCCTCACCGGCCGAACCCAGCTAGTCAGACTATCCCCGTTCCTCTCAGAACCCACAGAGATCAGCTGCAGAGTGCACCTGGGCTCCTCCCTGAGCCCCACCCTCTTCAACGTCTACATGGCTGCCCTTGCAGCCATCTTCAGAATCCACAGACTCAACATCGTCTCCTACGCCGACGACACCCAGCGGATCCTCTCCCTCAACAGTGAATCTGCAACCGCCGGAACCAACTTCCACAGCGGAATGAAGGACATCGCTACCTGGATGAATGACAGCTGCCTCAAGCTCAACTCGGACAAGACCGAAGTACTCATCCTGGGACCCACACCTTCAGCCTGGGGCAACTTTTGGTGGTCAGCCACCCTGGGATCCCCTCCCACACTGACAGACCTCGGCATCATACTGGACTCATCGCTCATAATGCACTGCCAAATCAACACCGTCTCCTCAGCCTGCTTCCACATGCTCTGCCTCCTTCAAAAGACATTCAGATGGAACCCTACAGAATCCAGAAAGACGGTCACCAGCACACTCATCACCAGCAGACTCGACTACGGCAACGCACTCTACGCCAGCGTCAAGAAACTACAGGACATTCAAAACGCCGCAGCCAGACTGGTCCTCGACTTCCCCTATCGCAGCCACATCACACAACACCTCAGACAACTCCACTGGCTCCCAGTCAACAAGAGAATCACCTACAATCTCCTCACACATGCCTACAAAGCTCTCCAAGACGAAGGACCAGCATACCTGAACCACTGCCTCGCATTCCACATGCCCTCAAGACAACTCAGTTCAGCCCAGCTCGCCCTTGCCTCCACCCCAGGATCCACAAGACCAGAACCGAAGGAAGATCCTTCTCCTACCAAACCACCAAAACCTGGAACATCCTGCCCCTCCACCTCAGGCAATCCTTGTCGCTGACTCTGTTCAAGAAGGACCTCAAGATCTGACTTTTCAAATGATCCTACCCCCAGAGAGATCAGCAGCTCCTCCCTCCCCCCCCTTACCTCCCCCCCGACGCCTTGAGACCCTCACGGGTGAGTAGCCACGCTTTATAAGCCCCTGAATGATTGTTTGACAGTCTATCTTGGCCTCCAAGATAGTCTTTTAAGACACATTTGGGCCGTGCAAATACAACCACCCAAGCTTTTTACAGAAGCAAATTGGATTTCTCATACCCATCCTCTTCTGATTGGCCTTCACTGGCTTCCGTTAAAAGAGTGCATTACTTTCAAGGTATTATGTTATAGTATACATAGCGAGGTATATGTGGTGTTTCTCCTTCCTTCATTACAAGTCACTGTGTCCTATAACATATAGTAGGGTTTCTTTGTTAATCTTCATTAGTTCAACTCACTATTCATAAATTCAAGCATGTCCACGTGGAGGGCGTAGTTATTCAGTTCCAGCATGCAGTCTATGGAACAAGATTCCATTTCAATGTTTTGTCCAATTACTTGTTTTAAAATCATTTTGAAAACCATTAAAAACATGGCTTTCCGATAACACTGAAACAACTGTCTGGCCTTGATTCTCAGCCTAGCCCCCTGAAACCTGATATACATGAGCTCAGCAAAGTAACAAGCACTGCCAACATATGTGCAGCAACATCGATATGGGGTAGTAAGTACTATATGAATGCAATTACAATACATATACAATATATAACCCACACTGAGAGTAACACCATAACACTCAGCAATTGGGCAGTTGCTTGTAGTTCAAATAGGCTGCATAATAATTCCATTTTACAACTTGACACACTCACATACGGCACAACTGCTAAAGGTCATGTCCATCACCCAGTACTGTACCAGATCACAGCAAATAAACTTCCCATCACCAACTGATCAGGCATGGAGTACCTGCAGACCTCTGCCATATGGTGCTGGCCAACAAAGAATTTCTAATTTAGTCCACCACTGCAGGTCCCAACTAGCTACATACTATGACAGCTTCTTGACACCTCACAATGACAATCAGATATGGAATGATTTTAACTTAGTACATCCCAGCAGATCTCTCTGCCATTCTTCCTTTAACTTATGCCTGCTCAGGGCCATAAACTTTAAATAAAATATCACAGAATGGACAACCCCGTAACCAGCTAAGAGGACCATGAAAATAAGAAATACCATAAATGGACCTGCAGATCTGCTCAAAGCTGCCAGCTTACTGAAAAACATACACTGCGTGCCTGTCTCGCACACTTCTTCATCATCATGGTCTTAAGCGCTGCGTCCCATAACCCGATAACCGCACCCTGGTGATACACGTAAGACATGGAAACACTAACCACACAGGATCAAAGCAAAGACAACGTGCAACCAACCACACACCCTACAAGGTGTAGTGTGCAACCCTTGTAGGCAAGCACTTCAGCACCCAACATAGGGGTAGTTAAGTGCTGTATAAATATTGCAATACAATACAATCTGGCTTGTATTCTGACTCCTTTTTAAAATATTAAAATAGCCTGTTGCAGTCATAAAAGGAAACAAAAAACGATTACGTTTTGTACATGATGCATCTATATTCTTTTCGATCAATATTTTAATGGCTAATATTTTAGATTGCTTTTGAGATGTAAAATAGTCCCTCGCGCATTGCTCTAAGAAGTGGAATGGCATACCTAAAAGCAATAGCATGAGGGGAGAGGAAAAATACAAATCTGCCAATGCACTGTCAAGCCAGACCCAAAAATGTACATAACACAATTACGTCAGTCAGTTAAGCATTCAGTAATGCAACATTAAATGCTATACAATAATCAATCACAGTGATGCAAGAATAATATGCATTTTGTTGATGCGGAAGCCAAAAGGTACCGTTAAAAGACGGTGTCGTGAAACACAATGATGTGACTTATTTGCATATGCAGCATCTTAGAGGGGGGGTGTTTCAGAGTGAAATGAAATGAAATCCAGTATTTGTAAAGCGCACAATTACCCGAGGGTGTCAAGGCGCTGGGGGCCGTCGGGAAGATTAAGTGAGCTATTGCCCAGAGTCACATGGTGCTGGGCTAACCCGACGCTGGGGATCGAACCGTGAACCCCATGGTCCGGAGTCAGGCACCCTGGCCGCTGCGCCACACCTCTTCCACCGATGCGCCACACCTCTTCCAGTGGAGACAGTGGGTGCATTGCTGCTGCTGATGGCTATAGGGTGAAGGCCTGGAGTACTGTCTGGGGACTAGCTTCCCTTTTTCATTGAGAGGGGGTCATAGATGGGTCTTCGATGAAGCCTCCATGAACTAATACTTACAGATGGCATGTGGCAAATGATGGGCCTCCCTACAGAATGTGGTGATTGGCGCCCGTGTCTCTCAAAAATGTATAGGTCACAGGCTCGATGAGGCCCCCCCCCCCTTAGAAAGTGGCATACTATAAAGTTGAAGCACTTGCTGATGTACATTATTTTGCACATTTTCAAGGCCTGGCGTGCTACAGTGGTTACACATTGAAATACTGGGAGAAGACGTGGCCTAGTATGTTAGATTGTGGTGGAACAATGAAGCATGTCTCATTTGTAATCCAGTTTCTCCTTTTGAATATTGGGTGATCCTCGGCGAATCACGTATCTCCTTGTGCCTCAATGCCATGATCTGCCCAAACTGGGGGCACCTCTGGTGCAAGGAATTTCGAAGTCCCAGGCTGACTAATATTTTGCAATTTGTGTGCTCCCGTGCCAGCAAGGACATAGTTTTGGATGTTTGTTGCTATAGCTTGATTTCTTGTAGCCATTTGTGGTGGTACTGTAAGGCAACTGCATAAAGTGTCGAAATGTAGCACTGGGTTTGGCTGGAAGCGCCTAAACTATTTTAATACCACATATATACATTTCATAAATGTAAATCTGAAAGTTTATAAGCCAACTCATCCGCAAGGCCTGCGATTCTCTCATGGGCATTTGATATGAACAAGACTTGAGAACCTATGGGCCGCTGACTCCGCATCTACCGGAACTGATAGCAAGACACTCCATTCCCACACCCTCGTGGGACAGCTGAAATCCCCTGCTGTGCACATCAGCCGACACCAGCCTGTATCACAGCCCCTCACCCACGCCCCTCCAGCACCACCCTATAACTTTCTCCTCCACCCCATCCTTCTGTCCTCGCCATCTCCACGTCTCCCCTTCCCTCGCCATGCAAGCCGCTGACACTACAGTACCTCCCGGAGAGTTCACTCAGCCGAGTTCAAGGCTGCCTGCAAGAAGGAAAGCAGCAATCGTGCCAAATTGGAAACACATGTTAGAGCCCATGTCAGACATGCTGTTTACCCCAAAGCAGCTCCTCCCTCCACAGCCAGATCCTCTGAGGCGATATGGGCCGTTCCTCGCTCGGGATTTCCTTTGTCTGGGAAAGAACAATGTTAAAAGAAACAGACCTGTTTTTATATGAAGTAACCCGTAGGCAACGATTGAGATTAAAAATGATCAAAGTTTTAAATAGCATTCTACGAAGAAAAGAACATATTTAAAATAGTTCTGGCACAATCACAAAGAGCGTTGTAAAAATGCTGTGTTTCCTGTTACCTACTGCAGAAACATATAGACTTTCCCAAGCCCTGATATTCTTTTTATGGGTAAAATATATATTGGATATTTATTCTTAGCAAGGTCTCTAAAAGGGTCACCTTCTGTATTAGAAATAAGGCACAGAGAAGGTACATCATAATCTTATAAAATATATTGGAATATATACATATAGCATTTTCCATATCTCTTGAGAGGCCTAATGCTCTTTTCTGTGTGGCCCTGTTGTATTATTTAGGTAGCCTTCATTTCAGTAGCAAGATTACGAAGCGCTCCGATTTACATTGCTTTCCTAGGCCCACTTTGGAGTGCATGGTGGAAAAGCTGTTTGAGATTCACCTGTGGGACATGTTGGATTTGGAGTGTGAGATTTGAGGACATAGTTGGTGCACTGTGCACTGTGTCACTATCACTGCACCTAAGAATAGGAGTTGCAGCGGGTGTAAGAATTGGAGCGGCCACACATGCAGTACTTTCCATCTTTTGGGAGATATGAATCCTAGGTAGAAAATGCCTTTAATTTTCATGACTGTAGTCCTTAATGGTATACTGAGCTCAACTCAGAAGTGTCTGAAGGGGTAACTGTTGGGGGTACTGTGGAGACAGAATGTAGTATTATATTGAGTGCAACCAGCAGTGATGCAGGAACAACCCATTGAATGTACTGTACCACTAGAGTATCATAAGGTAGTTAAAACAGAAGTGACTTAGAAGCAACCCATTGGAACCCATGTTAAACCACCAGAGATTATTATATTGTAATGCACTACAGCTTTTTTGTAGTGCTTCATACCCCTGGGGTAATAAAACACTTCAATTTATACCTGGTTGCTGGGCGTCCTTTCAGAGTACATGGTTGAAAAGGGTGTCTGTTGTAAATTGGCCTATAATGATGTGTGAGATGCATGACGTTAAGGGGCATGCCCTAAATACAGTGCAGCAGCCTCTTGGTGCCTAATCATGAAGCATTGCAGAGTGTGAGACTTGACACAGTTGATATAGATGTAGCCCAGAGCTACAAAGCCAGACCCATGGAGGCAGTATTAGGTGCCTGGTGAGTATTACATAAAGTCAACACAGGAGCAATAGACGGCAAACTCCTGAAGCACAGAAAGTAAACTGAGTAGTATATAGAGTCAATCCAAAAATGATAAACTCTCAACTGTTGTCTACTCTTGTGCCTAGAAACTAGATTTGTCTTGTATAGGGTTGTGCATGATAAATAAATACAATACAATAAACAGAGAAGTATGTATAGTCTACAAAGCAGAAATGGAAATCCAATATTGGAGGCTCTGTTAGTGACCAAAGATGCTATGGTGAACATGTTGGTGTGGGTGGAGTTAAATCATAGTGCATTCCCCTATGAGTCTCTTCAATAATGTTATATTGAGTCCACCCCGGAGTGACACCTCAGCAGCAATTAAAGCCTTCAATAGTAACTGGTCAGAAGAGACCGTTCAAGAGTTAAGGCAACTTCATAACAATGAAGTCTATATATTCAGACATGAACACTGGTTTCCACAGAACAATAAACCCTCCACTGCTCTCATCAGTCCTCTGGTCAACTACTCTACCAACCACATTGTAATTCCACCGTAAAATCCTCATTAATAAAGAAACATATTTAGCTTTTGTGTATGGTGAGCAACAAAGAGGCATTTAAAATATAATGAGACTTAGCACACATAAAGCTCTCCTTAAAAACACCTGCCGGGTCCCCCTCATAACTGTGAGTTTTTCAGATAGAGTGCCCATGAACACCACCTTTAAAGTGAGCTCTTTATATAATGCTTGAATTCTTTTGATAAATACAAAACACATACGCCTCAAGAGGCACCATAAGAACTGAAAGTTGACCCTGTCAAATGCCTTTTCTGCCTCCAACAGAATCATCCCAGCAGCTACGCGCTGGGCAGATCCTAAACCGAAAATTGAAACTGACAAATTTGTGTGCAACACGGTATCACTTTGTGGCACAAAGCCATGTTGCATTGGGTCAACCCACTCAGTCACCCATGGGGAGATTTGCTTGGCAATGATTTTTATATAAATCTTTGAATTGGTATTGATTAATGAGATAGGCTGGCATAACTCACAACTCAAAGGATCTTTAATTTGTTTTAGAAATACTGCTGTATTGGTTTATTTCCATACAAGTGGTGACTTCCACTGGAGGAACGCATTGTTAAAGTTGCACAACATCAACTGAAGGTCTCATGAAAAATACAACATTTAATTCTTTAGCAGGACCTAAAGTACGTTATACAGCTCCAACCCTAAACAAAATTGTTTATGGCTAACAGTCTCCTAATTAGCCTTCCTCAATCAAGGTTAGAGTGCTCCAAGAAAGAATACTTGCTTCTGACTGTCTTGTTGCTGGCACCAGCTGGATGAATCATATTACCCCAACACTAAATGAACTTTGCTGGGAAGATACTACTCAAAACTCACATCTATCAAGCGGTGTACCTAACTAGGCCAAAATACCAGAAGCTTAAAATATCACAAGGTGCTTGCCTTCCCTATGCCTAAAAGGATTATGTGCTGGAAATCCTGAAAGCTATGAAACAGGCTGTCTGTGGAGCTGCCTGTAACTTAAGGAATTCATTTTTCTCTCACTTAGGAAAGAACCTAGATTATATTTAGGTCTGGACACAATGAGTTCCTAATGAAGAGAGCTATTCTCAGCAAAATGCAAACTGATGAACTAAGTGCAAACCTTCTATATATGTTAGCCTGTGGGCATCCATAATAATAATAATAATACTCAGATTTGTACAGTGAAACTAATCACCTGTGAGGATTATTTAGCCGCTGTTCATAGGCGAGAGGAGATTAAGTGATTTGCCCAGAATCACAGGATGTTGAGCCAACGTCTAATCTCGACTCGACCTGGATCTTCAGTTCCAAAGTCGGCAGCTCTGGCCGTTACACCACACCCATGGACTTAAGCACTCTCTGAGCCAGTTCCTGCCAGAAGATTTGCCCCAACGTCCCTTCCACTTTGGAAGCACTCTCACCTATGCTTTCTCAACTTTTCAGTTTCAAAGGGCTAAATGGTGAAAATGTCTCATGCATTATCATATTTCTAATCGTACATGTACATCTGTTCTAACATTTGGTTGATTATACTGGGAAATAATGTGATCTTACTCTGTGAAGTATGCGATTGTCTACGTCTGCAGCACAAATCATACATGGCCAGAACACTGACATCCATTAGGCATGGTCTGTGCAATAGAAAAACATGTAAATAAATTAATAAATTCAAAAACAGATAATCAGTAACCCCATTGTAGGAAAGTACCCTTTTTGGCATGGTTTCCCCCCACTTTTTGCCTGATTCTGATGCATCTTTGACTGAGTGTGCCCTGGTTTCCTGCTAACTAGGTTCCCAATACCTGTGTTCTTTCCAAAAACTGTACCATTGTTTCCACAATTGGCACACCTCTGGCTCATATATACGTCCCTTGTACAAGGTATCAGTGGTACCAAGGGCCTTGTGACCAGAGACGGTCTCTAAGGGCTGGAGAATGTATTGTGCCACCCTAAGAGACCACTCACCAAACACTGGCATACTGCCACTGCAGCCTGCATGTTTTGGTGCAGATAACAGTGCAGAGTCAACCTGGCACAGACCCCTGTGTGCCAGGCCTACCAGCACTGCAGGAAGCATGGGTAAGTCACCCCTGCAGCAGGCCTTGCAGCCCTACAGCAAGCTACACTATCCCTCATGTGAGGTCATAACTGCATGAGCAGATATGCCCCAATAGTGTCTAAGTCCATTCTTAGACATTATAAGTGCACAATGAAGCCATAGAGTACATAGGCTAGGAGCTTGTCATTACGAAATCCACAGCTACATGATGGCTTCACTGAATTCCAAGATGTTTGGTACCAAACATCTCAGCTTAATAAACCCACACTGGTGTCAATGTTGGATTTATTAAGAAATGCACCCAGAGGGCACCTTAGAGGTGGCCCTTGAATTTCTACCAACTCACTAGTGTGTGCCTGACTGTTCCACCAGCCTGCCACCTTCAGACATGTTTCTGACCCCCTGGGGTGGGAGCCTTTTGCTCTCGCGTGTCAGAAACAAAGCCTTCTGTGGGTGGAGGTGCTTCACACCTACCCCCAAGCAGGAACAGCATAGAAAGGCGTCCTTTGTTATGCTGACCAGGGCCTCTCCAGCTAGTAGACTTGCCCACCCCCTAACCAAGCCCCACTTTTGGCGGCAGGTCAGGTGGGAAAATTAGTAAGCAGAGGAGGAGTGTCCACTTTCAGCCAGGACCACCCATAAGGTGCCCTGAGCTGAGGTGTACCCCTCTCTCCAGAATTCTCCATATTGGTTTGGAGGAGACTAGCCAATAGGGTTAGGGATGTGCCCCCTCCCCAAAGGGAGTGGACATACAAAGGATGTAATCACCCTAAAGGTGAGTAGCTCATTGGCTACTACCTTCTAATCCCTGTAACGTCCCTTCATTGAGTATTTAGGGTCACCGCTGAGCCTTAATTCTCAGATTTCTGATGGCCTATGAAGAAATGGACAAAGAAGAGTCGACCCCTGCACGACAAGGAACTCCAGCAACTGCCATGGTCCCAGCTCTGCCAGCCTGTCGGCGAATTCCGAACTTTGCAAACTCCCACGACTAGTCCCGCAGACCACCAACCTCCAGAAACCTGGGAGGACTGTGTGACTTCCATAAAGACTCCAAATATCCCATGGACACCGGACGTGTCCACAAGAAACCATCTTTAAAGACCAAGAGCTATGCTGTGAGAAATCGCAAAACCTCCTTCCGGACCTACCTCTGCACCCAATGCCCACGGCCCGAGTCTAAGTGGCCCACCAGTTCTGGAAGGTTCCCCAGCAATTCTGAGCAGGATTCCATTGTGGGTTGACCCCTGCCAGACTCCATGTCAATGCCAGCAGCCTCTGCACGAAGACCCCCCCGACCTGCACCTGTTAAGCCGTTCCTGACGCAAAAGGACACCCCTGCACCGGGAGCCCATGGACGTTGGGGAGATCGACCGATGGTGTCCCGACACTTACCTGTGCATCTGTAGGTTTTCTTTGATCGGTTTCCTGGCCTGAGCCTGCAGCCTTTTTCCGAAACCGAGGTTTCTCTAGGTTTGCATTGGGCGCCCAATGCTGTGTTGGCACTCTGCACCTGGCCGCCCCTGTGCTGCTGAGGGTGTACGTTTGGTGCCATCTTGTGGCCCCCCATGTTTACCTTAACCCCCGGAGACTGGGTTACCAAACCGTGTTACTAACATCTCTTCAATTACCCCCTTCCTCAATTGGATAACATTGGCACCAGATTCCGAATTTGAACGCTGCACCCAGACGCCCCTGTGCCGGTAGAGGTGCAGATTTTGTTGCTTACTTGACCCTTGACTGGTGTTGATTCTTTATCCTACACACCAAGATTGTTAGTCATTTACTTACCTGCAATTTGTTCGATTATGCTTCCTCCCATAAGATAAAATTGTATTTCTGAATTTTGCACTAAGTGTCCACTTTTTGTCCTGAAGAGTAATTCTATTGCAAAACGTATTTACATGCAAAAAAGTATCTTTGGTTCTATAATATACTAAAAGTATTATTTTTACTAACAATGGTCTCGGATTTAGTCATTGAGTGTGTGTATCATTTATTGCCTGTGTGTGTACAACAAATGCTCAGCACTGCCTTCTGATAAATATAACTGCTCGCCCACACTACCACAAAAGAGAGCATTAGTATTATCTACTTGAGCCTCTGTAAAGCCTCTGGGGGGCCACTGGACTCTGTGCACATTATACCTCATTTTGGTATAGTATATACAGAGCCAGCTTCCTACATCCAGCACTAAAGCCATCCATGGCAAGTCAACCATCGTAGATGCCTCTAACACAAAGCACAGCCCTCTTGCAATAGGACAGGAAAATAATACATCCTATGCTCCCAGACAAGGATAATGCTATTTTAGATACCTGGCTCCAAAACTATGGAATTCCCTCTGCATCCATCTCCGCCTCTGTTCCACAGAGAAGGTATGCCATAAACAATTGAAGACTGGTCTGTTCTAATTCTGGCATTAGTGTTGTGGGTGTCTGATTTGATTTCAGCATTAGCGCTGGAAAATCCTATTTGGATAGCGATGCACCCTGCAGTTCAGTCTACCTTTTTTGCGCATAAAATTGATCAGGCCAGGAATGGTCCATGCAAATTTTTTCTGCAACTGAATTCCTGTAATCTGAAAATGTTTCCTTCACCTGAACTTTGTGTAAATTTACATGTCTTCTTTAAGGAGACAATTTCAAAACCTCCGGTGGATCGGAGTGCTAGTGAGCTCAATGCTTCAAGCAGAGAAGTGCCAGGTTTACCCTCTATTCCTGTTAATTGCTTCCTCTTCAAGTTTAGACCTATTACCTAGACATTTGACCAGTCGAAAAGGCCTTTCTAAATCATAATTCGATTTCGCTTGTGATCCCTTCATGCCCTCTGTCCTTGCCATGGCTATAGAAGTAATTAATATTGTTTTCAACAGGTTATTCAATGCCTCCCTGGATATATCTATGGTCCCCCGCACTTGGAAACAGGCTAAGGTGGTTCTCCCCACACAAAAAACCTTTGGCAGACCCTGCCACCCTGTCCAACTTTAGACTGATCTTGCTTCTGCCTGCAGCAGCCAAACTGTTAGAGAGACGAATTGATGGTCAACTTTCAGGCTATCTGGAACAGCAGAGCATACTACATCCGAGCCAGTCCGATTTTCGACCCTGACACGCACAAAGATTGCTCTGGTGGAAGTGTCAGTCTCTCTTAAAATTGCAGTGTATTAAGGAAGGTAACCTGCCCTAATCCTATTGGATTTATTGATGGTGTTCAATGCTGTCTTGCATACCATCCTCTTGCCACGGCTTATAGACATAGATCCTGTGGCCCTGTATTGGGCTGGATCCAGTCCTTTCCAGAAGACAGAGATCAGGCAGTGTGGATCACTCCCTAGTCTTGAGGAAGTAAACCTTTAAATTATGTGCTCCTCATGGCAGCTCCTTGTAGAGCTCTACTGTAACATCTACATGGCTTCCCTGGAGGAGTTCTTTGGTTTTAAGTTCATCTCTTATGCAGATGACATGCACCTTATTCTTTTGATTGATAAAGGGCCAGCGGCTATTCAGGACATCTTCAAAACCTCTTTGTTCTTTGTCAAGGGCTTTGAATTGGATGAGACAAAGTAATCTCGAATGCAACTCAGACAAGACCAAAATTCTACTTTTTGGGTCTCTTTAAGACAATTGGTTGGCCAACGCCTGATGTTCTGTCCCCCTAACCAGAACCAAAACTCTGGAAATAAATTCGATAATGAGCTCTCTTTCTAGCATCAAATCCATTTGGTTGTGGGTACCTGCTTTGCCTTAC
Organism: Calotriton arnoldi; assembly: GCA_963921515.1. Taxonomy (NCBI): domain Eukaryota; kingdom Metazoa; phylum Chordata; class Amphibia; order Caudata; family Salamandridae; genus Calotriton; species Calotriton arnoldi. Next base: position 211,828 of record CAWUFW010009179.1, read on the forward strand.
TGCGGTCTCAAAAAATGACTATCTTCTCCCAATAGAGACTCGCAAAACCGTGGTACATGCCTTGATCAAGGCTAGGCTAGATTACGCCAACATTCTGTATCTTGGCAGCTTAAAAAACAGCTTAACTGGACCCTAGATAATCAACAAGATCAGTTCACACAATCAACAAGCATTGGCAAAGCCAATCTGTCTGATTTACATTTCATTTGAGTCTTGACCAAAATATTTTTAAACAAAGTCTACTTCAATTTCAAATAAATAAATAAATGAAGGTTGTTTTGTCTATATAATGCATCTATAAGATAAAGAATTTAATGTGTGATGATTCAGAGCACTTTTCAGATGAAAAATAGTCCTTCGTGCACTGCAGTACAAATGCTCCATATGTGGCTGAATGATATACCAAACGGTCAAAAGCATGAAGTGAGACAGAGCAAAAGCGGAATATGTCAAAGAATTAGCCTCAATAGTTCTTCCAGACAGTTGCACTGTAACCAGACCTGAAAACTGAATGTAAAGCAGCTCATGAGAACTGGAATGTTACCACTGAAGGGCTCAGGAAGACAAAAGATAAGCTAAAAGACAAGTTTTAAGAGAGTGACAACAGAAAATGCATTGGCTGCAGCAGTTCATAGAACCAAACAACACAGCAGTAGGAATCAAATTGGGCCTAGGCTGCCAAAGCCCTTGTTTGGCTCCAGGTGGAAAAACAGACCTTAAGAAGATCATGAAAAAAGAAAAGCATGTTGTAAAGATTGATCCCATACTTGATAAAGAGGTTCAAAACAACTTTATTCAAGATGGTTCATTCACCGCAGCCTGCTCGTCCCAGCTCCAGAGCACTTCACAACAGTTTCTCCTTTTTAAAAGGAATATATTCTTAACATGGAGCGAAGACACACAGGATTCCAACATCACAGAATGGCAGTACCACCAGAGTTCTTTTAAGAACATTTAAAATGGCTTAAAGATACATGCACAGAATACCACACATCCCCCTCCCAATACAACATATAAGCACATAATCAAAAACGCAATAAGAAAGAAGAATAGACCTGCAAGCTTAATATGAATAACCACAAGAAAATGAAGAAATAAAAAAATAAGCCAAATAACCTATTTTAAAACATAGTCATTTAGATACTTTGGTTTGACTCGTTGCCTAACATCTCTTTCACCACACACGGGCTTCTCCTTAGTACAGACCTCACCATCATTTATGCCACCAGCTTCTTTGAAGTCCTTGGGTAAATAAACAGAAAGTTTCGCAACTCTGCTCAAGTTCCAAACTATGTGATCTTCCGTTCTGACGGCATTCTTAAAAACTTTGACTACCTACATGGGTAACAAAATCTTAGAACCTTGTGGTGCATTACCTTTGCTGGGATTTCTGATCTTGACCACATCCCCAACCTTCACTACTGTTTCTTTCACTGCCTTCCTTAAATCAAACCTCCTTTTGTTTTCACACATGTTGTTCATTTCTTTCTCAATCCTTTCTTTATCATTTTTTACATACCCCAACCCTTGTAATCTCTCCAGGATCCAAGAGGGACACAACACTGTAGACGCTTTTTTTTTGCGGAACAATTCAAAAGGACTCCTCCCAGTCAGGGAATGAGGGGTAAATCTATAACTCTTAACTTTGTTCAAGATTTCAGCATCCCAACGTTTCTGGTTGGACAGAGCCCTTTGGATGGTCTCCTTAAGCACCCAGTTGAACCTTTCCACTATACCATTAGTTTCTGGATGATAGAGAGTGGACCTCTTGTGGCGTGTTTTTCTTTCATCCAAAAACTTAGCCATCTCCCTAGAGGTAAACTGAACCCCATTATTGGATAACAAGCTTGAAGGAAACCCTTCTTTCACAAAGACTGCATCTAAAAACATGATGATATCTTTAGTCTCCACAGAGTTGGCAACTTTTATCTCCGGCCATCTAGAATACACATCCAATAGCACTATCACGTATTTGTCCACACTGCCATACTTGATGGGACCTAGAATATCTATTGCTACTTCCTCCCATGCTTCTTTGGGAAGCTTCCTTAACGTCATGGGTTGCACTCTAGGTTTTAAAATCTTATCACACTTACTACACTCAACACAATCTTTCACATTTCCCTCCACACAGATGTCCATTCCCGGCCACCAATAAATTTGCCTAAGAATCTCTTTTGTCTTGGAAATACCTGGATGATTTTCATGTGCAAAGCCAATTAATCGCATTCTCAAACTGGCGGGGAAAAATCAACCTAGTACTCCTTACTAACAAACCATTTTGAGACCCTACCTCTTCTCTCACACGAAAGAACCCACTCAGCGATTCATCCACTTTGGAGTGTTTGTTCCAATTCTTTGTAAATGCCTCTCATTACTTCTTGTAGCTTTTCGTCTTTCTCAAGCGGTTTAATCCATTCATTTTCCTTAATCACACCCTCATTAACAAAGCAGAAGGAATAATCATCAAGATCACACAAATCTTCTCCATTAGTTTCTTCAATTGCATGTTCTTTGTTGATCAGCCGTGAACAACAATCAGCCAAATTATTTTTTGCTCCAGGAACATACGTTACTCGAAAGTCAAACTCTTGTAGAGCTACCAACTATTTTCTTATTATAGAGGAAATGTTGTCTAACCCCTTTTTCTCAAAAATCTCTCTCAATTGCTTGTGATCTGTTTTAATTACAAAATTTGAGACCCACAAAAACTTGCGAAGTTTCCTCACAGCCCAGAATATCCCTAATGCTTCCTTCTCCCCTACAGAATAGCTGAATTCCGCTCCTCTTAGACTCCTAGATATAAACAAAATTGTTATTTCCGCACCATTATGTTTTTGCATCATCACAGCCCCCAAGCCCGTGGAACTAGCGTCTGTCATGACAATTATCTCTTGATCCGGCTCAAAGCTTCTTAGCGAGGTCGCTTTTAATAACAACCCCTTTACCAAAACAAACTCTTTCTCACACTCAGAATTCCATGAAAAACCCACACCTTTTTTTAACAATAGTCTCATGTTGTGTGTTTTATCAGCAAAGTTGCGTATGAATTTGGCATAATATTCTGACATACCTAAAAATTTGACTACCTATTCTTTACTAATGGGACTGGCCACGTTATTAATAGTGTCCACTAATTCTTTCTTGGGTTCTATACCTGAACCAGTAATCTTGTGGCCCAAATAATCAATGTCCGTGAGATTAAACTTGCATTTTTTTGCTTTGAGGGTCAACCCGTTCTCTCTTAACTTATTCAACACTAGCCTGACACTGTTGTCATGTTCTTCTAAGTTGTTTCCGAACACAAGTATGTCATCCTGATGGATTTTTATCCCTTTGACATTTTTGAAAATATGTTCCATCATTCTTTGGAAGACTGCAGCAGCAGAAATTAGACCGGACAGCATCCTGAGGAACTTGAAAGTTCCAAATGGCTTTATGAACGCTGTTAAGTCTTGGGAATCTGAATGAAACCTCACCTGGTGGTATGCCGATGCTAAATCAATTGAAGAGAAGAATTATCCCCTTCCAACAATGACAACATTTCTGAGATATTAGGTAACGGATAGTGATCCACAACAACACACATATTCAGTTCTCTTAGGTCTATGCAGAGCCTGGACTCCCCATTGGCCTTATGAGCCAGGACTACTGGAGCCAACCATTCCGTGGCTTCAACTTCTGTAATGATGCCATCTTTTAGGAGTTTGTCTAATTCCACTTTCATTTTTTCCTTTATTTTGATGGAGACACCTCTAACTTTGCTAACCACGGGTACAGCATCCTCTTTTAGCTTAATCTTGTGGGCATACCCTTTTAAACAACCCAACTGCTCTTTAAACACTTTGGGGGAACTCAGTTTCAAAACATGGCCTGTCTAATTGTACTTGACTTAGTCTTTCACAACACATCTTGTCTTCTTTCAACCTTACAGCAGGAGTTTCATTGGGGTCTAGGATCACTATGAGATCCTTTTGGTGTATCCAACTTACAAGTGAATCTTCCCTTTCAGAGACATACATTTTCCCTGTGATGACTCTATCTTTGAGGTTAATACTACCATTAAAGTAACCTGATAGCTTAATGGGTTCACCTCCATATCCTTTAGCTTTGATATCAGGCTTGTGAAGCACTACTTTATTTTCCAAATGTCCATCATACACTTCCCTGGGAATCAAAGTGATTTTTGCGCCAGAATCGAATAACATTCGCACTGGTACTTTCTCAATGAGCACGATCTTTAATGGTCCACTCTTTTCACATCGGCTTATCCTTAATACAATTTCTTCTACATCAAATTCCTCTTCACACACTACTTCTTGTATTTTTTTTTATGTTGCTACTGCGACAACACTTTGACACATGTCCCTTCTTTTTACATTTGTTACATATGGCTTTCCAACCAGTACACTCTTTATAACTAGCTACATGACCATACTCTCCACACCTGTAGCATGCTCCTTCACATTTCTTCACAGAAAAATCAGTTTTACCATTAACACCACCTTTGCCTTGTTGAACATTCATCATGGTGTTTTTGTCCTTAATCTTGTTGACTAGTTGTACCCCCCCTTCTTTGCACACAACATCATCCTTTTTTTAGTTCTTCGACACATGCTCTGGTATATTCACATGACTTATCTATGGTTATGACTTCAGACAGAGAAGGATTATCTTTCTCCCAACAAGCTTCTTTGGCTTTGTCTAAACTGCACCCCAACATGAATTGATCTCTTAGTCTCTCTTCATAGTTGGTACCAAAATTACAAGTCGAGGTTAGTTTTCTTAGGACAGTAACGTAATCTTCAATAGTCTCCAACAACCTTTGCATGCGTCTACCAAAATGAGGTCTCTCTAATACAGTAGAAACTTTGGGTAAGAGATGCAAGTCAAGTTTCTTCAGACAAATTTCATAATCATTTAACCCATCTGCTTCTTCCGAATGTAATTGTGGAAGATGTTCGATGATTTCTTGCCCCTCCGAACCCAAACAATGTAATAAGAGTGACATTTTTCTCTCTGCAGAGAGGGAAACACCAAAAACCCTTGCATAGTGAGAAAATAAATTTTTCCATTTCTTCCAAGAAAGGGGAGGGTCACCTGGACTTACCAAGAAGATGGCGGAGGTGGTACGTTTTGCATGATAGAGATAACCTGCAAATCCTAAGACCAGAACGTGTACATGGGAAATATAATGAGTTAACCCCGGTATACGATTGATACCCGAGTTTCCACCAGTAAAAAAAATTAACACAGATGTACGATTAACACCTGAGTTTCCACCTGCAAAGAAAATTTTACTTATAGCCGGCCTTCTAATTAAGTAATTGGTGAAATAAAGATAATAGGTCTATCACTTTAAAAGAAGTAAGGATAAATATGCCTGTCTGATATCCTGATGTCTGATATTCATTTGGGAAGAAAACTCTGCTGGAATAATAAACAAATGTTAAACTTCTGATCTAGATTCTTTCCCATGAAGAGATAAAGGGAAGATCTTTGCTGCGAGGAGTATTCCAGTGGAGAACGAGAACAGAAGGTCTAGAATGTTTCCCACGAAGAAACAAAGGATACAGTCCTTTGTTGAGTAGTGTGTTCCAAAGCAATCGAGAAAAAAAAAGGTTAGCGCTCTAGTCTTTGAGAGCACAGTGACGTGACTGCGTGCGGCAAACTCCTGAAGCTCCGCGCTGAAGTCAGAGTGTATACGTGATGACGAAGTGGAACGCCGAAGTTGGAACAGGTGAGAAGTTCTTTTCTTGAGCAAGCGGAAACGCTCTGTAGACGGATCCGATTTTAAAAAACAACTTTGACTCGAGACAGTGAGGAAGTTCGTTGACTTCCCGAAAACACATCCTAGCCAAACGAACTGTGCGCTCTCCAGAATGGATCGGGTTCGGACTGGCAGAGCGAACACAAATCAAATATGTATATCCACCTCAACTGGATGTGTTACTTTTCTCTCCGCAAATTAGTTAAGAAAGCAACAGTCAAACGACACTTCTTTCTTTTTCCACTAGAAAAATGACACGAAAGGTTGTCATGTAGGCGCCTCGCAGTTACATGCAGTGGGAATATTTAACTCAACAATAAAATTCCTCGCAAACTATGCAAAGTGATCCAGACTTGTAAGTCTTGGCAGGTAGAATGCGCATTAGGTATTAATGAAAACTCGGGCAGCTTGTCTCTCTTGCTTCTTTTAAATGTTATTTAAACTCTGCTTTCTCAACCAGTCACTCTTATTATAAAAGTAGGGTGAACTTACACAGCAGGTTTCAATTGTCACTCATAAGTTGTAAGCATACGTGATGAAGAGGTTCAAAACAACTTTATTCAAGATGGTTCATTCACCTCAGCCTGCTCGTCCCAGCTCAAGACCACTTCACAACAGTTTCTCCTTTTTCAAAGGAATACATTCTTAACATGGAGCTAAGACACACAGGATTCCAACATCACAGAATGGCAGTACCGCCGGAGTTCTTTTAAGAACATTTACAATGGCTTAAAGATACATGCACAGTATACCACACATGTCTTATGGAAAAATATACCCTAGTCCAAGGTTACAGCAGCACCTTGTAAGAAGTGGGACAAATGGCTCCAACACTTATACAACTAACAAACTCACAGACAAAACGAGAAGTGACTGCACCTGTGTTCTGAGGAGAACTTTTCTACACTAAACGACAGAGAAGAAAGCAGCTGAAAAGAGTGAATAACAACTAATGCTCACACCAGAATAAACACAGGAGACACGACAACAGGACAAATCCTACCTGCAAATGTGTGCCTCAAGATGGACACGACCAATGGTCAACTTAAGGAAAACCAGCTAGTCCCTTGGCAAAGCGCTGAGAAAATACACTTGACAGTTGAATCAGAAAGATAGGTGAAGGACAATCCCACTTTTACCAACCTTTGTTATCTGCTGATTGACGCGGGCCAACGATCAGCTCCAGCTATGTCAAAGTGTGAAAACAATGCAAGATCTGGTGAAAAACACTAGAAGCAGGATTCCATACAGAATAGAATTCTTCATCCTACTTCAAAGTCAGGGCCAAAGGGCTCACTATATACACAGCATCAACAAAAGACTGTGCGGGAATACCAGAACTGAGTTCATGGTTCCTGCTATAAAAAACATAAGTGGGAATACACTCTGGGGGAATTGGTGTGATACAAGGAAAAAATATCAGAATTTCGTTCACCAATATTAGTTTTGCGCACACATGGATTAAAATATCTTAAGAGTTAATGCAAACACAATCATACGTCTTCCAGTGTGTAATCTACATGAGTCCTAGCTGCAATGACAGAGGAAAATCAACTTGTAGGAGGATATGAAAGCATGCACAGGTTTATATCAAGACTTCATTTAAAACCAGAGAGACAATATTATATTCACAGGGAATACCCCCTACCAGGACACCTCACTGCCACAAAGGAACAGGTATGACATCATCACCAATTCAAATAGCAACAAGTTACAGGCAAAAACAAGGTCCGTGTATTTTTTAATGGGAGGGTTAAAATATTTGTCTTCAGACAATTTTCATTTAACTCAACTCAGAGCAGTAGAGTAATTGACTACCTCACCAATGATCTAGCCACCTCTGAAATTAATAAGTTAAATGTCAAATAGAAATCACCTCTCTCAGACCACTACCAACAGTTCTCTGTGTCAAAACAGCCCAAACTGTCAAACATAAACAAACTCCCCTACGAATATGTACAACATTTTCCATACAATTGCCGTGGAAGGGGAGGGCACATTTGTGTCTGCCCTTCACACTAATGAACTAAAAACATGGTCAATGCTATGGGTAATAAATCCTACAATTAGACAGCAACACATACAAACCATGCTATGAAAGATATCAATAATATCCTCCTCATCACAGCAACATTATCACTTAATAATTGCAAAACCCACACAATAACTATGCAGATGGTTTAAAAGGAAATAAAAACTAATGCAAAACGTAGAGACATCTATATAAAATGCAAGGATCCATTAAACACCGAGCTATTCTAAGAATATATCAGCAGATTTGGGAACAATAAATCAACAACAAGGAATAAAAGGCAGAACATGATAGATATACTCACCAGCTGTCTTTTCATTGATGTGTGGGATAAACTCAAAACAAGTATGAAACCAAATATAGCTATCCATCATGGCCTGGTACATAAAGATAACTTTAGGAACCTCTACAAAGTTATTCCAAAGAAACGCATACTGAGATGAAGAAAAACATCCTGACTAAATTGAATCCCCTGGGTGACATCATTCATGACCAGCAGAAACTGACAGACAAAATAGTACCGGTAAAAAAATTAAGAGAAGGCCTTCAAAACTAAAAGCAACAAATCCTGTGGTCCAAATACAACTCACACCAAGATCAGAAAGCACTAGTAAAACTTTTCAACATCAGATAACAATCTAGCCACTTCCTTGTCCTGCTCTGAAGGGCTCATAGCTCATATATACAAAGACCGGATGCACTACAACCCTACACTGTATAGAGACTAACATAAACAAACTGTTCTATAGTCTTGTGAGCTAAAGAACCAGAGGTTTCTAACTGAAATAACATGAGAGACATAGGTTACCTACCCAGACTCTGAACAACAGACCATATACTGACATTATGGATGCTTATCAGCAATCTTGCAAAGAAAACGGGGAAAAGGGTTGCTAGCTTTACTGAATTCTGAAAACCTTTTGAATTAATCTGGCACACACGGTTAAATATCAAATTACTTCTGCCTGGAGTAGGATAGAACATAATTTGCAATATCAAACACTACGCATGGTGCAACCGGCTGTAACTAAAGATAATTAGCATATAAAGCAGAGCATTCAAGCCGGAACAGATCAGACATGCGACCAAGCTCAACCAAAACGTGTCGAAACTTTACATTTATGACTTTTCAAATCCGTTATAGGAATCCCAGGCCCGATGCCTCATGCTGAATGGCTCAGAAATAAAACAGCTGCAGGTGACTAACTAGCCTAACATCTGTTAAAGAAGGACTCCAGTACAAGTGCAGTCTTTTATAAATGTACTTCAGAATATAGGCCCTTGAAGGAAACCTAGACAGACCAAAATGATGTTTCCAACAAAATCAAGGAATTACAAAAAAAAAATTAACTTATTTCACAACCTATATTTACCTGAGACCTAAAATAGATGCATTCGTTGTAAATGAGATTAAAGTCACTGTAAGAAAAAAGCTGTCAAGCTTTTTATTCCATCAGTTAACAACTAGCATACTTCAAGTCAGCTGTAAGATTAATGCTAAAAGAGTTTAATAGTATCACCTCGCCAGTCTTACTTTATGAAAGTGATGTGTGGGGCCTAACAGCAACAAGTGATTACAAGCAACAAGTGAGTATACAGAATGGACAAACCTGCAACAGAACCTATGCACCTGCAGTTCTTAAAGCAACATCTCTGTGTTCACGGAACCTACCCAAATCATGGGAAGAACAACAGAACTGGGGAGATTCCCCCTTTTACTCAATATCAAAAAGGTAATCTTTAGATTCTGTTATCACATCAAAGAAAACCACCCAAACGCCCTAATTGTCCAGGAACCAAAATACCAAGTACCAAACTATGCAAAGAATACCTAGAATGCCATCTCAAATCAAATCAAACTTTATTTGGCAAAAAGCCATGAAAGTCAAAAGTAAAATAATGTTAGTTCACTACACCTCGGGACAGTGGGGAACCCCCGCTTTAGCAGCTTAAGTGGGGTGTCACATGGCCCCATGGTATGGTGAACTCACTCCTTCTAAAATATTTATTATTTCAGGGCCTCATGTGTCTGTATGTTTGCCGGAAAAAGCTCATAAATAACACCCTTGGGAAATGGTATGTCAAAGGGCTGTGACCTTGGGCTGACAGGCAAAGTGAAGAAAGCAAAAATAGAAATTATGAAATATGGAACCACAGAGAGAGAAAAAATGGAAAGTATAAGTGAGAGATAAAAACGAACGTAAAAGTAAAGAAGATGAGAAGAAAGATGAGTTGATGCAAATGGGAAATAAAGAAAGGGAAGAAGGGTAAACGAAAGTGATAAAAAATGAAAGGGAAGAACTAAGAAAAGGCGAAAGGTAGAATGAATGGGTGAAAGGAAGCAAGAGTGAATGAATTGATGGCAGGGTGAAATGATGTACAAAATGCAAGGGTAAAACGATAAATGGAAGGGTGGAAATATGAATATAGGACAGGTGAAAGCATGGACTTGAGTGAAAGGATCGATATGTGAGAGTCTGAGGGAATGGAAGAATGATCAGGTATGTTAAATGAGAAAGGAAGAGACAAAAGATTGATGGGTGGAAAGCTGGATAGATACAGCGATATATTGATAGGTACAAGAATGAATGCATATATGAAACAGTGAAAGGATAGAGGGATTGACGAAAGTTTAGTTGGATGTGTGGGTGGATGGAAAGATGAAAGGAAGAACAGGTTGATGAATGGATAGATGGAAAGGTTAGAGGATAAATAGATAAGATAGTTGAAAGGAGGAAGAAAGTGTGAATGGAACTTTTTTAAGGAGGGTCGGGTTCGCTGACTTTGCAGGCTCACTGTGACCAGAGGTATGGCTCAAAGAGGGGGTTATTTTAATTTTCTGGCTACTCCTTTGACTTGGGAGCAATCCATTCAGGCTGTTTATTTACTTAATGGTTTTGGAAAGTACCATGTGTTACCATTCCGTTACTTCAGAGTACTAAACAGGATTCAAAATAGGATACAAGGTTGCAAGTTGAGGAAGGAACTTCTCAAGGACCTAGAATAGGACCTCGGAAGCACTACACAAAGTTTTCAGAGACACAACAGATATAAGTTAGAAGGATACAGATCCCTGTGAAGCTTTGGCCACAGACGCCGATCTGCTGTGAGTCCTAGCTGTTCCTGAATTTGTCTGGAGTTGTTGACCACTCAAAAACCTCACAAGAGATTGAAGGAGAAAACTGGTAAGTGAGAGAGAAAGCACATGGCTGCTTGCTGTTACAGGTGAGTTTTGGCAAATCCCCAGATAGAATAGCATCTGATTTAGGATTAGTGCACTGACTCGTTCTCAGCCGGCGTGTAGGATGAGTGCTAAAAGAGTACCAGAAAGAGGGAAAGGTCAATATACAGGTACTATTCAAATATGTTCGGTGTAAATAGACATTAGTGAAAAGAGAGTCAGTGTTTTTACTCGAATCCATGGTTGATGGTATGGTCATGACAACAAACCTCGACCAGGATATTGGAACAGATCCCCAGGACGCTCAGGAGACAGTCCAACGAATAACAGCAGATTGATGTGTAACAACAACAGACTACACAGACAAATAGAGGCAAGGCAAAAATAGTTTTCAGGTAAAAGCTAATGCGGGGGAACCAGAAGGGTAAAAAAATAAAAATATGTAATGCAGGGTCATGTGGGCGAGCTAATCGAAAACAAAGAGTCAATAAATACAACTACTAATTCTTGCTAGGCAAGGACACCTATGTGTAGCGCAGTTAAATATGCTCTTCTACTAATGACCTGGAAGTGAATTTACTGATCTGGAAGTTCCTATTCATGCAACGGTTAGCGGTCTGGCTTTCCCACGTCTTTGTCCAATTTTCCAGAATTTCCATTCTGTTCCCTGTCTGAATCAGGTGATTCACCAATTAATGAGAGGGGCAACTTGCCTATCATGTGACGCCTTCTCTCTGCGCTCTTGGACTAAAATCGTGACAGTCCAGAAAAGAAAATGTAATCTTGTGGAATACCTCACTGTGGTAAAAAGGCCCACTGCTCAAACGCTCACCAAATACAGACTTCGTGACCACACACTAGAAATAGGACCAGTCGACACAGAAAGAACCACAAATCCAGAGATGGTGGAATTTGCTAATGACGCAACTTGGAAAAAGTAGAGACAGAGATACTTTCTTCTTAACTGCCTCACCTACAGAGCAATTTGCGAGACATACTTCCTCACATTTTGCAAGGAAAATTAAGTATTTGTTAGAAAAACTGAAAAAGAAAATGTGTATATCATAGGAGGAGACCTACTAAAAACAGGAGCAAAATCCTATCATGCACATCACCAGAAGATGGAGCATAAAACATGCCCTTCAAAAGGTGTGGAAACTGTAACTATGACTACTTCACATACTATTATATTAAATGTATTTTTCGTTATTACTTTGTTGAGGCAGATGAGCCAACAAATAAACAGGGAGAGCCCAACCACACCGTCTGGCTCTATCAGCACATGCCCGATTCAAGCCCTGAAAATAGTTGGCATTTAAACCGAGCAACAAACAACATTTGAAAATGACAGTCTCTTTAAAAAAAAAAAAGTACTTCTTTAACATGCCGAAGTGATTCCCCTTAATAAATCAGATTGTTTTTGTACAGCGAACACCCCATACTCACATATTGGAAAGTGCTATAAAATAAAACATTTGCCTAGAATCATACAATTTGCGAGCAGATAAGCCAGGATTAATGCCAGATGTTCTTGTTCCACAGTGTACAATTCAGTCACTAGATGGGTGTTTTTATCGCTCTCTCTCCTATTTTACATCAAAGGTCACCCCTCTTTTCATTCTAAGCGTATGAAGTTAGAGCGTGATGGCAGAGAGAAGCCACATTAAAGTCCGGCTAATTTTGGGCTCGAGGGCCGAAATGGACCTCGAGCACTCTGGCTCGAGCTTTAAGTGGCTCGCACACCTCTATTCCTTTGGTAACACTTATTAGCCACAGCGGCGCGGAGCAGCGCTGCTATTGGCTCACTACCTGAACCAACCACGCCACTCTTCTGTCTTCTGCTCCCATATAGAGAGCTTCCGTCGACCACATCCATTTCAGGGTCCCACTCCTCCCCTCAAATCATTGCTCCGCCTTCTTCTCCCACTGGCCACCCCTAGCTCATTACGCTGCCAGTTTACTTCCCTCGAGCCCCGCCCACGGTTTCGCTTGCCTCCCCACACGTTCTTCGCTTGGCCACGCCCCTTGCTTCTAGCCTCGCCTCTGCCGTCCCCTAGTTATGCCGGCTGAGGTGGGCGCGCGCCGTGTATATAAGGTGTCTTGCGCTGAGGTTCTCCCGTTCTTGCCTGACTCTGTTTTGTGTCTGGGCGCTTTAAGTTTTCGTCTTCTGCCGCTCTCCTCGGTGTCCTGAGGATGGCCGGAGCTGGGACTCGGCTGCTGCTTCTCTGTCTCTGCACGGGGGCTGTTTTGGGAGGGGGCAGCAACAAAAAGAACCGGAGGCAGGTGCAGCCTCAGCAAGCCGTGCAACTTGGAGACCCCCAAAACAACCGTGAGTACTTCATCTCTTTCTCTACGCAAATGCATCCTCTCAACAAACCTGTTCAAAGTGAAGCACGCACTTAAAGAAGGATGGTCCTGTCTGCAACTGCAGACCCTGATAGCAGTCATTCATGTACTTATATAATGGTTATATTACTAGTCTCAGCCAGCAAGCCATCCTCTCGAATCAGGTCCTTGAGAACAGCCTGGCTGGTGGCAGCACCCTTGGATACGTCACACCATATAACTGGGAACAACACTCCAAATTACTTCCATGGGGAGACAAAGGGCTCTGCATTCCTGCACTGCACTCAATCGATTCTGGCGAATGTTTGCGCCCAAATGTTCCGGACCTCAGTCCATTTAAACGTTTTAGAGTGGAATTTCTAGATGGTGTCCATATATCGAAGTTGCATGTGGGAATTAAAAAAAACAGTCCTTTTCCACCAAAACTTTTTTCCTGAGTCGTTTTTCGTTTCTCTCGATGGCTTCCTGTTGTCTCGTAGTTGTATTGGCTTTGAGCAACGTTTCCCCTACAGTTCGCATACTAATGGTTTTATTGGAGGGATTGTTGTAGTAATCTGCTAGTGCATGTGAGCTTTGTGTGGAACATTTGGTGTTCCACCAGTGACTCATGGAATGTTCTCCAGGTTGGCAGTTGCCCCCTGGTGTTGCTGTAAGGAGCATGAATGAAACATTTCAGCTCTAAATCACTGTTTCGTTGGATGTTTTCTACTATACTAGCCCCGGACTGCTTTTCCACGGGCGTTTTCCTTCCGATGGCTGCTTTTCGAGTTCTGCTTAGCTGTTCACCTTTTATTTCGCGAACCCAAGGACTTGATCACAATTTATCTGTTGACACTTCACTTTTTTAGTGTCCAGGCCGACTTACCTAGTCAGCGTCTGCCTGAGCATGTGGATAGGACCCGTTGTGCGCCCCAGCAGTCTTTAATTGTAATGTGTAATGGGCAGTCTGCTTTCAGTGGTTAAGTTCGCGTCTTTTGTGTATTTTAACTTGCTGTTATGTTCGACGTCCTTCTGATGTAGCGCTTAATAAGGATAATACACAATTGAATCGTGTAACACAATGGGGTATTGTTAGAAATGGGATCTCTGGTTGGCTAAGGCTTGCGCCAAAGCCAGGCAGAGGCCACCACTCTAGTCAGGGCGAGGGAGTTACACGCCGACGATAACCCCTGCTCACCCCCTTGGTAGCTTGGCACGAGCAGTCAGGCTTATCCCGGAGGCAATGTGTAAAGCGTTTGCGCAACACACTCTCACAGCAGCAACACACTAGGCACGCCACAAAAGGAACTCCACACAAGGTTATATAAAAAATAGCCTTTGTATTGTCATAAATACCTTAGAAACATAATCACATCATATATAGTGTGCCAACTGGCACTAGGCAATATTCACAGGGGACTATTTACACCCGACAGGGCCAATGGGGCCACTGTCACAAATCACCAATTGTAAATGTAGCACAAATAATAAATGTAGCGCACATAATAAATGTAGCGCACAACCAGTAACTACTGGTACAGTTAGGAACTAAGCGTGAGAACCTGTAATGTAAAAGATAGGGGATGCACAAATCACCTTGCGCATGAATCACCTTAGGCATAAACTACATTAGGCCCACACATCCTTAGCATAACACATTATGAGGTAGGCATCACAAGCATCAGAACATTATGCCACACCTGCAAGCGTGAGCACCATCATATAACCATATTGGGCATCACATTAGCATAAGCACAGGGTGCCCCAATCGGGGGCGCAACACTCTGGAACTGGCCCCAGGCCAACTGGCCTCTTCACAGGGGCTCAAATGCCCAATGTCCAGAATGTCCGGGCTGGCTGCACAGGCAGCGAAAGCAAAGTGCGCAATGGCACAAGCCTAAACGTGGCAGCTGCCCACTACTTGCTGGGCAGCTGTGAATAATTAATATGGGCCTGGGCACTCACTGGGCCCTCTTCTGTCCCAAAATATCAGGGTTCTAGGGGGGGGGTCTCTCAAATGACCCCCCTGGCTGCCTTGGCAGCAACCACAGAGTGCGCCCTGCGCTGAGGGGTGGGGGAGTGTATCTCACTCCTTTCTTATCACCAACAAGAAAATGCCCCTGTGTTGCAGCTGTCTGCGCTCTCGCAGGGCAGCTGGGGTTAGCACAAAGGACACTGGCACCAACGTGCCTCTCAGCCCCACTCCGGGACTTCTACAACAATGCCCCCAAAAAGGAAATCAGCATGGGCACCTCAGGGCCCCACAGGAAAATGGCACTGGCACCACCGTGCCGCTGGGGAGCTCCCCTCTGGGACTCCTCCTGGTGCACTCGATCGGCACCTTAACCGTGCTCAAGAGACTTCAGCCCCACTCACCGGGGCTTTGTGCAGACTCCTCCTGTCTTCTTTCCGGCGGGGCAGGCACCGACAACGGGCCTCGTCTCTCTTCCGCCCCCGGCCCCTCCTCACCTGGTCAGGCGGTCTCTCTCTCTCCTCCGTGGCACCGGAGCGCGGGGTAGGCTCCCGTCGGCTTCCGGTTTCTTCCTCTTGGCAGTCCGGACTCTCCGCCCGGCACGGGAGCCCTGGTCACCGTCGGCCGGCCAGCAGCGTCGCGCTGCCTCTCTCTCCGTTTCCGGCGATTTTTGGGCGTTTGCCAGCGCGGGGTAGGCTCCCGCCTGGCTTCTATTCACCCGGTCCCCCTTCCTGGGACCGGGACTTTCTCCCGCCTTAGGCTGGACGCGGGGACGGCTTGGCGGCGTCTCGTGGAGGCGGGGTAGGCTCCCGTCCTCCTTCCTCAGCTCAGCTTCCTCTTTGGCCGCGCTGCAATTGGCCGGCCACTTAGCCCTGCCCACAACCAGGCAGTTTTGCCTGACTTCCGGGTCGCGCTGGCCGCGGCCCGGCGGCACCTGTTCTCGGCGGCTTCTCGGTGCGGGGTGGGCACCCGCCTGTAAATAAAACCAAAAGCGGGGTAGGCTCCCGCTGATAAACACACAACTGCGGGGTAGGCTCCCGCCTAAGCACGCCGCAATGCGGGGGAATCCCTACGTCGGGATTCCCTCAGACTCAAACACCGCTCAGCGCTGCAGGGCAAACAGGCTCCTCTCTCCTGGGAGCAAAATAAAAGCGCTCACGAGGCGCTAGGAGCCACAGCTCCAGCAGTGTTTCAATTAGGCCAAAAATAAAGGGTCCTTGGTGCTGGGTACACCTCAGCAGCACAGCCAGGCAGGCCAGCACGCAGGGACCCCCAGGAAACAGCAGCTGGGTCCCGCGGCGGTTCCTCCTGGCAGAGTGTCCCCTGCAAGTCAGCACAACAGAGCAGAAAAAGAACATTTTCATGGGGTCACAGCCCCTTCTTTTATACACCCTTTCCTTTGTCACATAGCACAGGGCTGGGGAAAAACCAGGTGCAACTGGTTTTGGGGGAGCTTTGGAGCACTTTGTTTTGCTCAGCTCCTCTCTCCTTTCACAGGACAGGCTAGGGACATCAGACGCACCACAGGGGGTGGAGCCAGCATTGTGGAGGGAAGGCACAGCCCTATTCAGGTCCCAGGTGCAACTCCTCCCTCCCATCTAGATGCAGATCTCCCTATTCAGCCCTGCGCTGACTCACCCTGCCCCTCCTGGAGCCACACACACCTCCCAGCCCCTGTCACTCACAAAGCCAGACATGCAATTCACATCAGGCAGGCAGACACAGAGCACACATAAATGCCAACTTCTAAAAGTGGCACTTCTCCACTAGTCACAATAAATCTGCGCACACCACTGCGCAGCATTTATTCTCACGAGTTCGCACATACTAAACTCGCCCCTGCCCTACTCTCACACCAGGAATTACCATGGACACACATATCCCCCATGCATTCCTATGGGAGGGCAGGCCAATCTCACCACACGCACTCAGAGTGCGCACGCACTTTACACTGGGACACAGGGCTAAAGTGCGCAGAGGCCTAAAACCACCAACACTACACAGGGAAAAGGCTAGGAGACGAGCAAAAAGTTTAGGGGTGAACCTGCCAAAAGGGCCAAGTCCAACACAACCCCCTTCCAGCCAAAACGCAGGGCAGACCAATCACCACCGTGATGGGCTTCCCTGCTTGGGGCGATAGAACACGGACGCGGGCCCGCAACTGCAGGGACACCCTCCTGTTCTACGCCACGGTGAACCCATGTGGTTCCTTCTAAAAAAGCTGTCCGGAGCAACTGGGCTACCCCACTGGTACTCCCTAGCTGTCCGCGGCCAGGACCAGGCCCTAGGCCATCCAGATGCCACTGGTCCTTGCCCATTCACAGAGTGGGGGGTAGTAACCCCTGGCACATAGTAGCCATTCTCCACTCTTCCCCTCATCAGGGCAGGTCTAGACTGCCACTGATCCTCCAGCCTAGGGTCTGCACCCTCAGGCGGACCAGAAGTCACGGGTGAGGCTCTCCTCCCCCTACCTCTCCTTCTAGTGTTCCGCCCTCTCCTCCTTGGAGAAGCACCCTCAGAACACAACTCTCCCACCAGTTCAGGACGTCTCTCCCACAACTGGTCTCCCAACCTAGGGTCTAACCCTTCAGGTTGCACCGGGGTCAGAGGCGAGGACTCCCTCCTCTGCACCCCCTTCCAGAGTTCTGCACCCTCCCAACTGGAGCGGTACCCCTGGAAGATGAACCGGTCAGGACACTGGTTACAGATGTCCTTTCCTCCAGGTCAGGCGGATCCTTAACCTGGCCTCCCAACCTTGGGGCTGAACCCCACGGCTGAGCATTTGCCTGGCACACCAGGACTTCCGGGGGCGCACTCAGCAGCCCCCGAGGGTAACACATGACTCATGTGTTGCGTGACAGTCTGCGTGGCGCAGACCTCCCGACCCCTGTCCATCTGACAGTGCGCAGAGATCCCCCACGACAGAAGTGGTGTCACCATGGTCACTTCTAGGAGACTCAGCCCTTCTGGCTGGCCCCTGACCCACTGGTTCTTCCACTGGGGAACACATCCCCCTCTCACCCCTCAATCCGGACTTCTGTACCCTCCCAACTGGAGCGGCACTGCCAGACACCAGAACCACTGGAGCTCTATTTACAGATGCTCCAGGTTCTCCAGACACTAGGAGATCCTCCTCAAATGGACTAACAGGACAGCCTAGGCTCCCAACCTGGTGTTCCCTGAAGAAACCATCCAGGCTCTGAGACGGGGTTTCGGGCACCTGGGGACACTCAGTCCCACACTCACTCCTACTCCACTGAGACAGGACGTGAGCCCCTACACCCCTCCCACTACACTGGGACCTAGCTGGGCTACACTGAACCTCTTCCCCCATACAGGACGGGAAGATACCTGAGCCACTACTTTTGGGATCACTCCCCAATGCCTCTTCAGAACCTTGGGCCTCCACCCAGAGGTCTGCCTCACATGCAAACTCCCATAGATCAGAAAACCCACCCTCCAACAGGTGTTGGCGCAACCCCGGCAAACAACAACTGAGCAGGTGCTCTCTGATAACCAGATCGAACAGTCCTTCAAAATCCTGTTCCGTGTTAACCGTTACCCAATCAGCCAGTGCATCATTACATTCATCCGAAAAATCCACCCAAGACTGGTGAGACAGTTTCCTACTGCCCCTGAACTTCAACCTGTACTCCTCTTCTCTGGAACAAGGTACCATATTTTGGGAACTGGGACTTCCTGCACTGGACTGTATATTGCTGCCACCACTGGACTCCACCCTCACTGGGGAATCCAGAAAACTACAACTGCACTCAGGGGATAATCTACCCTCCCGAGCTAATTTCTCCCTGGCGAAGGCCCTCTCAGCCTCCGCCATCCTCTCCTGCGCTAAGACCCTCTCGGTCTCTAGCTTTTTCTCCTCCATACTCAGCTGCGCTATCTCCCTGGTATGCTCTAACCTGAGCTTCTCCAAAGCCAGCTGATTCTCCCTTTCTTCCCTCCTATCCACCCACTCCTCTGGGGACAGGAAAAGGGATGGGGCACTGCCCCCGACACTGGACCCAGCAAGGGACTCCCTATCTATGGGGTCCTCACTATCTACTGGCGTCCCTGTCCTGTCACTTTCTTCCTCCTCTTCAGACTCCTCAGGGCCCCCCTCAGACCCACCACCCTCTTGGCGTGCGGCCAGGGCCCTCTTCTCCTCATTGCGCTCACAGTCCCATTCATCCTTTTGCCATTGGATCAGGTTGTCCCTCAGTTTTGACTGGGTGTCTGACCCACTCACTGCTATGTCTCTCTCCTTACAGAAGTCCACCAACTCCCACATGCTGTATCTAAACAGACCACAAAAATTAAAAGCAGACTCCATTTTGGCAGGACGCTCAGGGACACGTGCAACACAGGAGACCTAGGTTTCTGAGCTGAAGCAAGAGTATACAATTTACAAATGACACTTTTAGGAGAAGAATTAAAACAAAACTCAGAACAATAATCCCCACACACGTGATTATCTAAATGTAGAGTTTGTAGTGCAACCAGTTGTCGCTGTGGTACTGCGCAAACGCAAGTCCAAATCCCCACCGCTGACAACCAATGTTAGAAATGGGATCTCTGGTTGGCTAAGGCTTGCGCCAAAGCCAGGCAGAGGCCACCACTCTAGTCAGGGCGAGGGAGTTACACGCCGACGATAACCCCTGCTCACCCCCTTGGTAGCTTGGCACGAGCAGTCAGGCTTATCCCGGAGGCAATGTGTAAAGCGTTTGCGCAACACACTCTCACAGCAGCAACACACTAGGCACGCCACAAAAGGAACTCCACACAAGGTTATATAAAAAATAGCCTTTGTATTGTCATAAATACCTTAGAAACATAATCACATCATATATAGTGTGCCAACTGGCACTAGGCAATATTCACAGGGGACTATTTACACCCGACAGGGCCAATGGGGCCACTGTCACAAATCACCAATTGTAAATGTAGCACAAATAATAAATGTAGCGCACATAATAAATGTAGCGCACAACCAGTAACTACTGGTACAGTTAGGAACTAAGCGTGAGAACCTGTAATGTAAAAGATAGGGGATGCACAAATCACCTTGCGCATGAATCACCTTAGGCATAAACTACATTAGGCCCACACATCCTTAGCATAACACATTATGAGGTAGGCATCACAAGCATCAGAACATTATGCCACACCTGCAAGCGTGAGCACCATCATATAACCATATTGGGCATCACATTAGCATAAGCACAGGGTGCCCCAATCGGGGGCGCAACACTCTGGAACTGGCCCCAGGCCAACTGGCCTCTTCACAGGGGCTCAAATGCCCAATGTCCAGAATGTCCGGGCTGGCTGCACAGGCAGCGAAAGCAAAGTGCGCAATGGCACAAGCCTAAACGTGGCAGCTGCCCACTACTTGCTGGGCAGCTGTGAATAATTAATATGGGCCTGGGCACTCACTGGGCCCTCTTCTGTCCCAAAATATCAGGGTTCTAGGGGGGGGTCTCTCAAATGACCCCCCTGGCTGCCTTGGCAGCAACCACAGAGTGCGCCCTGCGCTGGGGGGTGGGGGAGTGTATCTCACTCCTTTCTTATCACCAACAAGAAAATGCCCCTGTGTTGCAGCTGTCTGCGCTCTCGCAGGGCAGCTGGGGTTAGCACAAAGGACACTGGCACCAACGTGCCTCTCAGCCCCACTCCGGGACTTCTACAACAATGCCCCCAAAAAGGAAATCAGCATGGGCACCTCAGGGCCCCACAGGAAAATGGCACTGGCACCACCGTGCCGCTGGGGAGCTCCCCTCTGGGACTCCTCCTGGTGCACTCGATCGGCACCTTAACCGTGCTCAAGAGACTTCAGCCCCACTCACCGGGGCTTTGTGCAGACTCCTCCTGTCTTCTTTCCGGCGGGGCAGGCACCGACAACGGGCCTCGTCTCTCTTCCGCCCCCGGCCCCTCCTCACCTGGTCAGGCGGTCTCTCTCTCTCCTCCGTGGCACCGGAGCGCGGGGTAGGCTCCCGTCGGCTTCCGGTTTCTTCCTCTTGGCAGTCCGGACTCTCCGCCCGGCACGGGAGCCCTGGTCACCGTCGGCCGGCCAGCAGCGTCGCGCTGCCTCTCTCTCCGTTTCCGGCGATTTTTGGGCGTTTGCCAGCGCGGGGTAGGCTCCCGTCTGGCTTCTATTCACCCGGTCCCCCTTCCTGGGACCGGGACTTTCTCCCGCCTTAGGCTGGACGCGGGGACGGCTTGGCGGCGTCTCGTGGAGGCGGGGTAGGCTCCCGTCCTCCTTCCTCAGCTCAGCTTCCTCTTTGGCCGCGCTGCAATTGGCCGGCCACTTAGCCCTGCCCACAACCAGGCAGTTTTGCCTGACTTCCGGGTCGCGCTGGCCGCGGCCCGGCGGCACCTGTTCTCGGCGGCTTCTCGGTGCGGGGTGGGCACCCGCCTGTAAATAAAACCAAAAGCGGGGTAGGCTCCCGCTGATAAACACACAACTGCGGGGTAGGCTCCCGCCTAAGCACGCCGCAATGCGGGGGAATCCCTACGTCGGGATTCCCTCAGACTCAAACACCGCTCAGCGCTGCAGGGCAAACAGGCTCCTCTCTCCTGGGAGCAAAATAAAAGCGCTCACGAGGCGCTAGGAGCCACAGCTCCAGCAGTGTTTCAATTAGGCCAAAAATAAAGGGTCCTTGGTGCTGGGTACACCTCAGCAGCACAGCCAGGCAGGCCAGCACGCAGGGACCCCCAGGAAACAGCAGCTGGGTCCCGCGGCGGTTCCTCCTGGCAGAGTGTCCCCTGCAAGTCAGCACAACAGAGCAGAAAAAGAACATTTTCATGGGGTCACAGCCCCTTCTTTTATACACCCTTTCCTTTGTCACATAGCACAGGGCTGGGGAAAAACCAGGTGCAACTGGTTTTGGGGGAGCTTTGGAGCACTTTGTTTTGCTCAGCTCCTCTCTCCTTTCACAGGACAGGCTAGGGACATCAGACGCACCACAGGGGGTGGAGCCAGCATTGTGGAGGGAAGGCACAGCCCTATTCAGGTCCCAGGTGCAACTCCTCCCTCCCATCTAGATGCAGATCTCCCTATTCAGCCCTGCGCTGACTCACCCTGCCCCTCCTGGAGCCACACACACCTCCCAGCCCCTGTCACTCACAAAGCCAGACATGCAATTCACATCAGGCAGGCAGACACAGAGCACACATAAATGCCAACTTCTAAAAGTGGCACTTCTCCACTAGTCACAATAAATCTGCGCACACCACTGCGCAGCATTTATTCTCACGAGTTCGCACATACTAAACTCGCCCCTGCCCTACTCTCACACCAGGAATTACCATGGACACACATATCCCCCATGCATTCCTATGGGAGGGCAGGCCAATCTCACCACACGCACTCAGAGTGCGCACGCACTTTACACTGGGACACAGGGCTAAAGTGCGCAGAGGCCTAAAACCACCAACACTACACAGGGAAAAGGCTAGGAGACGAGCAAAAAGTTTAGGGGTGAACCTGCCAAAAGGGCCAAGTCCAACAGGTATCTTGCCGCTAATTAACATGTATATTGTTAAACAACTGAACGGTTCTTATGTTACCGACCTCAGAAGGATGAAACCTGGGAGTGGATGTGGCGTATTGCTGTCGACTCTGGCACTGGGAAATCAGTGTTCAAAGCGTCGGCTCAACATCCTGTGAATCTGGGCAAATCTCTTAATCTCCTCGTGCCTAAAAAACTAAACGAGTGAATGTGTCCTTTTGTAATGTAAGCCTTGCATATGTAGAGCTCTCCAATACCTTCGAGTTCGAACAATATAAAACCTATAAAAAAAAAAAAAATTCAGGGACGGGCGTGAATCGCCCATTGACCCAGCCTTGGAGTATTTTTGATGCATTCCAGGGTGCAGTGCCGGGAAAACAGTGGAACTTCCCTCCTAGCAGCGGGAGAGGGGAATCCTTTGACAGAAAGCCCCACCCTCAGGCCCTCCTGATTGTTGCCTTTGTTTCGGAGATCCTGCCCAGGACGGGTTTGAGGGGCCCGTCCTCCAGCATATGAATGTCTAACTTTTCCCCAGTACCCTTTACCCCCTCCTTTGCTGCGAAGTTTCCACGTATCTATAGGTAGAGGAGGCATTGGCCGTTTTTTTCCTATCAGTTTAAGACTTGCGAAGTTTTACTGCTTGTAAAGCAGTACCCTTTCACTGTCTGCCCTCCGAGCGCGGAAGCTTGTCGGTGTCTTACGTCATAGTTAAAAGGCACTGTCAGTAACGGTGACAAAAGATGGGCGTTCAGCAAGATGAACGCTTTATCGCTATTTAACCGGCCAGCCCCTCCTTCACTCCTCCGGTTTTTAAGCAAGTAACCGGAGGGAACACTCGCTGTCTAGCACATAGACCCAACGGGATTCTTCAGGGTGGGAGTTGCCCAGTGCTCACATGACTGTGTGGTAGAAACGTTTAGACTTTACCAAATTAAGTTCAGATGCTCACAGTTGCAGCGCAGAAGTCTTTTGTACGATTACGCGTCGTAAGCTGCAAAGAGAACCTATCTGAAGACAGTCTTTGAAACATCAGCTCTGAACATCGGGCTAATTCCATGTAGACTTCCAAGAACACACCGAATAGGGATTGGCAGGTGGCTATTCTTTGAGATTATCTCTGGGGCTGTCACCACAACTCGGTGATTCCCGTAGGCTTCAACTGCCCTGGGCCCTAAATAACCATGCCCAATCATCCCTCCTGTTGGTGGCTGTTTCTGTAGGACGATAATTATAGATGCAGCCAGTCTTAACCGCTAGGGATTGGTCCAAGAGCTTCCCCATCAGGCAGCGTTTTTAGATCTGGCTGTAGATGGCTTAGTAGTTTACCTCATGCTATCAAGTACAGTAAATGGTGGTAGTGTCCAGTAGGTGGGCCCCTTAGCATTTCTTTCATGGTTTTCCCCGTATGTCATTGCATGCACGGGCAACTGATCAACGCCGTGACTTTCCATTGATGGTCGCACTGTCACTTGTGTTCCTCATGAGTTCGAGGGCGTCAAGTAGTCCTTTTGTTAGAGTTTAGATGCTCCATGTAGCTTGTATTTGCGACCCCTTGTGTGCTTGCTCTTTGAGGTGTTTACTCTGCAGGCACAACATGCTAACTGCTGAATTGTAACACTTTTGTTTAGAAAGCACATGCAATATCGGTGACATATCCTGTCCTAACGATGTAGTACTGATGACCCTTGCTCGTTTATATTTGCTGACATAACGTTTTTTGGGGGAGGGGGGGTCAAAAAGTAAAAATGTACGCACTTGAGTATTTCTAAAGATACCACAATAATGCCTTTGTCAGGGGTGTCTGCTGTAGAATATTTCGCCGAGTAGGACTTAAGGACACAATTTACTAGATTCTGCATCTTCTTTTCATAACACTTCGAGGGTAGAGCTTAACTGTGCAAACGCAGCCTGTCCAGCAAAGGGATCCTGCTCCCTCACACCTTCCATATTGTTTAAGCCAGAGGTTTCTTGTGGGTGTTTTCTAGGACAACTGGGGGCAGCTGATAGCAAGCGTTCTTGCTAGCAAAAAGCCAGGCAGACTGACTTTTTTTCTTGTTTGTTCATTATAGAGCTTTCTATGTGACCACCAGGGGCGTGGCTTGTCAGGGGGGGGAGGGGGGCGGCGCAGCAGGGGGCTGGGCTTTAGGGCAGGGGCATTCTCAAATTTCCCAACTACAAAAGCAATTGGGTGGAGGGGTAAGATGAAAGGTTTGACATTGGCTCCTCCCAGGAGGAGTAGGGCCAGCACTGGTTTGCATTAGGTAAGCCTTTGTCTAGAGTGTCCCAGTGGGAGGGCACGCAGGCAAATTAATATGACAAACCGAGTTATGTGCCTGGCTTGGCTCTAAAAAAAAAAAATCCATGCGTGAGCCAAGCTAGGAATACTTTTGGCAAGTATATTGTGTAACAAATGTAAAAATGTGATACTCTTTTGAATTTTGAAGAAACTATTTCTTCAAAAAATTGGAAGTGTTTCACCTTAGTGCATTAGATTATATCCCTGCAGAGATGAACTTTTATTAAAAGTGATAGTTTTGAAACATGAACTTAGAAACATTAACAGCTTGCCCTCACCAACAGTCTCATCAGTGAACCAAGAGGAAAGTCGGTAGTCATGTAAACCCTAAATGTAGCCTAGAATCTATTATAGGTGGAGCAACATTATAGTCTACTAAATGAAACATAAGCGGTGCTTATACAGTGCACTTCCTGAACTCAAGTTTTAAAGAGCTCTCATATATGTAATTATAAGGATGAAGGAGACTGTGTGAAATAAAATGTTTATCTAGGATCACACAACATGGAAAAAGTAGGATAGCTGGTATTGATTCCAAGGTGTCTGATTCCACACTTTGAAATTCGGCCACCAAGTGTATCTGTCTCCCTCTTTTACATCAAAGGTCACAGTTTTTAGGTCCAGTCTGGGCAGCGTTGGCGCTGCTCTGTGAGGCATGTTGTATCGAGGTTAGGCATAGAAGCTCCGCCCATCTCTTCAATTGGCTCCTGTTACTGTCCTTGCGAAATTGTTGCCTTTTCATTTGTGAATAGGCTTAATAGTCCCTCCTTGGTACCACCTTGTCTGCATTTGTAACCTCCCATAGCAACTGGACTATTTTACTTTTGTTGTTACACGGTCTGCGTTATGTAATCTAGCACTATTTTCTTTAATGATATTCCACCCACGACATCGTAGCATGCCGCTCGCTTTTTTATTATTAGTAATGTATTTATTTAAATTGCAGCACAGTCTGCTTTAACCATAGCGGCTGTGCTTATTTAACTATTTGATTTACGGCGTGGTCCGTTTTTACTATGGCGGGCGCGCTACAGAAGATTTCGTATTTATTTTATTTTTTTACGCCTTGGGTGAAAGCGCCCCATACGTGCTTTCACTTTAATGTTGGCCGCGTCCCTTTCTTAGACGCTGCTCATTGTAACCATAATACGGCGAGCAGCGCCTAAAGAAAGGGGCATGGCCACCATTGAAGTGGTCTCACATTTGCAAGAGATGGAGCTATTGGCATTAGAAATAACAATGCCTTTTATATATGTGTTGCTATTAAAAACGCATAAATAAAAGGCATTGTCATTCATAATGCCAATAGCTTAAACGCTCGCAAATTCGAGACCTATTGCATTGAAAATTGCTTGTTGTCTTTTATTACTGGCAGAAAACCAGATATAGCAGACTGATACTGGAATACCCAACCACAAATTCATTTATTTGGAGGGGTGGCCATATCCTCCTCCTTTCTCCCCCCCCCCCCACCCGAAGCTATGTCCCTAGTGAACACATAAAACCCCAGAAATGTTGTCCTTTTTGGGACTGGACACTCTACACGTCTTACTTGGGTTGCCTGCCTTATATCTATACGTGAGGCTGGACTAATCCTCTTGGGGTGATGCCCAAACTGATTTGCATGTTAGTCCCTTCCTGTGATGGTACAGACCAGCAAAAACAATAACCTGAAATACCAACTTGTCATTCAAAGTGGCAGAGATTAATGACACCGTGTCCATGTCACTCCCGACTCATAAAATCTGAACTCCTTGCCTACAGTTTTAAACTGGACCGACTTACAATTTCCATGGTTTGAGTACAAGATACCTACTTGTGCAGTACCACCCATAGCCAGTCTGTGCACCACGTGTGATTCGCAATAGGTCGTTAATTGGAAGCAAAATATGGAACACATTGCTACTTTTATCTCGCATGCTGAAAAATAAACCATATATAAATCTGCAACCTGTTTTGAGTTGCTTTGGTGGTTAAGGAGTCCCTTCCGTGACTGAGCTTGATTTGGAATTCTGAAAGTCTGTGGCTTTTTTTTGTTTTTTTGCTGTAATCGTGTAGAGAAGATTGTCCTTATTGAATAAAACAGTCCTAGGATCTCCTTTGATAATTCTAGATAGCAGGCCATCGTTATTTGTGGAGCATCCATTTAACCTATTGGAGGCCTCTTGGCGCTATTGACAGGTAACATGTTTCTTGCTCATTTTATGAAACTTGAAACAATGAAAGGTTGAGCAGACAGCCTAGGCGTCGAACCAGTGACCATGGAGTCAAATGCAGATGCCTAGACCAGATGAGTTGTCCACAAAGACACCATAGCTGCCTACTGAAATCAAGAACACTAGTTTGTGGTATGTGCTGTAGGCATTCTCAGTAGTCATGCCCTGCTGTATGCTATGTTGTCGCTTGACCCACTACTACATTTCTGCCACTGCTTTTCTTTCCACATCTTTTCCATCATAGTTTTTTTGTTTTTGTGTATCCCAGTTTCACATTTTGTTCGCAGTGCCGACATTCACTTTTTCGTTCGTCTAGTGGGATGTGCTGACGGAGGCGAACTGTAGCAGTTATTGTCTAAGATTACCATTTGTGGGAAGGCTTGACTGTAAAATATAGGTTAGAGTTCCATCCCAGACCTTAGATTAGTCCTGATATAGTGCTTATTAAATTTGAAATTGACAGCGGAAACCACTATCTGTACACCACTCCACTGCAAAAGACCGACGTTATGTAGAAAGGCTAGATTTTGTGGTAGGGACAATGGCCGTTTTAAGGCTTAAAACTGTAGCTGGGAAAAAACAGGCATTTTAGTAACCCCATAGTAAGTCATTGCCCGGAATTCCATTAAGAATTTTGGTTGCAAGCGACACTGTTATTTCGTCTTCCATGCCTGCCCATAGTCCTCCTCTGTGAACTGGCTGTGTAGATTTAGTATTTGTATTGCAACATCTATATAGCGCCTACTACCCCTAGGGGATGCTGAAATGCTTGCCAACAGAGGTAGCACGCTACAACAAGTAGGGTGTGTGGAAGTGTTTTCTTTGTTTTAATCCTATGTGGGAAGTTTTTCCATGTCATGCATGATGACCACCAAGGTGCAGGTATTGTGTTTATAGGACAGTGCTAATCAGTGAAGGATGAAGTGCAAGAGGCACGCAGTTTATGACTTTCAGTAAGCTAGCAACTTTGAGCAGTTCTGCGATGTAGTGTCATGAGATTGTGTGCTAGGATCCTTGTGGTTCTAGGTGGACTCAGAGGAAGTACGTAACTGGCTGGGAGGTGTTAAGGTGTGGTTATTAATGGTTCTGATGTGATCCGAGAACCGTGTGTATGCAGAGAAATAGAGATGTACAATCCAGAGCTCCTTGTGTGGCGTATTAATTTGCATGCTTCTGGGCTGGGGAGGACGCTACAACTGGAGACAAGTGCGGGATCTGTGCCCCGAAGAAACAAGACTGCTCTCCCTGGAAGTTTGCTACGTTACAGGAAACTCCTTGTGAGTGCCTCATGCGCCCAATTCGATGAGAAGCAGTTCTAAGGTGGCAAGTGTGGAATCGAAGGCACGCTCCAGCCCATATACGGACATCAAAGAAGTTTAAGGCTTTCCGGAGGAGCACATTCAAAAAGCCAGACAAACTCCCTGGAAAGGCCAAAAGAAGAGATGTTGTGCAACAGCATAAAACAGAGCTATCATTGATGCAAAAGTGAAACTCTAAAGGCAGCCACAACCGGGTACAATGCCAAAAACAGTGACTAACAAGTATAACAGATGAACCCGTTACCTTCAAGAAAGATGATGGTGCCTTGCGACATCCAATGAAGCATGACAACACAAGCACAAGGCCAGTGCTTATGGAAGGTGTCGACCGAGAACAGGTGCTGTCACCTGAATGGCATATACACTCAACGGCAGTAGAAAAGAGCACAAAGTTGATGCTGCTGTTTCTGAAACCACCACCATTCGACATGGCAAAGAAGCAGAATATTGGCACTAGGTGGACTATATGGATCGAAATGTTTGGCTTCATAGATGCCCTAGAAGTAGATAAGAAAATCATTAAGTACTTGAAGAACCATGCCAGTGATGGAGTAAAAAAGTGCTGAAGAAAATATCACAAGCTGATGCGGTTTCATACCGACAAATCACGAAAGTGTTGGCAGTCAAGTTCAATCCGGTGCTGAATGTCTACTATGAAAGGTACGTTGTCAATCGAGCACGACAGCAAGCTGGCGAAATAATGGATGAGTTTGTTGAAAGACCTGATGTGCTTCTCAAACACTGCAAGTTAAGTGAATTCAATTCATGGTTCTCTCAGACTTTCAGAAGACTGGTGTTGAGAGACGCTCAGCTTAAAGAAAGTACTAATGGCTGCAAGAGCAGAAGAAAGCCGATCGACCAGCCGCTGACATGGAAGCTTGAACAGCGAAAAATGAATCTGCGTTGATCATGAAAAGCAAGCACAAGGTGGATTCGGGCAAGTCAACATCTCCAAAGACCAGTGTTTCTGATGTGGGTTTTCATTTCCACACGAAGGTAAATGTCCAGCCGCAGGGCAAACATGCAAAGGTTGCAGTAAAAGAGAACCACTTCATAAAGGTTTGCGAGACCAAAGAAACTACACCACAGTGAGAAGAGCAAATGGATGCCAGAAGGCGCCAGATGCATTATCGCGATGCCCACAAAGCCAGAAGGCAACATCTGTTATGACAAGTAGAAACCAGACAAAGTCTATTGTCGAGTTCATCCTGCAATGGCTCGTCAGCGTCTTTGAGCACCAGTGAATAAGCTAGATGTGTGCTGATGGCATCGACCAAGGAATGACTGACACACGTAGGTTGGGCTGCTTGCACAGAAGACCAAATGACAAAGGCAAACCACCGAATGAAACAGAATTCATTTGGACTTTGCCCTAAGATCGCAATAAAGGTCAACGGTTGCCCCACAAACTTTATTGTAGACAGTGGTGCTTCGATTAACATGGTGCCTGTTAAAGTTCTACAGCCTATCTTCTCTGCCATGCCTCAGCCTGTTAAACACAAAAGTATACTCATGGGCTGCTTCTAAACCGCTGCAGAGTCATGGATCATTCACTGAAACATTGAGTCAAAGCGGTACCTGTGCAAGAGACCATTCATGCTCTTTAAGGTGCATTGTCCAGTGCTTGTCTACTCCGTTTTGCCACTGCTGCCGACATGGGACTGACATCACTCAATTATAAACTCCTCACTCAGTCTGAATTTGTGAGTCAGTTCCTGTTATTTCACAGCCCATGCAGGCTTAAGACTATGAAAGTGGGACTTCACATCAATGGGGACATTCACCCTGTTGCCCAGCAGCACCACAGAGTTGCTTTCAAATTGCAAAAAGCTGTTGAGGAAAAAAACTAGATGTGCTATTGAAACATGACATCATTGAGTGCTCCACTGGCCCTGCGCCATGGGTTTCTCCCATAGTGGTGGTGCCAAAAAAAAGGACATTGAGGGTGCAGTTCACATCTGTGCTGATATGTGCCAGGCCAGCAGAGCGAGGGACATCCTGCTCCCCCACATAGCAGACATGATCATGCAGGTGAATGGCTCCCATTTCTTCTCCTGTCTTGACCTGAACAAAGGATACCATCAAATCGAGTTGGAAGAGAATTGCAGGTACATCACTACTTTTTTGACTCATGTTGGTCTTTTCAGATACAAAAGGTTGAGTTTTGGATTGCCGTCAGCTGCTGCAATATTTCAGGGTGTAATACATCGAATAATACAACCTGTCATGATTGCTTTCAACTACAGTGATATACTGGTATTTGGAGCACAGAAAAGGAGCATGACCAGCCTCCTACACAGGTGTGCCAGTTACTTGCTGATGCAGGTCTCATGGTGAATGCAGCTAAGTGTGAGTTTCACAAGTCCAAACTTAAATTCTTTGGACACACATTTTCTGATGAGGGAATGACTCCTGACCCTGAAAGTAAAAGCACTAACCGCTACTTGCCCACAAGATGTCACTATGCTGCGCTCCTTCCTGGGCATGACCAGTTACTGTTCCAGATACTTTTGTGAGTTTGCAACTGTGTGCTCCATCGAGAGAACTGACAGGACAAAATGTCCTGTTCAAATGGTCTGAATGTGATCAAAGCATGCAATTGAGAATGCAACAGATTGCCTACTTTGACCCCAGACTAAAGACTGAGACCACAGTAGATGCAAGTTCGGTGGGTTTAGGGGGCAAACCTTGCTCAATATAATGGTCATCCAGATGCCCAGAGACTCATTGTGGACTATGCAAGTCAAAACTTGTCTGACACAGAACATGCCTATTCCAGCTGGAGAAGGAGAGCCTGGCTGTAATGTGGGCCTGCGAACATTTTCATGTTGCTGTATGGAAACTCTTCACTATCCTAACAGACAATCACGCGCTGCTTACTGTTTTTGGAAATCTGAAAGCCAAGATGCCCCCTTGCATTGAGAGCTGAGGGTTGAGACTGCAAGAGTATGACTAGTCAAGTGTTCACAAGCCGGGTAAAGACTAGAACCCTGCTAATAAATTTTCCCAAGTAGAGCGATATACCCTCCCAACTAACCCGGGTGAGTCAGTTCTGTGACACTGATCAAGGTGCATCCCAGCCAGATGGCCCACCTCCACTACAAAAGCGCTCTCACTCCTCCATTTCTTTTTTTAAATATGGAAATTGCATTTTTGTAAAAATAAATAATTTGGCGCTTGAGCAACATACACACTAGGGCAAATCACTAGAAAATAAGTGTTTAACCAGAGTGCAATGGATTAAATTATACTATAAGATGAAACCTAAATGAATTGGCCTGGAGTATGAGCTCAGTTGTCTTCCTCCCTCAAGTGACTGTAAGGCAGTGATTTTTCACACTAGTTGTGCTGTACTGTGGTAATGTTCCATCTAACCTTTGTATTGCAAAAGTTGAGTGTGCATGGTGTTTTTTTTTTTTTTTTTTTTTTTTTGTGTATACTTGCTCCATATAACCTGTTTTATTTGCCCACATTTAAGTTTCGTTAACATGAGAAACGGTGTATAGACCGATGCGAATGTCATATTTTTTTACTGTTGTGGGGAGGGTCTATGTCTCACAGTAGACTAAGTGTCTGGCGTATACCTTATCCCAAAGAAACTGAGCACGGACCCAAGTTGTAGCAAACAGATGTAAGTTTATTGCTCCTCCAACACCTCTACAGCCATGACGCGTTTCAGCCCCACCTCGGGCCTTGATCACATGACATGAGCAACAATAAATAATTAAAGCACAGAAATTGGGTTCGACTCAGTCTTTTCCCAGGAGAAGGGAAGTTGCAGAGAACGGCAAAAAGATAGATATATATATATTTATTTATTTTTTTGCAACAAATTACTTATTGGTTTATACAATAGTAGGAAGATGTTCGTTATACAGAAGGTTTGGACAAAAGTAGAGGGCCCCTTGGAGTCTACTTGTCATAACCTATTGTATCTCTGCCATGGATCGCAAAAGAGAATGCAATGCCCCCTTGTTATATTCTTTATTTTCATATGGGGGATACTAAATTGTACCCACATTAGCATGGCTTGGAGCAGGCACTTTGGTGGAAGAGACCATTTAAATAGAAGTCTCTTGGGGAGCTTGATTCTTTTTACAGGTTATCTTCTGTTCTTTGTGACCAAAGTTGGATAAGCAAGGTTTATTAATAAGGGGATCTGTGTATTTAATAACATGACGGAGCAGAAGGCTCCAACAGAGAACTGGAAATTTGTGTTTTCCCTTGAACTGTAGCAGGCTTATCAATACTTTACAGGGCCATGGTTTTGTAGCTGTTACAAATAATTCCCCAAGACTATCTAAGGAAACAATGTATCCTTCTCAAACCTCTAATGTCCTTAATTATTGAAAGTCTAGTGATCTCCGTAATACCTGGCCGTGTTTGGAGGCCGCATCTGCTCAAACTTCAGAAGGGGATCTCATTTGAGGGGGTGTCCATCACTGTTAAGGAGGGTGACTATCTTGCATTAAGGACTGCATATTTAAGAAGAATGTTCATGTTGGTCTCATTTACACTTTAATTTACCTCCATGGTTGCCGCCCCTCTACTGTCGTGCACTTCCTGAGGATTTGTTGCCTTTTTCACTTGTCACCGACTATGGCGCCAACCCCTTCCAGTATCTCGAAATATGCTTTTTTCCCACTCTTTACATACCACCCGCAGACAGACCTTTGAAGTTTCTGCAAATGCCTATCTTAACATTTACCTGCGAATGCATCAACACTTGCAGTCTATACTCTCACTGTGTGGGATCCCTTTGGGACGACACCCCTGGTGATGGGCTACTCCACTGAATTTCCAAAACCTCAATATTAAATCAAAATGTAAGTTTGGTGGCAATATGCTGCCAGTTTACCATGCAACACTATGATGCGTGCTCTCTCTGAATGTTGAAATAATTTGCACATTGTCTACAAAGTGTACGATAAACTAAGGGTCACAGAACCGTACCTGTTTAAAGTGCATGGGATCAATTAATGTTTAAACTAACTGCAAAAGTTTAATTTGACCTTCAGCCTCCTCCCGTGTGGTTAGCAGTATTTGTGCTCCAAGGTTCTGTGAGCAAATATTGAAACCTCTGTCTTGCTTTGAAGGCCTTTCTGGGCCACGCAATAGATGCTCAACCTTTGCTGTTCCGTGTGAACTTAGTCTATTTGAATAGCTTGCATTTCTATTTTCTTAATTGCTTTCTGCAGTAGCTGGTGCCAATAGCTCGATGGTTTTTCGCCCCGGATCAGTTACTACCACCCCTCACCACTCTTGTGAATAGAGCAGCCAATTGAGATGATTCTCTTGCATTGGTTAATGCACATGGTGGTGATTCTGTATAAACCTGGGGCACACAAGTTGGAATCCTAGTTGGGGACTGGCTTACTCGTTACTCTTCTGGAGTAACCAGAATCGTTTGCAGTTGGATAATTGACCAGAAGACACAACCATGGTCACTGCAGTTATGTGAGTCTATGACTGCTGTTTCCTGCATGATAGATTTGCTATGTAATTCTTCTGTGGCACAATTTGCAGATTTTAACAATTTAGTTTTTAGCTCCGTTAAATCTTATTACTAAATGCTGCCATAGGCGTTTTCAGTATGGTGGCATGCCCATTGAAATATCTTATCACTTTTCATTTGCTGGTTCCTGTAGTAGCGGTAAACTGACCCTAATGAGGTGCAATGTTTGCACAGACTGTGGTTTTATGTGTAACGAACACTGACCAATCCATGCCATGGATTTTTTTTAAAATACCTGTACCAGTGGGGGGAAATACATTAAAAACTATTGCTTACTCTGTGAGCTAAGTACTGTAATGAATAATGATCCAGGCTTCTCTTGGGTTGTAAATGGCATGCACTCCATAGGAGGTGGAATGACACCATTTGAGACACCAATACTCCTTTGGGTGGAGCCTAAAGCCACCCCATAGAGGTTTTAAAAAAACAATAACAGGTCTTGAGCGCTGCTGAACTGGCGAGCCTGGCCTAAAAATGGCAGAAAAGTGAAATATTCTGAAAAATGGCTTTGAATACCAAAAATAGATCTTAAGCCTCCAGCTCTAATGGTTCAAAAATGCAAGGTAGTATGTGCAGAATTAGAGCCAGTTCAAAACACAAGAAGACCTACTCTGCCTAAATGCGAAGACTGGAGAGCTCCCTAAATCTAAATATCCTCATCATAACATTGGCACTCTCGGTGGTCACCACCAAAGAAAACAAGCTTTGGGTCCATTTGGAATCTGCAACAGTGAAGCTGGTTAGAAAGCTGCCTAATCCAGACAAGAGCTTTTTACCCAGGCAGATATCTTATTTGAGTCGACGGGCTCTGGTCCTAAGAATGAAGTAGTTGGTGGTGAGGAGTATGTTTGCTGTTCATAGTCTGTCCTGGAACAGCTCCTCTGCACTGACCATGTGAGGTCCTCCCTCTCCACTGGAATCCTTCTGTACAGTCTTTCATAGTTATCCATGGACCGAAAAGTTAAGACAGTAGGATCTTGTGCAGAAGTTTAATCTTGTTCGTGGCCCTGGTGAAGCGATGGGTAGCATATAGCTTCAAATGCCCAGCGATACACACCATCTTTGGTTTCTCTGTACAATCTGAGAGTCAAACTATGGGTGAAGAGAAAAGAGGAGAATAACGTGAATATTTTGAGACTGATGCCTATTGTGGGGGTGGGGTGTTGCCTTCCACTTAGCCCTCAAACAGATTTCTAGTACATGTCTTGTCTGCTTTCCTAAACGCATGGTAGCGTGTTTCAAAAATACTTTGTTACTTCTCCTATGCCAATTCACGCTGTAGCTCAGCAAAAACAATTCTAGCTTCTTTTCTGCTTCCCAAACCATGTCTGCTTCCTGGCACCTCTAAAACAGTTTCATTTATACCCATCCTTGTTGGTCTTGCCTAGGCAGCGCTTGCTCTGTCTCTGCGAGACATGCTATATTCAGGATATTGACTTTAAGAGCTCCGCCATCCCCTGTTACATGTTACTCGGACCCTGTGAGCACTTTCTTTTTGGAGCACTGGAGACCAGTGCTTGTGCTTTACAGAGCTCTGTTGTAAACAGGGCTGTAAATCTTGCTCTTATCTTGACAAACTTGCTGTGCATTCAAGGTCTGTTTTGGCTGCAGCTGTCTCCTTCCTCCTGCTTTTGAAAGGCACACCATGGCATCACGGTCCATGCCTTCCTAAGGCTCCAGCATTTGCTATGCAATAGGTCTTGCATTTGCGAGAGTTTGAGCTATTGGCATTGTAAGTGAGAATGCCTTTTGTGTTTTGAAAACCTGCAAGCGGTGCATAAACACGCTCTTTGTACTTTTGTAGTCCATGCTTACAAGAAGCATGGCTGACAGTAACTGCTCCTCTTTTACTGCCAGCCTTGCTTCTCGTAAGCAAGGACTAGAAGTACAAAGTGCATGTTTATGCACCGCTTGCAGGTTTTCAAAACGCATAAATAAAGGCTTTTTAATTTACAATGCCAATAGTTTAAACACTCGCAAATGCGAGACCTATTGCATGGCAAATGATTGCTTTTTGTGATCTTTGGCGTGACAATAGTTTTAATTCTGACGTTTCTTGTGACTTAAACAGTGGTTTGTTTTTTTTGTTTTCTTTTTCTAGAACATCCAGTAAGACTTGCTTTTACATGCCACAAAACACTTATTCTCCCCCTCCCCCGGCCATATCCTTAGTTCAACTTTCCCTCTGTCCATAAACTCAAATTAAACCTATTGGTTGCTTCTGAAACCTGTATGAACTTTTTTTTTTTTTTTTTTTCTTTTCTTTTTTTCTTTGTTCAACTATTACCATCTTAGTACTTGGTCTCCATTACCCCAATGTTAGACTTAAAAGAAATGGTTTTACTTGTATTTCATGCCTGGTGTAGTGATGTTTTAGGGGAGGCATTAGCCAAGACCTTTTGTTTTTACAAAAATGAAAAGTATAATGTACTTAATTACAGGGGCTTTTAACCACCTTCATTCATTGGTGTGTTGTCATTCAAACTTTGCTTCTGCACACCACAACATACATGATGGGGCAGGGGTCCGCTCCTGTTTTACTTCACTTTGAGTAACTGCATTTTGCTCCCACAATTACCATCTGCACACGATGTAGTTCACCTTCACTGCCAGTGCTTTTGTTTTCACTTTATAATTACTTTAGTGATCGTGTTTCAAGCCTGAAGAGATAGTAGGGTGCTTTTGATGTGATCACAAGACGCATTCCAGCTTTATCAGTTCCTGTCTCCTGCCAGAGCTGTTCTAAATTCCTTTTGGAGTGGCCATTGTTTATCTGTCTAGTGCTATTTCACTCGTCTGAAAGTTATGGAGAGCAGAGCCTTTTGGAAGACGACAGTAATGCAAACAGCAGCTCACATATACTCTGAATTTAAACTCCTAGTGCTCTTTCCTTCTAGGTGTTAGCCAAGACCTTTTGACTTTTAATAAAATTATTTGTATAGTAGGTGAAGCCTGGCTTAAAACCCCCATAAGTAACTATTCTTCAGTGTCTTTTACCTCTTGCTTCCACCCCTCCAGCATTCCCCAAGGGGCAGTGCTTTAGCCCACTTCAGCCATTGGCTCACCTCACTGAGTTATGTCTTGCTGTCCTTTCACAAGGAGCACATCCACACACAGTAGTTAACTTTAGTGCAAGGGAGTACTACGGTAATGTATGCTTTTCTGAGACCCAAAAACATTTTTGACCATAGCCGTGTGCTTTTTTTTTTTTTTTTTTTTTTTTTTTTAAATTGAAGGCCCAGCAGCTTTTTGAACAATAAGGTTTTGCAAAAATCATGACAAAAGAATAAATGCCTAAAGTCTGGCGTCCAATTCCAGGCATGCTGTAGTAGGGTATGTTTTAGAAGTGGAGTGGAAGCCCACCCATATTTTTCATTGGCTGGTGGCATTCTTTGGTAAACGCTAGCTTCCAATACAATGTGAGGTTTCTTAGTCCCTCCTTGTTACCGCCCTGTCTACTTTTGTGACCGCCCATCAGGACTGTATCTTTTACGTGTGGCGTTACACAGTCTCCATAAGTCGGTAAGCGCTCTTTTTACGTCTCGCCTGAGCCAGCGCTTAGCGCTGCTCTCGGCGAGTTTTAGTAAGCGGGTTTTGGAAGTGCAAACAGCAGTGGCTTTTGCTGGTGACCAGCTTGCGTTCACAATAGCGTGCACGCGCGCAACCGCCAACTTTCAGCGCCCGATCAGGCGCCATCTGTCTTTCCCCTCACTTGATTGCTTTCACGCTCCTCTGCTCCTCCCGCGTCGCGCTGCTTTCACTTTCGCGCGCGTCCAATGCTTGTTGATACTAACTGTGAAAATAGAATCGGTGGTGTCACAGTAACCCGGCACATTAACCTGCTGCCGCGACCATGGGCTCCCCTGTGGTGAGTACACAACTCCCTTCATATCCTAAGCAGCTACAGGTCTTTCGGCTGACTGTAGCCCTGCCGTGGCAGCCCCTTAAACAGAGCTGTCCCTGAAGCAGCAGAAGTCTCCTAAAAGGTTGGGCTGTATCGGGAGCGTACCACCACTGCTCCTTCCTAACACCGCAATTCACTTTACCATTCTTAAGGTGTTGCCTTGTGTGCTTATTGTCGCAGTCTGCAGGGTTACATATTTTTTGCATAACTGAATGCATTCCAGAACTTACCTCATAGTTTACGATTAATATGTCATGAAGTAATCACGATCTTTGTTTCTTGCCAGAATCATCATGAATAAGATGGTTCTAAGACAGTAAACCTGTTTCCTTGGTTTGGGATGTCACTGTAACAACACTGCATACTTTTTTTTACCGCGTGTTTACAGTAGTATTACTTGCACAAAGGGCGTCTGTATTTTAAAAATCTTTTTTTGATTTACAAAGTAGCAAAAATGCGGTCTCGCGGCTTTTACATGCTGGTCACGATATCGTGATGCTCCGTTAGAATTGTATGCGCGGGTTTCAAATTGTTGCAATCACATTAAAAGCGCAGCATGGGTAAAAGGCATTGCTTCTACGGGCACTCGTTTTCATTATCATACAATAAACATGCAGATGACCATGCATGAAAACACAATCAATCAATGTGCAACAATTGTAATATAACCCTAGCAGCAGGACATACAGACTGAAGTGCATCACAAGGGCACGGGCGAATGTTGTGCATTATAAAAAGAGCATAAAGTGTTGCAGCTCTGGTCATTGGGTGCTGCATTTTCAGGGGAACACCTGTTAATGCGCCTCTCAGAAGTACTGGTTGTTCACGTGATGAGCATCAAGAGAGCAGTGAACAAAGTATGGTTACTTGTAAGACACATGGCTCTGTGGGTTTTAAAAGCAAAAGATGTACCAGAATGTACTTAAATAAACAAGCATTGGCATAGCCAATAGGTTTCGCCTTTGGGACCTTATAAGTATTTCGTTATGCAGCACAATATCCTTGATGCAACAACATCAACTGTTGCATAGCTAAACACTTATACGGTTCCAAAGGCGAGACCTATTGGCTATGCCAATGCTTGTTTTATTTTATTTTTTTTAATTTTTTATTTGCAGCGCCTCCTCTTTCACTTTGGGGACCGCGCTTGTTTAATTTTGCCGCGTGGGCCGCTTTCACTTTTGTGGCCGCGCTTGTTGGGTTCTGACATGTTGTCACGCGCAGAGCTGGGCGCAGCGCTTCTGCTTTTCAAGCTCTCTGAGTGTCTGTGGAGCCCTGGTCACGAGGTGAGCGAGAGGCACACGCATTGGGCAGCTGCAGCGCTGACCCCGTGAGTCTGACTGGCTTGGAACTGCTTGTTTTGTTTTTGAAGGTGTGGGCTGTTCCGACTCATTTCCATTTACACGAAGGCCATCCCGCTCTCCTCTTCCATTCGCCTCTCCTTCTTGTGACATGTACACAAATGCGCCCCTTTCTGCTCTCTGCCAAACTGTCTCTCTAACCTGGTGATCAGAGCCTTTCTAACCGCTGGCGGTTCGTTTACAAATAATGGAATTTATTCAACGGAGACAAGAAGAGTTGTCCAGGATAACAGTGAAATTCAAGTGCAGAAGGCACCATTCGTCAAAGGCATGTTTTGAAAACGTGCACAATAAATCATGAGATTTTCAATAAAATGGCAGTGCCTTATGAAGGTGAACAGGGCATAAAACTGTATACTAAAGTTGCAGCGGCCTGTGTCCTCCATGTTTCTGAAGTCCAGAGAGCATAATATTGTATCGGACAATATTTGCACAGGGCATTTATTGTGCTGTGCAACGGCACACGACTGTCAGCACAAGCGCTATGCAAGCACTTTAATGTTTACCTACAGCAGTGTAGCAATGGTTCATGTTCTCTAATGCAAGTAAATTAAATGTGCCCCGACCGTATTCACTTTGGGTGCTAAAGACAACCATACTAGGGGCCAACAGTGCAGTTTATATCGCGTGTCAACGGTGCCACTGCACCGGATGCACTGTTTATGGCAGAATTTAGGAGGCAGTGTCATTGCAAGGGTGCCAGGGGCCCAAATGCAGGCAATGAAAATATAAACCCCGCTCCTAGTTTGGCATTAAACACCCCAAACTTGTATGTTTTGCAAGATGTCACTTTATTTATCTTATGCAACTACAACCATTGACAGCCAATATT
Organism: Calotriton arnoldi; assembly: GCA_963921515.1. Lineage (NCBI taxonomy): Eukaryota > Metazoa > Chordata > Amphibia > Caudata > Salamandridae > Calotriton > Calotriton arnoldi. Next base: position 252,056 of record CAWUFW010009179.1, read on the forward strand.
TCCGGCTTGTTGTAAATGTAATATTACTTGCTGTATTATATATCTGGTTGTAATGACAAAGTAGACCATACCAGTCGGGTGGCACACTAAGTTGAGCATAGATTTTCAGCTTGTGCTTTTAAGCCACACCCTTAATTACATCGGCCACACCCATTTGAGAGGACCCCCCCCCCCAGTTTTTTCATCCCACTTAAAACCCTGGTATTATGTATTTTGTAGGTGGACTTTCTGCATTGACAGGAGAATAACGTCCTTGCACTCTACCCTGTGGCACTGTGAATCATTCATGGGCACAAGGCTTAGCCGTTGAGGCTTTTCTGAGGTCCCCAGCTGGGACCAGGAAGCCATGAAACACGTGGCACCTTTAGATTGTCCTTAAACATCCAGAGTAGTTCAATCGTGGATCTGCCACTAGAGGTGCATTATAATAAAGTGAAATTGGGTGAGTGTCGCCACAAAGAAGCAACTCCTACATGTAAAAGGTTGGTTCCACAAAACCACCCAGGACTTTAAGTGGGATGGAAAAACTGGGGTGTGGTCTCTCATGGGGGTGTGGCCAATGTAAATAAGGGCGTGGCTTAAAAGCATATGAGCTGAAAATCTAGTTCCTAGTGTGCTCCGCCACCATTTGATTTGTAAACTTATAAAGCGCGCGATTGCCCGATGGCGTCTTGGCGCTGCTGTTTGATGCGCTTCTAGGATATTGCAGAGGTGAGATTCTGACTTAGTGGGGATACAGCCAGGTTTTTACTGCCTTTCGGAACGCCAGAAGCGACGGGCTACTTTTTATTGTAATAGGTAGAAGGTTCCATGACTTGGCTGTCCTCCACAGAAAGCTTCTCCCTCCCCACCTGGCCTGCTTGAACTTGGGTACTTGTAGAAGTTTTGCGTGAATAGATCTTAAACTTCTTGCTGGTACATACCATTTGAGGTGTGTTCTCAAGAACTGAGGTCCTGAGCCATGAAGTGCCTTGTATGCCAGACATACAGACTTAAACACTATCCTTTTGTCCACCGGTAACCAGTGGAGGGCCCTTAGTCTGTGGGAGACTGGTTCGGATCTGGAAATGTCCAGCACTAGCCTTGCTGCTGCGTTCTGGAGATGCTGAAGTTTAGTTGGGTATTGTGCCTGAATCCCTGCATATAAAGCATTGCCGTAGTCCAGTCTGGACAGGGCCAGCGCCGTAACCACTGTTTTACGGGAGTCATGGGGATAAAAGGACATTCTTATGATCATCTTTAATATATACCAAATGGTTGAGGACAGATTATTGATCTGGGCGTTAAAAGTCAATTTCTCATCGAATATGACTCCCAGATTTTTGACTTTGCATACTGGGATTGGGCAGTCGCCCATACTGGCAGGCCACCAATTGGGGACCAGAAATCCGCGTTGGGGCCCAGAAGCATAACCTGTTTTTTCACCATTCAGCTTTAAACAATTAAGCTGCATCCATTGATTCACCTGCATCATGCAGTTCTTGAAGCGGTCTGCCGTTTCGTCGACGTTGCTAGTTACTGACCCCACTATTTGGGTGTCATCGGCGTACGAAACCGGCAAGAACCCACATTGCCTGATGGAGGTAAGGGGAGCAACATAAATGTTAAAAAGAGTGGGGCTTAAAGAGCCCTGGGGCACTCCACACGGTGACCTGAAGGAATTGGATGCATATTCTCCCAGAAGCACTGAGAATGTTCTGTCCCTTAGAAAAGATGACATCAACGTAAGTGCAGAATCTTGGACCCCCAAATCTTCTAAACGAGCACGAAGTATCTCGTGGTTCACGGTGTCGAACGCCGCCGATAAATCCAATAGGATCAGGGCGGCCTTCCCTCCCGTGTCCAGAATACTCCTAGGACCCTCTGCTGCCATGACCAGAGCTGTCTCTGTTCCGTGCTGCTCCCTAAACCCATACTGTGATTGATCCAGGAGATTTCTAGATGCTATGAAATCTGTCAGCTGTTTGTTAAGCAGTCTTTCCAACACCTTAGCTGGAAAAGAGATTCTGGAAATTGGACGATAGCTGCTGGGTTCCTTAGGGTCCAAATTCGCTTTTTTAAATTTTTTATTTTTAGAAGTGGAATAACTGATGCTATTTTCCAGGCATCTGGGAAGAGTCCTGACTGAATTATCTCTGAACACGAAGTGTAACTGTTCACTAAGTAACTCTGGGAACCTATGCATTATTTTAGGCGGGCATGGGTCTGTTGGATCTCCGGACCTGATGGTCTTTACTGCCTGGCTGATCTGTTCTACTGAAGGGGGTGTGAAGCAGAAACCAGTTTTGGGATTTGATGTATCCATATCCAGATTAGGATGTTTAGGTAGGGCCTTAGTGATATGGTTGGTCTTAAATGATTCGTACACCCTAGTAACTTTGTCCACGAAAAACTGTCCTAAAGTGTTGCAAAGTTCAATGCTGCTGTCCAACTGATTCCCAGCGGGGAGATTTGCTAGTTTTTTAACTGTCGCAAAGAGCTCCCTGCTGGAGTTCTTAGCCTCACTGATTTTTCTTGTGAAGTAGTTGCTTTTTCCCCCCCTATGACCTGTTTTTTATAATCTGCCAGAGATCGGGCATAATCACATTTTCAAATTTTGGTCGTAGTTGGTTCTCCATTTTCTTTCTGCCCTTCTGCACACTTGTTTTTGAGTCCTAAGTTTTTCTGTGAACCAAGGTTCTGATGGCTTTTTTCTTTTAGGGATAAAGCTTTTAGTTGGTGCTACCATATTTACCGTTGTCTTAATCCATGAGAATACCCTCTCAACGGCCAGATTACTGTCAGACGCTGGTTCAGGTTTAGTCCTGAGTAGTATTTCCTGTAACGTGGGAGCATTGATTTTGGCCCATTCCTGGTAGGTGACTGACTTCTGACTATTGGAGAGAACTGGCTGCCCTTGATTCACAGTTACAGAAAATAGAATAGCTTTATGGTCTGACCATGGAACGGGCATAATTTCAGTGATTTTAAGGTTAGGGTTGAAGGAGAAAATCCGGTCTAGCATATGCCCGGCCTCGTGGGTGTCCTGTTTGACAATCTGGTTCAGGGAGAGCCCGGCCATGGCATCGACCAGTGAGGCGGTATTATCTGCTGTTTTCTCTAGATAGTTCAAGTCCCCTAGAATCGTAAAGTCTGATCCTTCCAAACTTTATTCTAGAATGGGGCTTAGAATCTGTAGCAGAGGGGTTCTTGCCCTTGGAGGCCGGTACAGCAAAAGGCCTCTTAACATGTAGTTCTTTGTGAGTGCTATTTGAAACGATAATAGTTCACAATCATGGGAGCTTCCCCCCCCCCCCGCTTCCATGTTCTATCAGCTCTAATGGTGGAGTAACCTGCCGGCAATACTAGGGCAATATCCGGGTCCGACGCGCCATCTGCCCATGTCTCTGACAAAAGCCAAATCGAGTTTGTGTGCCTCTAGCAATTCCGCTATCTCTGTATTATGTTTCACTAATGTAGTGTTGATTAACACTGCCTTGAAGACCATAACTCCCTTCTTACTTGTGGGGATGCCCTGTGATTCTAACTCGTTTATTCTCGTAAAACTGAATGGCAGCTGACATTGCTCTCACTGCTTGTCCTCTTTCGGCAGATCCAGACGTTGACCGCAGTGATTAGCCGCTAGCTTGTGTAGCTCATTACTCGTGTACGATATGCGCCTTATTTTACCGGCTTCTGGAGCAGGGGTTCTGGCCCTAGGCACGGGCCAGGCGCAGACTGGCTTGCCTTTGGCGCGCCGGCGGCGCGTCCGCTCTGGCATTGATTTAAATGGGCTGTGCAGCGGGAACACTAGCCCGCTCACCATCCGGAAGCCGAGATGACGGGAAGTGAGAAACGTGAGAGCCCTGTGGTCACCCTCCGTTCAAACGGCACTTGCCGCGACGGACCGGGGTGCGGGCGGAAATAAGGCAAGTTTAAAATCACCAATCACATTATACACAGAATATCAATTGTTTAAAATCCCAAATTTTAAAAAGATTAGGCGCAGTCTAACAAACGCTGTCTGCAGTAGCCCTACCGCATCTGCACAATGTCATAGCTTCTGCCGTCAGTCCCTCCTTCCTCCCAACATTTTCTCCACCTCCTTTCTACTTTTCATCCTTGTTTTTTACCATCCTCCTGCTCAGGGCATGAGTCGGGGGGTACACGCGGGTGGATGGCGTCCGCCCACTTTTTTCAAAGGGGGGGACGCCGTCCACCCTGCCAAGAAGTTGGGCCCCACTAAAAAAGATGCTGAATTCGTCCCGGTGTAATTTCCAATCACCAGGACCCTTTCAGCAGCGCCTGCACGTTGATATCTGCTTTTGATCCGCAACAACGTGCAGGGAGGGGGATTTCTTAGTTCAGACTCCTGCTGGGCCCATAACAAAGGCAGAATCTGAGGGGTCATCAGGCCTCCTTTTGTTCGAGTCTCCTGGCTGGGAGCAGTCGGGAGCCTCACCCCTAGAAGCAAAATGCAGCAGAGGGGGAAACCAAGGCTCACACCTTGTTAGCACTTCGCACATACTTGAGAGAGGCAGCTTTTCACTTTGTTCAGGCTCTGTTTAAGAGATATGCATGCACTGTAAGAATGTCAGATGTGTTGATCTTTCCCAAGTATTTGCACAAAATAAATTGCATTTATATAGCGCTTACTACCCACGAGGAGGCATTGTAATTTAATTATCACTTTTTTCTTTTAAAGCGCTATGGGTAGAGGAAGCTTTACGCTGACAAAAGGCAACATTGGTTTATGTGAAGCTTACAAAAGTGTGAATCTTCTGCCTAAATCGGGAGGATTTGCAAGTATACTCGAAGTACTCATGATAGACCTGTTAAACATATAATATGTGAGCGCTTAAGAGCTGATGTCACTACTTGTGATGCCACTTCCAGTAATGTCACGCGCCGCGATGTCACTTGCATACTGATTAAGTAGGTTAGTCCCCCCACTTCTTTTTTAGGTCTCGCCTGAGCCAGCGCATGCGCTGGCGAGAGTTTTAGTAAGCGGGTTTTGGAAGTGCAAACAGCAGTGGCTTTTGCTGGCGACCAGCTTGCGTTCACGCGAGCGTGCACGCGCGATCAGTTGCCATATGGCTTCCCTCGCCATCTGGCTTCCCTCGCGATTACTTTCACTTTCGCAGCCGCTGTAATCAGGCTCCTCTGCTTGCACTACCCCCTCCCTTTTTCCCCCTCCCTCCTGGTCAGCTTCATTTGTCTTCTATGCTGTGAATGCTCCTCTTCTCGCACCTCCTCCTCCCCCCCCCCTCCCTTCTCCCCCTCCCTCTTAGTCAGTTTAATTTGCCTCTTGTATCCCCGTTATTATTAGCTTAAGCATTTACACACCACACGAATCGCCAGCAGTTAAACACAATGTGCGAAGTAAAGAACAGCAGGCCAATTATTAAAGGCAGAGCCCCCAAGTAAGTTGCCAAACCAATGCTGCTTCTCTTTGAGCCCGGTGACTGTGGTGGTTAACTTGGTATGAGTGAATTGCAGCCAAAGCAATCAAGCCTCCAGTGCCGCCAAAAAGCTTCCTGCAAGACAACAGCCCCTGTGAAAGGCAGACAATTGTTCAGAATGCGTCAGGTTAATTATGAGCTGTCGCCGCCAGGCCGTAATGACTCCCTCTCCCCAACCTGCTGTGCTTCTCGAGTCATGGAGGTGTGCAGCTTATTTTCCATATTACTTGTCCCTGTACTAAAAGACAAAAAAAGCCGCTAGTCTTTTTATTTATGATGCTTCCATTCATCCACTGCCATGCTCTCTGTTCCAGGAGCTTTTAGTGAGCTAGATTTACTCCACACAGAGTGCAGTAAATGTCACTATATAAAAGGCTTCAGGAGGACAATCCACAAACAGAGCCCATTTGGCCCCAAGACGCCCAAAACAACATGTTCTCCCAGAGCACTTCTAGCTATTCCAAACTGAGGAAGTTGTGTTCTTGTTTTATTTAGTGCATTCAAAGGCTGGCCAGACTTGTAAATAACCCAGAAAGATAACAATGACTTTGGAGCAGAGGCTGATTTGCTGTCACCAACCTTTAACTCTGATCAGGGCAGCCTCGGAAGCCGGCCCTTATCTGCCTCTGGAGTTCGGGACATCCTGCCTACCCCCGATTTAGTCTGCAGCCTCTTGGCTCTGCTATCGGCCTGATAACAGGGTGGCTTATTGTCAGCCCCAAGTGCGCCAGGGATGCTTCCTGCAAATAGTTAAAGGGTCGGCCGGCCAATGCAATGGGCTATGTTTGTCTGTGCTTAAATGCATTGATTTAAAAATCTCAATATGTACATGGTCTGTCAAACATCTTCCCCTACTCGCTCACCCTTGCACATGCTTGTCGCTGTGCAGAAGGCAGCATGGTGCATATCTATCTGTGCCTGGAGTGTAATTATCTACGGAGAGGGATGTATAGATGGAATGCAGCTCTCGTCTATATTTTGCAAATCAGGAACCCTTTATCATCAAATTGTAAGCACTAGCACTGAAATACTTCACTGATGCTTTGAAGTTTGCTCAGTGATGGGCTACAGCATCACATAACAAGCATTGGCATAGCCAATAGGTCTCGCCTTTGGGACATTATAAGTGTTTAAGCATGCAACAGTTAATGTTGTTGCACCAAGGATATTGTGCTGCATTACTAAATACTTATACAGTCCCAAAAGCGAGACCTATTGGCTATGCCAGTGCTTGTTTAGGACTTGTGCCCTGCTCCTGCTCTACTTTCTCTTTCATCTTTCTTGTTCCTCCTCTCGTCTGTCCTTCCCTTTTCCTCACTTCTTTCCCACTCACAAAGTCCGTCCATCTTTACTTCTTATTTCCCTGCTACTTCCTTTCCTCGCCCTCTTGTCTTCAGTCTTTCCTCTGTGCAGCATTCTGCTCTTCACCTTTCATTTACTCCTTCCTACAGTATCTCCCCTCCCTTTTCTCATCCTTCGGTCTTCTCCCCTAGCTTGTCTCCCATGTCTCTTCCCATTCGTCTGTTCTCGACCTCTTCTCTTTTTCTTTGTCCGCCTGTCTATTTTCCTATTGCTCAATTCCCTCTCTTCTCTTGTTCCTTGTCCCCCTTCGCTCCAGTTTATATCCTGCCTCCTTCCTTTTCTCCCCTTCAGTATACATCCTTCCCTTCTTTCCTCTCTCCCTTCCTCCATCATTCTCCCCATTTACTCCCTTCTCTCCCGTCTTTACTTTTCCTTCAACCCATCGTTATCCACATGATATCATGCGGGTATTTGGGGGGGCTTGTGGACACTATTTACATGTCTACTCCTCCATTAACGCATCATCCTTGCCCCCCCCCCGCCCACGTTTGTATTGACCTCTTTGTGTAACACTTTTAAAAGTCTGGCCTTGATAAAGGAGGGGCCTAAGTCCCAAATTCCTTCGAGCCTTGGAAGGTCCGCTTATAGCACCCCAATAAACACGTGGGTGCCCTAAACATTTATGTTTAAAACCTGTCACCTCTGAGGAGGCAGGAGAGGACCATTAACATGCCTCAAAGTCGATCATTCGAAAACAAGCGTTAGCAGAGCCAAGAGTTCTGGCTTTAATGTGCTAAAGTATGTGAACAGCATTTCTATATGACTGTTTTGCCAGATTAGTCAGACCTATTGGATTTGCCAATGCTTGTTTATCAGTGTATGGAGCGCTCCTGCTGGAAAAGTGCTAATTCGAACTAAAATATTTACAAAAGTGAGAAAACAAATGCTACACACTTCTTTCTTTATACAATGCATATATGGCAAATAATTTAATGTGACGGTTTAGTGCACTTTTAAAATGTACAATAGTCCATAGTGCATTGCAAACACTCCATAGGTGGTGTGATAATACACCAAACAGCCCCTAGCACCAGAGGCGAGAAAGAGTTGCTCCTCTGGGCGGACCCATAGTACACTGTATGTATATTCTAAAGAGTTGCTAATAATAGGTCTAGGCCCAGGCCTCATATCACGCAGGACAACAGACCCTCACATTAAAGAAACCCAATTTGTCATATGTTTACATTATGTTTATTGCACGGTTTATGTAGCAGGTTTATTGATGGCTCGGCTCATATTCCACCTTGTAAGGCCAAACCAGCCCCGAGCCTCCGGAGGCCCCCTATTAATCTGATGGGTGCCCCCCCTCCCCCCCTTAACGGAAACATCGGTGTCCTGTGATTAAATGTGAGACCGTGTTTTCGGGAGGTGTGTAAATGTTACCCTGATGTGCTCCAGAAATCAATAAAAATGCGCGTGAAAACGCAGCAGACTTTCTAAACTGTTGCAGAAATGCAAAGAAAATAAGCATTTACAGTGCAATAGGTCTCGTATTTGCGAGAGCTTGCGCTATTGGCATTGTAAATAACACATAGTCCTTGCTTACAAGAAGCAAGGCTGGCAGTAAAACCAGCAGTTACTGCCAGCCTTGTTTCTCGTTGGCAACCAGTACAAAGTGCGTGTTTACGCACCACTTGCATGTTTTCAAAACACGCAAATAAAAGGCATTGTCCTTTACAATGCCAATAGCTCAAACTTTGGCAAATGTGAGACCTATTGCATTGCAAATGCTTGTTTTTTTATGGCGGCGGGTGGCAGATAATGTCTGCTTTCTTAGATGAGCCAACTTGAGTCTGGTGGCAGATCTTATTACATGTTCCTGCTTTTCTTGAAGACCTGCTAACGAGGTCCAGTTTATCAGAGGTTGCTCCACTAAAGTGATGTTCGGTGCAAGAATGTTAAATTTGTTTTCCCGGTTTCTAAAATGGTGCCTTTATTGCTCATCACGGGAAGCCAGGTTTAGAGAGAGGTATGTGTGTGGGATAGATAACACAATAAGGTTACATTTATGAAGGTTGGCCTCCGAACCCATCAATACAGCATAAACCTGACTTTGCAGCGGCAGTAGATGATGGAAGCATTCACTTTCACAATTTCCCTTCCTGCTAAGAACTAAAGCTGGTTTTGGCCAGTTGTAATGTTAAAGTTTGTGACTCCCACAAACTGTTTGCAGTGCTTTAAGACCATCTTTGCCTGTTTTTCAAAAATCTCATTGTGTTACTTTTTCACTTTTCTTTCTAGTTTAAATATTCAGCAATAAGGTTTGAGATTTCCCATTTGCACTGAGGCTGATGGCAGGATAGTTCACATCAAATGGGGAAAGGGATGTGGAAGGTGTTACAACTATGAGCAGGACGTTGATGGTTTGTATTTTGACAAACATGAACTTTGACTTTTCTTAGAAAACTGTGTGGGATGGTAGAATCGGTATGCGTGAAGAGGGGATACTTCTCTTACCAATCCCGGTCACTTTGACAGACTCCTATACAACATGAGGTTTTGCATACTACTCTTGTTAATTTGGTCAAGGACAGCGCCGTCCCTTCTAACCACTCAATTCCGCACTGTCCCTGTCAGATAGCTGACCAGGGATTTTTGTTGTATAGCAACACAAAAAAAATTTATCCAACAGGGCCCCTTGCGATTAACTGCTGGCAGTGGGTAATACAGCATATCTCCTTTCAGTTGTATGTGGTGGTAAAGTACTGGAATGGCTTTTGAAACCCACTAATCTGGTGTTCTGTGCTTGGGGGGGGGGGGGGCAAAGATGGACAAGCTGGGTTGAAATGGAGTTAAGGCTAGAGAATCCACTCACCTGTCTTCCCCAATACCTATGAAGTAGAAGTAGAAATGCTAGAGAAGGGGAGGTATCCCTGATATACCGAACCAACTCCCCTGACACATGGTCACGTAAAAGATGGTGGGATTTGCAACCATTGGGGTGATATCTAGTGGGAGGAGGCACATCTCTACCTTAGGGAAGTTGCTGTTGATCAGGATTCTATTCAGCTAAAGATTATAAACCGATACAACTGTAAATCTGTATATGACCGATGACCTCTGCCTTGGAGTGAACAAGTTGGCACATTCCTTCACAATTCAACAATGCACTGAGATCCAAGACTTATGGAATAACATTAGTGCTGTGTTCAAAGCTCCAATGGATTTCATAGCTAATAATGTTGGCGTTGAGAAGGGCCAACCTTTATGAAATCCAGTAAACTGCTGTGTAATGTTAGGTTTGGTGGGTGTGTTGTAATGCATCTCAGTTCTTCTGCTGCCCAGCACTGCGCTATGATCCTGCATGACTTGGTGGCCGGAGAGGCAGCCTTGAAGGCTCCATTGGGTCTACATCCGCAGCGCAGGAGAAACCTCCCTTGCCACCTTAGGCACAACCAGACTAACATCAGGTTTGTGGCCAAAAGGAACTTGTGTTTTTTTTATTTTAAAGATGCCTGTACATGGCTTTATTCGAGGCATCTAAAACGCGAGCAATATTTTGTTTCAAATTGAATTAAAAAAAAAAAATAGTTCTAATGTAATCATTAAATGAGAGCAGCATTTTACATGCATCTTTTATTTTTAAATGTACCTTGCACGTTGTTCCTGGCCACAAAATAGAACCAGGAGCATAATTTTACATGTCTAATCAATCCGCATTTGTAGAGCGCGGCACTGACACCCCTGGGGGTATTTTGGCACTGGGGTGCGAAGTCTCAGTCAAAAAGCCAGGTCTTGAGGAAACGAGGGGAAGAAATGAGCAGAAAAATGCAAAACGGAGTGCAGAAAAATGAGTGAGCAGAAAGGGGAAAAATAGAGGGCAGCAAAAAGGCCGAACAGAGCAAGAAACTAGCAGAGGAGTCACAAACAGACGGCAGCAGGTAGTTCCTTTCCAGCTTGCTCAAAGTCCGCTACCCTCTGCTGTCGGTCTGTCGTAGGGGGAGCTGGCACTAGGACCTTTTCATTACATTCGAATGAAATAATGGGAGGTGTAAAATTTAAGTTCCTGGTTCCGGTTCGTGCCCAGGGAGAACTTCAAGATGTGCTTTATTTGAAAAGGGAAAAAATACCTGTAAAATTATTATAATTTAATGATATATCATGGGAGACATTTAAAATGAAGTGGTAATTTTATGGCAAATATAAATTCTAACACTTCACCTTTAAATTTATTCCATTTAAAATTAAGCACCCCACCCTTTCAGTGGCCATATTGGTCTGTTGTAAAACAGACCGATGAATCAGCAGGGAGAGCTGAGCATTGGCCAAGCTTGGGTCTGTGGCCCCTTCCTTGCTCAAGCAAAGACTTGGAAATAGTGTCAAAGAAATCATACAAAAATTTGATGGAATGTTTTATAAAATGAACATGTTTATTTCTCCTACATACAGAAGCATTTCATATGAACAACATATATCACGAAGTCGAGGCATTTTTTAGAAGTAATAGCATTTGAACATGAAACCATCATGGGCTCGCACCATCCCTGATGACCAGGTCTCATTAATGAACTAAGTGGCAAGTCGGGTGCACCATGAATGTGGAATACATGAAACACAGCTATAGTCTGTCAGGAGAGCATTTTGTACAGTGCACACCCTGAACTCTGGCATTTCCAGGTCCCGTTGTATGATAATGTAGAAAAAAGGAGGCATGATTTAATGTTTTTCAGCATTTATATAGTGCTTACTGCCCTGATGTGGTGCACTGAAGCACTTGCCTACATGGTCAGCAAGCTAATCTTTGTAGAGTGGTTGGGAAGGTGTTGGCTTAATTTTGTGATCCTATGTGGGAAGTCTTGCCATATTGTGTGTGATAACCACTGAGGTGCAATTACTGAGTTATGGAACATAGTAGTGTGGTGGATGAAAAGGTGAGCTGCAGTTTATAGTTTACCACTGGCAGCTTTGAACAGCACCGCAACTCCATAGGACTACTTATGATTGTAGTCTTTTTAGCTGCTTCCTGCAGAGGTCAGGAGCGCACAATTTGTTTTAGAGGGAAGCCGGGACTAATACCAGGCTCTCTGGTTTCATATTGTGCATTGTAGACACTAAATGGGTAGCTTTATCCCTGGCCAATCAAGCTAGGGGTGGGAGACTTTGGGAATAATGCACAAGTTGCTCTGCCTTTTAGTAGCTCACGGTGATGATATTCACCGAACGGAAGTAGCTCTCACTACAGAAAAGGTTGAAGACCCCTGATCTAAAGTAATATCACCTTCTATTAGTGGATTAAAGTGAAATGCACTTTTGTTGTTTAGTCAGCTGATCTCATTGTATGGTTCTCAGTGAAGTACTGTAAATATTGATGTAACTGGAGCTTGGTGCTGTAGTTGGGTCTGGAATACTGGTGAATGAGTACCTTGACTTACCGTGGGTCTTGCACTGTGATTCTACTTTGCTGTTTGAAGATTTTTATGGAAAAAAGTGTTTCATCCTAGCTGGCTGCGCTTTCCCTGTGCATATGCTCGGGATCATGAGCGGGAAAGGTCTGCGGAGAGTGACTGAGTTTTTTTCTTTTCCTCAGAAGCCTGCTATGACAATGGCAAGTACTACCAGATAAACCAGCAGTGGGAACGCACGTACCTGGGGAACACGCTGGTGTGCACCTGCTACGGAGGAGGCCGGGGATTTAACTGTGAAAGCAAACCTGAACGTAAGTATCAGCCTTTGTGGTTTTTTTGGTGTTTTTTTTTTTTTTTTTTTCTCCCCTCTTCTGCATTACCAAATGACAATAGCTACCTCTTCATAGCTTTGCCAAAACCATATTCACAGGTACAGATCAGCACAAATCTTGAGCATCCAAGCCATATTGAAAGCGCAAGGATCAAGGAGCGTGCCATTAGGGCCCGGCCCCCTGTGACTCCAGGCCACGCCTACCTGGGTTGCCGGGGTAGCCCGATTGGCGACCAGAAAAAGGGGAAGTCCTTCCGGGTCGTCTGGTGATGCAGTTCTGGCTGGGACCGGCGGCGCGGAGAGGAGCTGGAGGTCTATTTATGCTGCAGGGCCCCAGACTCTGTCCTCTTTCTTTCCCGCGCCGGCCCCAGTTTGTCGAATACGAAGAATCTCCCACCCACCCGTCCCTGAGATTAGGTATTTGGGTAGGGTAAGCGGTAAAGAGGCCACAGAAGATTGACTCACATGGTTAACCGGAGTCTTCCTACATACTACCTAGGCCAGCACTGAGGGGGAGAGACAGTAAGCTCTCCGCAGAGAGACTGAGGACACCGGCTGGGGAGGCAAGGGCGCCAGGTCACAAGCTGGGACATGGGGCAGCGGCCCCTGGTTATTCCCTACGAGCCTCCTTGGCAGCCTGGTGGTAGAGGGGTGGGCCCTGAAAATGGCAGACAAGGACCAGAGGGCTGGGGCTCACCTCGGACGCAGGTGGGTTGCGCCTTGCGTGGTTCTCTATTGGCGATGCGAGCCGGAGGGCCCCTTGGTGCTGGAGCGATGGAAGGTCTGATAAATATTAAAGTCAGGTGGTTAGGCTGATTGTTATGATTGCATAAATCAATATTTACACTTTTAATATTGGCAATGTGTTAATAATTAAGTTTGAGTTTAATTTGTCATGTTTATGGTGTGTTGATGTTAAAATAAACATGACCGTTTGTATGGTATCCAGTATTAATTGTGGGGTTGTCATGGGGGCGGGGCTGGGAGCATCCTAGGGGGTCCGGGCTCTATGAAATCTCAGCATTCGGTCTGACTCTAATATAAAGATAATTCATCTCAACTGGAACTCTGTATTGCGTGTTACCTATTATATAGGTGGTAAGTGCATTATCAAACACAGAATCGTAAATAGTTTGTCTTGCAGTGTTTGAATAATTGAAAATTAACTCTACTTTGATGCATTTAGTCTTCTATTTAGGTATAATTGTGTAGATGACAAACAGTTTCAGTACTACCCATATGAACATGATTATATTATCCTTTTTTTCACTCTTACGAGAGAGCACAAAATGTAGTTGCGAAAAACCATTTGCGGTGGGCTTACCAAGAACAGATAGGGGGCTTAAAGCCCGCCCACTGACTGGTGGTGTCACTCTTGCTGTCTTGCTTTCCTGTGCCACCTTGTCCCATCTTGTTGGCTCCTCCCCTTGAGCATAACTTCTTTACCATCCTCCTGACTAGCTGACGTTTGTCCTTCCAGTGCTCCATTGTAGGGCACTTTTCTTTCTTTCTAGTTAAGCACTCAGTGTGTATGTTACACCTATCTCGCGTGTAGGCTTTTCCATTTCTCCCCTTCCCCCCCCCCCACCTCCCCCCACACTTCATGTTGCTCTTTCTTGCCTGTGTGCTTCTCGTTGCACCACTTCATGGTCCTGTTGTACTCCCTTTTCTGCTTCTCTCCTCCATGTCCTTAAACTTTTTTCATTAAAAATATTGCACTCCATTTAGTTGGTGTATGGACTTGCATGGTTGCACATGCCTTCAATATCCTGCATCTGTCAGTGGCCATATCTTTTGGGCCTCCTGCATAGCCTTGGTAAAGGATGTTTGCCGATGCTGAACAGCACTGGCAAAGGGGAAACCTGTTGACTTTGCCCATGCTTGTTTATGTGGCCCTGAGTAATTGACTCACAACCTGTTTTGGCAGTTTGTTTGGCATTGAAGGAAAAGCTCTTTTGATGAGCTTAATGGCTGGTTGCTTGCTTTTCAATTAATTTTTTTAAACTGTCTGTCACTTATATTTTATATTCAAGGTAACCTAAAGCATTAGATAAAGTTGATTTTTCTATAGGAGAGCAGTTGGTGCTTCCATTGAACCTCCGATTTAAAGACCCTCACTTGTTGGGAGAGGTTTTAACATGGAGGGCGCTCGAAGCAATGAACCAATTATCTGTTCTAAAAGTACTTTTTTATTTTTATATATTTTTTTTTTAAATCTTTTTTTTTTTCATTACGTGCTGGAGTAGATGACTCGTATAGAGAAGAGGGTACTTGACACGGGGTTAGTGGGAAGCGAGAATGGTTCAGGCGGTGTAGCCATCCCTTGATTTGCAGGAAATGTTCTGCCACTGATCAGGGCAGATGCTGTGTTTGTCAGGTTGAGTTTAAGGCAAATTGCAGCCTGCCATGTTTGGGTAGTTACTGTTCACGAATATCATGTGCCAATGATACCTTGAGGTACTGTTGAGAAGGCTGAGGAAAGAAAAATGTCTCGATGGTCAGTGAGGGGGAGTGGAGAGTGTAAGGTGCTCTATTATGCTGCATATTACTGGGAGAGGGTGCACATAGTAGTCTGTGAAATGAGGTGAACTGTTTCTGGGCAGTTTCGGCAGTGGTGATGAGTCTTGGAACTGAATAATCGTATTACTTGGCTGGAATGTCAGTACTAAGATGCAGGTGTTTTGTCAGTCAAAATTGAATAACCAGAACGAGCAGTTGTTTTCTAGGTGTGAAATTAGTGGTGGGGTGACCAATGGTTCATGAGTCAAGGTTTTGGTTTGTTGCGAGATGGGATGTGGCCTTCTGTGGAACCGGAAGGTGTCTGATTTTTTTTTTTTTTTTTTGAAGGGGGGAAAAAAATAATCTTGTGCCCAATTTGGAAGTTGATTGATGTTCTTCCTAAGATATCCTTGCCGATGAAAATGAAGACTGCCTTATGGATTTGCAGATGTGTGTAGCTACTACATTGAAAGTTCTCAGCATTTGAGTTTCCTGGCTGGCAGGTTTTTACACCAATTTCTCTATCTGTGCCATGGAGGGAAGGCTGATTTGGCAATTGACTGTGGAGTGGTTCTGCCAGTTGTGGCAGTGGAATTTCCACCGTTGACTCTGGGCATGGGAGTGCACCCCCATAAGTGGTGATGTAATGTCAAAAGCCACATAGTCTACCTTACCTTTTTAATGTGATGTAATTTACCACACTTTTCAATCTTAACTTAGCTTCATGAGGGGCGACCAATTTACCCTAGACTGGGAGATTTTCACTCATTTGTTGGTGAGTGAACTAGAGTATGGTCTGAAGCAGGCGTACACCAGAACTAGATATTGGGAAAGTTATCGGCCCAAAAATTAGTTGGTGTGCAACTTATTCTTTCAATTAAAGGACTTTTTGGTGTAAAAGTTTTATGGGCCAGGTTTGTTCATTATTTGGTCTGTAAAGCTATATATTTTTTTTTTTCTGTTGCATAGTTTGTAGGCTACACCTTTTTGCTTTTGATTGAAAACCCCGTTGTTGAGGTCTGTGATTAAGTTGTACTAGATGTATGACGATAAAAGATGTGCTAAACACACTATGGGTGTGGTGGGGCATAAGGATAACAATGTAAAATCTGTTCTTATAAAGCGCATGTTCACCCATGGGCATCTTGGCACTGAATAACAGATTTATTGTTACTCAACGATACTCCTTTTATCGACCTCAGGAGGATGAAAGGCTGAGTGAGCCAGCTGGGATTTGAACCTGTGACCATGAGGTCAAACACAGGCCCCTGCAATGTACGCATTAGTCCGCTAAGCCGCCAGATCTGGATAAATTGAAGTTTTATAATCCTGATGCATTGAAATAAAGTATAGCTTGTTTCCCCTTCCAGCTGAAGAGACTTGCTTTGACAAATACACTGGACTGAATTACCGGGTCGGAGATACGTACGAACGCCCCAAGGACAACATGATCTGGGACTGTACCTGCATTGGGGCAGGGCGAGGTCGGATCAGCTGCACAATTGCAAGTATGTACCCCTGGTTCCTCCCCTTGTTACCCTGTTTATATCGATTAGCGCTGCCAGAGTATCCTCTGAGTTCTTCCAGGACTTGCTCGCACTGCGGGCAAACTGGAACGAAGTTGGTAACTAGGCTGTCATTGTAGCCTGTTGTGAGGAACGACCATGTTGTAAAAGTGCGAAGACCTAGATACGTATTGATTGGTCGGAGTGCTGTGAATTTCTATAGGAGGATGCACTTAATCTGTTCCATTACTTACTGTGCATAGCGTGAAGCAATGAAGAAATTTGCAGTCTTTTTCTGTCTTTCTGTGATCTGAACACTTATTAAGCTCTTTTACTGACTAGTTTCAAAGCGAAGAGCACTAAAACGAGAGTGTAGGACCTAAGAAGGGTAAAGAATACATTTGCTTATTACTAGAGACGATCCCACCACCTAAATTCTGGTGGTGGTGGTTTCGGGGCATCACCTCGAGTCAGAAACTTGGCTTAGTAGGGCCAATCATGGAATATTTTGTTGGTACATTCAGTATATGTTGCCATAGATGGTAACAATTCATTAAGAGACTTGATTCCGAGCTTCTGCTTGCAAACGCAGCAGCTAAATTGCATTTCTGAGGTAGAATGTCCATATCCTCAGCCTTTGCATGTCTGGTTTAAAATAACCAAACATCTAGAAATGGGGGCTGTTTTGTGTTGCCCTTTAGAGGAGCAATCTTTTCTACTGAACATTTGGTTAAAAACTTGCTCTTGTCTACACACACTGCACCTCGCCCTTGCCATTTTTTGTGTTTACACACCATGATGAAGGCATCCACTATGGCATGCTAATGTTCAATACCCAATAAATGTCAACTTTTATTTATGTAGTTGGAGTGTAAACCAGGCCAGATGACAGTACTCTACAATACAACAATCAAGTTAAATATGAAAACTACCAACGAGCAGAAATTGGAAAACCATAAAGAGTAAAGTAGATATTTTATATGTCTGAGTTTACAAGTCCATAAAACAGACAAAACAATTATCCGAAAGATGTTTCACCAAATAAAGAGATGGTTAAGCTATATTTAGTTTCGAACTTTCAGGCAGAAGGACTCTAAAGGCAGCATCCCTTAAACTGGACTCCTCTCAGCCAGACACAAACCTTGCTCAGAAAGCACTTAGACTAGAATGTGACATTCATTTAGACTGAATTTGATCTGTTTGAGACTCGCAAAAGCGGGAATGTGTGAATTGTCCCCCTATGAAACATTCACTACTGTTTCTGAAACGGTGAACGAGATTGTCTATTTCTTCCCCTCCCTAGATCGCTGCCATGAAGGGGGCCAGTCCTATAAAATTGGCGATACCTGGCGAAGGCCTCATGAGACTGGGGGCTACATGCTGGAGTGTGTGTGCCTAGGCAATGGCAAAGGAGAATGGACCTGTAAACCTGTAGGTAAGTGAATTGTGCCATGGTAAGAAAATGGAAAATGTGTCCACATCTAGTCTTGAAATGGCAGACCAGTGTAGTTGACCTCGCACCTCCACATCTGCTAGGCGCTGCTCAAACTTCCCCCAGCCAGACTTGATACGTGCATTCTACATAACCACTTTAATAATCACAGGGCTCCTCAGAGGGTCCAAAAATAACGTGTGTGTGTACACACACACTACTTGGAATGTAAAGCCACGATTTTTTTGAGATGATCAATTATGGTCCTAATGGTCTTTTGAGGTGGTTATTCAGAACGAGTGTGAAAACCGTACGTCATAAAGTCGAAGGAACTCCTAACCTGTCTAAATTCCTATTTGAAATATTTTTCTAACTGTGTATGTAGTTTGCAAAGTCTGGCGTACTCCCAAAGCTTTTACAGCATTTGTTATTGGTAATTCATATTATGTATTTGTTTACTTTCTGCTCTTGTCCGACACTTTACTCTTATTTTTATTTTTTTTTTAAATTTATTGGAGGGGTGGTTGGAGGATGGTCTTAGGCTTTAGAGATACTCCTCTGCAGGGAATTGGCTTAGGAGCAGTTTGTTTGAGACCATGTACTGCAAAAGTGATTTTACTGAAATTTATGGTATTAAGAAAAATCTAATTTCCCGTTTTCTAATCACTTATAGCTGAGCGGTGCTACGACAACACGGCCGGTTCATCATATGTGGTAGGCGAGACGTGGGAGAAGCCTTACCAGGGCTGGATGATGGTAGACTGCACCTGTCTGGGCGAGGGAAGTGGACGCATCACCTGCACATCTCGAAGTATGTTCATAGCACGTTCAGGGGCTGAATTTTCAGCAAGTGGAGGTTCTCTTCACTGTGCTCTCCAAGAATAACTAACGTTCTTATATCAACCTATACTCTATTTTTGGCAGGGAGTACTCTAAAACAAATCCACCTCAATATATAGAATATACATATCTCAATCTATTTTTATTTAGTTAAAAAGGCAAAGTTGAAAACTTGCAATCGTCCTGGGTCCAAATACCTAATTGCATTTTGCTTCTTCACTGTTAGGAAAGTATGGAGTCTGCCTGATATTACCCAAGTTAGCATTTGAAATATTGATTGCTCTTTCAGAATGCTGGGGTGGGAGGGATTTGGGTGTGGTACTGGGCTTCTTGTTATAGTAGTTGGCCTCTCCGTGAAGCAGCATCATAGCAACACAGTAGCATCCTACCTTTAAAAATCTGACTTCTTTCTAATGTGATCAGTGCTAATGGGTAGTGGTCCCTCAAATAGTGGTTATTGCCCGTAATGTGTGTGATCATTGTCTGTCTTACCAAGAAGGCTGTAAAGTCTATAGTTTGAAGGCTGTGCACACAACTAAAGGGGTTTGTATTTGTGTAGAATATACTTTTAAAATGTACTTCCATGGGATTTTGCGAGTTTGTGGGATGACCAGGTACATCAGAGGCCTGAGGTCAAGACTGCCCGTAGTCCACATGTTGTGTAAACTAATCTTATTAGAGACGGAAGCTTTGATTCTGGTTGAGTGGCTGTTGGACTTCAATAGCTATAAATAGTTGCCTGTAATAAGGTGGCACAAATGATATACTAATCAAACCAGTTTCTGACGACTGAGTTCAAAACCTGGTTTTGTAATAATTCAAGATGACCATAGTGGACTTTTTTTTTTATTCCCCCCCCCCCTGACGGCACCCGGCCCCCAGCCTAGTAAGCACTAACACTGCTGTTTATGCTCTACTCTGGAGTTTGTACTGTTAATCTTCAGATGAAGCGGTCACTGAGAAATTCCTACCAAACTTTTTGCTTGTTTTTGTTACATCACACGTGATGAGATGAAGATGTTTTGTTGCCATATTTTCTTTCAAAGGGTTTGTTGACTTTGATTTGTTTCGACTGCATACTTTGAACAGCCTCTTGATCCTCTATTTAATTGTTTTAATGCGTGGTATCTTCTACTTTACAGACCGGTGTAATGACCAGGATACGAAGACTTCATACAGGATTGGTGACACGTGGAGCAAAACCGATGCCCGAGGGAATTTGCTCCAGTGTATCTGCACGGGGAATGGCAGAGGAGAGTGGAAGTGTGAAAGGCATGCCTCCCTTCAGGCTTCTGGCACTGGTAAGGGCTGTCTCCCACAGGAGGGGGGAGGCAGTGAGAAAGGGAAAGGTGATCTGAGCCAAATGTCTTTGTAGGGACTTTTCAATTTTTGCTGTGGCCATTAAATCGGCATATTACAAATAGTGTATAGTTTTCCCTATCAACTTTATTTGAAATGGTGCGGCTTTTTTTTTTTTTATTTAGTATTTGAGGCCGGAGTTAAAATTCCCCCCCCCCCCGAGGCATCTAGTTATTGATAACTACCTTTTCTGTGACTTTATTCATTTTGATATCTGTTTGTTCTGCTTCACTTGAACCGTTATGGTCTTCGAAGTCAATTATTAAACTACAGGATGCGAGTAAAATGTTTACTTGCTGTTTCTTACTAGATGGAATTTGCAGTATTCTACAAAGCGACCTGCTGGTGCCTTATTTTATACTGAAAATGCTCCTGTTTTTGTTAAACCGAGCTAAAAGTTTATGGTGCGTTTTCTTACCTGTGTTAACCTTCCCACCAGGATCCGTCTCAAATACGTTCACTGAAGTACGGACTGCAATCTACCAGCCGGAAACCCAGTTGGAGCCCTATGGTCACTGTGCCACTGACAACGGCATGCTGTACTCTATTGGGATGCAGTGGATAAAGACCCAAGGCAGCAAACAGATGCTGTGCACTTGCCTGGGGAATGGTGTCAGCTGCAAAGAAATCAGTAAGTTTTAGCATCTCTTTAGGGAAGTGGTGCATGTCTACACTCTGGTGTCCATTCTATCTTGTCCTTTTCCTGTTCCTTAAATGTGCCTGCTCAAATTATGTATTGTAATTGCATTTATATAGCACCTACCCCTGACGAGGCGTCGCAGCGTTTTCCGGAGAGTAGCACACTACTCTGGAATCCCAAAAAGATTTGTGGTGAATTAGTATAGGAAAATATGAAATGCATTTGAGGGGTGGACATGTGAGTCTTATTTGAATTGAAAAGGATAGTGGAGAGGGAGGGAAGAGTCTAAAAATCTCTCCCCCCCCCCCATCCCCCCTCCCTCTTTGTGTTTTGGCTGTCATAGCAGTAGGAGTTTTGGGATGAGTTGAGGAGAGATGGAAAGGGGGGAGTCTCGAAGTGAATTGGGGAGAAAGATGAGGTTTTGGATGAGTCTTGGAGTGATGCATGCGTGAAGAGTTTTAGATGGGCTTGTTGGTGGATCTGAATAGTAAGAGGTTTGAGGTGATGCATGGAGGGGTATAGGAGGGAAGAGTCTAGAAAGGATTATTCTGGGGATCATAGTAGTATTGTGTTTGGGATGAGTCGGAGTGGAAGTAGAGGATATATTGAAAGGTATTTGGTGAGAAATAGGGTAGTGTATTGGAGATGCTGAATTGGGAGTAAAGTAATCTACAGACAAACGTGTGCACAATACCACACTGTTGCTGAAAACGGAGAAAAATAATTACAAGGGAACCATAATTGGGACCAGTGTTTAGTCTACTGAAAAATGGACCACCCGTGCAACTACATATACATGCTGATCTCACATTAAGCAAAGCTTTCCAACTGTTTCAATATGGCCAAAACTGCACAGCTTCAGCCAAGCAGCTATTCAGAACACCCTCACTTTTCCGGGCACTAGTAGTAGGCCATGAAGTTATTCTTGCTCCTACAGTCCAGGTGTAGGGCCTCTGCCAAAGGTTACATTTCTCTTTGCATCCTATAATGTTCATAAGGCTTCATCTATCACTTGCCATTTGTGATGAGCCAATGACCACTTCCCTTGTGTAATTTTGGTTTTTTTTTATGGAGGGGAAGCTTGCAGTTGCTCTTGCAAAGTGACAGCATGAATGCTACGACTTATGAGAATTTTTTTCTCTCAGCTCCAACTCAAACCTATGGTGGGAATTCCAACGGAGAACCATGCACCCTACCGTTTACATATGGAGGCAAGACTTACTATTCCTGCACCAATGAAGGTCGCCAGGATGGAAAGCTCTGGTGTGGAACAACCTCAAACTTTGAAGAGGACAAGAAGTATTCATTCTGCACAGAGCATAATGGTAAGGTATTGCTGAGATCTGGGTGTGGGGTGGAGAAGTTGGTTACACTGATATTGGGATTTCAGTATAGAAGTTTAGGTCCTGTAATGAAGAATTTAACAATTGATGTACACCCCCACCAAACTAGTGGTTGTTCACAACCAAAGTTGGCTGATAAAACGAAATGCTGCTAGATTGCAGGTTAGCGTAAGTAAGCGTGTATGGGCTCAACTGATGGACTTGCATTTTTATTCCATGAGAAATTGCCTTTGGGTTCATGACCAAACGTTTTTACCGCGGTAACTGCCAGGTACCGAATAACCCTGTGCTCCTGTCAGCAACTTTATATTTAAATATATAGCTTCTAAAGTCGCTCGTATTTCTACTACTAAAATGCGTCCAAAAAGCATCTGTGCCATTCATGGAGAATATTAAGTAATCTCTACATACTCCAAAAGGCTTTGGTTCAGCCGCCTTCAGTTTCTGTCTTTGGGTCAAACAGTTATTAGCTTAAAACACTTCTCAATTATTTCTTGAGTTGGTCCACATGAGAATCTTAGCTGTGTGGATGTATCCTTCCACTGGAATTCAAGAGGCAATCTTATATCCAACGTATACTCGTCACACATTTAATTTTTTCTTAGTCACGCACTATTTTCAAAGCATTTTCTTAAATTGTTCCCTGCGGCAGGCATTTCTTATCAGCGCTAAAGTGCGGTCATCAAATCTACTGGTTTTTGTGAAAAAAAATGTTTGTCTGCATCGCCAACCCCATGCTCTTTATTCTTCCGTGTGGAACTCTTTACAGTTCTGGTCCAGACCCGTGGAGGCAATTCTAACGGGGCCCTCTGCCACTTCCCCTTCCTTTATAACAACCGCAACTACACTGACTGCACATCGGAAGGGAGAAGGGACAGTATGAAGTGGTGCGGTACTACTCTGAACTATGATGCGGATCAGAAGTTTGGCTTCTGCCCTATGGCAGGTGAGTGCTGCGCCCACATCCTTCAAGGGGGCGTGCTTTGGGTTTGACCTGTAAGGGCCTCAGGCCCTTAGAGTATAATGTTTCTGTAGTATGTTGCAAAGACTGCTAGCTAAAATTATTTTTACCCCCCCCCCCCTAATAGCCCATGAAGAGATTTGCACCACCAATGAAGGGGTGATGTATCGTGTTGGCGATCAGTGGGACAAGCAACATGACCAGGGGCACATGATGAGATGCACCTGTGTGGGGAACGGCCGAGGGGAATGGAACTGCATCGCGTACTCGCAGCTCCGTGGTAATCCACTGTGGCCCTTATCCGCTTTATTTTAAGTAGCATTTCCTAAACCCAATGTGGTCTCTTTGTGGTATGTTGATTCTACTTTGCCATTCTGCTTGCTTTTAGTTTGCCTACCCTGGAATATAGCTCCGTGTTGTATGAGCTGCAGTGTAGGGACTGAGCTACCCTTGCCACACTGGGTAGAGACTGCATATCTTCAACCTCTCATGGAGTGTGACACCCTGATACTGTTGGTCAGGTGTCTCCTACAAAAACAATGAAGCCTTTGCCTTTTCGGGGTGGGGACCGCGTATGAAACTGTTCACTTTTGCTAAGCATGTCAACTTGCACCCATCACATGAGGACACAGTTGCAGGAGCTCTGTCCTTAAAGAGTACCCGTTCACTTTAGTTCTTGCTGGATGGGGGCGGGTGCAGAATGGAACGGTGGAGTGATGTTCCATAGAGGTATGGTGTGCAATGTTTGTTCAACTCCTTAGCTGACTGTCTTATCTGTGTCCACAGATCAGTGTATCGTAGATGGGACCACCTATGACGTCAACCACACCTTCACAAAGCGTCACGAGGAGGGCCACATGATGAACTGCACGTGCTACGGACAGGGTCGGGGCAGATGGAAGTGCGATGCAATTGGTAAGTGTAAACTAATTTCTATACTTTTTTCTGTTTTGATCGGCATAATCGAACAGTCTAGTAAAAAGTGAAAGCACTAACTTTATCCTTACTAGTTTTTAAGGTTCTGAGAAGAACACTCGTACACGAGCACGTAAAAGTGGCCTGTTTTGAAGTCCGTGTTTACAGTAATTCCATGCTCTAATGAACCCTGAAGCTGACCGGCCTCTGCCCTTTAACCTTCCTGTCCCCATCTGCGCCTCTGACTTGCTTCTGCTCCTTTGGTGCCCCTTCCACACCTCCATGTTTGCTGACCTTTATCAGATGCCCCCACCCTCGACCACCGCCTCCCCTGGTTTCTCGGTGTTCCATTGATCTGTAACTAGGTGAGCGCTATTTAAATGTACATAATAGACTTTTTTAAATGTGGAATGCAGCGGTCAGCGACTTTAAAAATATGGTGTTTTGTGCCGCTCAACCATCCGTGAATAGAAAAAAAACAACCACCCTACAAAAAGACACGAGTGCCAAAATGAATAGCAGGTAGCAGTTTTCTAAGGTAACTTCATAAAAATCGTGTTGCAAAAACACCGATTTCTGAATATGAACTTTAACAAGCATGATCTGTTTACTATGTGTCTCTTTGAATGTATAACTACAGAAGGCTGATAAGATGGGATCTGTTTGCCCTGCTCTATTTGCTCTGAGTTTTTCAATACACGAGAACCTGGCGGCGTTGTGTAAATTGCCTGCCCCTCCCCCGCAAGCCAATTATGGTAATCTGCCCATTCAAGAGCCAGTATTCTGCTTTGTTCGTCTCCCGAAATTGGTTACATTCGGATATCCATGTTCTAAAAACTGTAGTTCTGCCCCCTTGGCCGTTTTGATATCTAATGCTGTTTTTTTTTTTTGGGGGGGGGGGGTTCATTTGGGGAAGGGTCTATGTAAATTGCCTGAACTTGTTGGGCTATTAGAGGCACAGCACGGTTCAGTTTCGCAATGAGGTTTTCTGTTAAATCGATAAATTTAACCTGGATTGCTGGACTGCTTTCCTCCTGGTAAGGAAGACTACCACTTTACAGATGCTCTGACCTGAAGGCTTGCATCCTAGTGTATGGAATGCTTACCCCATAACTTTAACATAATTTCCTTGTGCATTACGTAAGGGGGAAACTAGGGAAACGCTACATTCGAGATCTTTCCATCTCGGTGAAACCATAATGCCATGTACCGAAGCCACACTGGTTGGTTTGGGGCCTGCTCTGAGCAGAGGTAGTCTCCACAGCCGTGAGGCAAATTCACAGGACGGACATAGCAACTGTAGTCTCTGACCCATCACGTAAAAGCAGACCTTTTCAAATCGCGTTGCAACATAGCCTTGTGTACATGGCGTGTTAAGGCACTACATTCTTGCAGTTTGTATGTTTTGTTTAAGTCTTCTAAATTTTGAGATGGTCCCTCAATACTTGCATAAGATGCATATAGAGGGCAGAAGGTCTGCCTGTTACTCTACTTCATCCCAGCTGTTCACGTTTGCAACACAGCCCTAACCCACTTATTGAATTGCCTTTCCGCCTCCGACATAAGATGACTTCATTTCTTCCTCTATCTGTGCTAGAGTACTCTCCTGATATTTGTTCCCTTGAACTAATTATCAGCTCCACCTGTTCCTAATTCGCATCTACTCCTTGTAATGTGAATAACAATAACGTTTGTTAATTCATGCACCTTCTTTTAGACCAGTGCCAAGATTCTGAAACTCGCCAGTTCTACCAAATTGGCGACTCTTGGGAGAAGCATGTCCAAGGAGTGCGCTACCAGTGCTACTGCTATGGCCGGGGGATTGGGGAGTGGCACTGCCAGCCTCTGCAGACCTATCCAGGTGAGACATGAGCGGTGGTTGGTGGGGTGGGAGCGGAGGTAGGGAGGGGCGCCCTTTTGTGGGAGCCATGCTTCAAATCCTTTGTGCTCATAATATTTGCTGAAGTGGCCCATCTGGTTAATGCACCTGCTGAATACATATTTAATTTTAAGGTCTTTTGTTCGAATCTTGGTGAGACAAAAATCTACCTTTAGTCTAACGGATTTTAACGATTTAGCATATCAAGTAGCGGGCCAGGGAGAGAATTATTACATTTTTAATTTTATTTCAAAGGTCTCACCTACAGGCAGCTTGTCTCCTGTTAACAGAACTATTGTGTACAGTAACAGTACTGGTACTGAGCTTTGGATCAGCCCATTTCTCATGATTGGTTGTCTTTCTTCCCTCATTTGCTTGCTTCTTACTCTTTCCTTCTTGAGTTTGCCATTCCTTAGGAGCATAGCTGTTTTTACTGTTTCTGCTTCAAATAGTTGTATCCTTCAACGGTATACGTTCAGACGGCTTTTCAGGTCTCTTGTGAACCGCTTTTAGCAATCTGTCAGACCTATTGTGTGAATACTGGAGGTGGGCTAGCCAACAAATAACGGAGAGCTGAGCTAGAGCCAACCCTGGAAATGTTTTCCATGTAAGCAATCTGATAAAATCTCTTCAAAATTAGGGGAAAAAAGCACATTTCTTTAACATGCGGCAGCTTTGACTTTAAGTCATGTTAAATGTTTTGGGGGGGGGGGGGCGTAATGAAGAAAGGGAATTGGTGAAACAAAATATGTGCCGAAAATCCGTTTTGGTTAAGTGGGGAAGCTGGGATTAACCTTCGGTTTTCTGGTTTCACTTTGTACAATAAGGCTCTAAATGGGTATAGATTTTGTCTCTTATTACCTCCAATGTTCATGCGTTGCTTTTAGCTTTATGCACAAGGTTGGCAAGCGGGATCCACAAACTCTGCTGGAGGTTCCAAGGGGACCTCCAGCCAGAGCCAGGCATTTGACGGAAGCCTGGCCCTAGCTTGAAGTGGCTCCCACAACTCTACTGGATATTGCTGTGGTTCAGCCTGCTGCTTAGCATTGGCCTTAATTTGTTACCAACTTATTCTCTTTTGAATGGATGATTTTTAGCCTTCACTGGCTAGAAATGAAGGTTTTTTTTTTTGTTTTTTTTTTGGTGTAGTCTGGACTCGGGGGGGGGGGGGGGCGGGCGCGGGCGGGGGCCCCCCCCTTGTAGACCCCAAACCTGTGGTACTGGACCTTAACCTGGGTGTTGGATCACCACCGGACAGGCCAATGATATATCGTTTAACATTCCCCTCTCCTGTGGTTAGTTGCCAGAAATGTGGGATCTCTGCTCCGTCTTTGTCTTGAGTCCCAAAAGAGTGCAGTGGGCACTGACATGAATGCAGCAGTACTGGAGGCAACCAAATCTGGTTTCAGCACAAAAGTCAGAAGCACCCTATTCTCACTTCCAAATACTGTTTCAACAAAATGTTTGGACTGTGCAATGCAAAGATCTCACTCGCTACATTTAATATACGTTTTGGCAATCACAAAAAAATGCTTCTGAACTACAAACACTTTATGCAAATTATGCACATCGTTTGTGGAGCAGTGCTATTTAAACTACCACATGCATACCCACACCACGTGTGCATCACTTTTGCACACACTTATCACCCAGTTAATACCTTTAACACCTGCTGTCCCACCTATAAGCACCCTTTCACAACTTGCACATGTACAAACCACACACTGCCTCTGTATCGTCCTGTCTCCTCCACACACATGCACTCACATCCCCTTTCTTGATCCTACACATTACACTTGCTATCCCTCGCTCCCAAACATACGAGTTCCACTTTGCATCCTGGAAGCTATGAAGCCGTAACTAACGCATAAAAAGCATTGACAAAGCCAACACGAGGTGGTATGTGTTTATTTTTCTTCACTATTTTAGATATTTCATTTTTGTAATTGTGGATATCGTGTGTATATAGTGTTTTAGATGGCACACTTGTATCCTCTACAACAGAAACCAATTCCAGTGGTCAGTCTGCCTCTCTGGCACTTCCGGGTGGGCCAACATGAAAGGACTGCGCGCTAGCTGCTGCAATCAGTCCTCTTTTGTGTACTCTGGGGCATTGTTGAGCTCTACATAGCCGAATGAAGGTCGGATTCTTCTATAGCGCGCGGCTACTCCTAAGAGTTCCAGAGCACTATCGGGTGTAGGAATACGCGTCGATGACGTTTGCTGTGCATAACTCAAGAGGGTGGGTTCACAGAATAGTTTACCGTTTGGGTTGGGTGTGGAGGTGGTTCGGTGATGCTGCAGCTGGTTTGTATGTAGCAGCACTCATGGCTGAAGGAGTCTGTCTTAACGCAGACTATAGTTTCACACGACCCACAGACAGCCTCCCACTTTCACTTTATTCTAAACGGCTTAGAACTTTGAATTTTTTGACACAATCCTGTCCCTTGGCAGGAAATTGCAAGGGTTCGAGGAGAATGCATTGCGACACACGAAACGTGGTTGGCTATAACGTGTAATCTATAAAATCAAGATAGCGCCACATGCGCTTCTAGGGCTCTGTGCACATGATGATTTGAGGCCTCGCGTTAGTTAATGGATCGGGATTACAGAATTACTTGATTCGAGGAAAACCGGTATTGGAAAGCTGCTTGTTCGTGCACCGGGTTGAATATCCGTGTAAGATTTGATTTGCCCAGGCGTGTAACGTCCCAGTGAGTGGGAGTAACGTGTTTGTAACTGCTACACAAACTATTTCCAGAGGCAACCCCCCCACCGTTCCGCCATCTAAAGTAATCTAATGCTTGAGGGCCATGTCTTTGAAGTGGGCTCTTTCATTGCCTTCCATTAGTTCTTTCAAGGGGGTGGGGGGGTGTACTTTTGATCCCCGTCAAGCCCCTCCTGTCTCATAAACACACGGACTTTGGCAGGTGGTAAATGACGGGCCCAGCTTCTCCTTTCTGTCGGAGAACCTTGATTTCCCACCCCCGTTGTTTTAGTGGTGCCTCGAATTCGAAGGCGGTGGTGTTTGCTGGATTCTCTTATCTTCTCCCCCCCCACCCCCCCTCCCGCGGCCAGGCTTCCTGTGTTAAACGGCGCCTGAAGTGCTAATCTGTCTCCCTGCAGTGTGGCTGTTGACCCACGGGGGGGGGGGGTAATCCGGCTGCCACAGGAGAACTTTAATCCATTACCCTGGACAGCTGAAGGGATGCTGTATACTTTTTTTCCCCCCCCCCCCCCGTCTTGATTGACAGTTGCGCTGTCTGCAAAACATGTTAACGATCTTTATATATAATGTAGGGGGTTGACTATACACGGGATATTATCAATTCCACTTTCTGCATTTTATTGGCTATTAGTTTTTAATTTATTCCATCTTCCAGGAAATGCTTCTCTTGGATTTGGCAAGGGACTATTACGTTTCAAAGTATAACCATTGTCACGTTGTCTGCCTTATTACTTTGTCTCCTACATGCATTCTATGCTCAAAGCATTTTTTGCTACCCCCTCCCCCGGCCTTGGTAACGCCAATAGGACGGTATTTGATGCGATAACCATGCAAGACTCTGCTTCCCCCTACACATATACCCTGATGGGTTGGGTATAATGAGCCCCAATGCAAGCACAGACAATTGGTACCCCTGCTTCCAGGCTGGATAGTAAGGCAGTTATACTTGGAGTGCTGTGGGACCCGCCAACCCATTCCTACTGCACTAAAAGCAGCACCCAGCCTGTACAAGTAGGTCTCAACGCTTAAGGTGTCTACATAGGTTTTCTAAACCCTAAAGCACTTAACTCTCTAAAGCTGCTAGTGTGCTGAAAACTACCTCCCTCCTCTGCAATACACAGCAAAGTTATACAAACTCCAAGTTTGCAAACACACATCGGCATGACCATAAACAGCATCTTAAGGCACATGGCTTTGCAAGACTGCCCTAACTAGTTTGCCTTAATTCCCAATGTTCTGACAATTTAAGATTCCGAGGTGGCAGCGAATCCAGTACAGTTGAGAGCAAAGTCCTGCACAGAGGCATCTAAGCGAACCTGTGGAACAGTACAAGGTATAGCGCATGGGGTATAAGCAGGGGGGTCTCCATATTAAAATGAGAGCCATGTCCATTCAGAAAAGAATCCCAAGACCTGTTCATATTTTGCCAGAGGTCCACTTAAAAATGGGGGGGAAGCAAAAATATAAAACTCTGGAGTTAAGGATTCAACTTGTGCATAAAGAGCATGTGCATTATTCTTAAACTTGTGTAGATGAAACCCAAGAATTAAAAAGCAATCAGACTACTGTAATCCCTCACTCTTTCCAGTCACCTTAGTAACTATCAGAGGGGTGGTAGGTGAGAAGAAGGGGAAGGCTTGTTTTTAATATAGCACAAAATACAATAATTAGTGTCTTGGCACCTTTTGGTTTTTTGCCCACCTAATCAGTTATTGTACAGATGTGTCTATTGGATCTTTTTCCGTGGGAGGAAAAAGATGAGGGTTCAAATGAGTGCACCAATTAACATCTCTCAATGTATTGAAAGTCCTCACCTGGCTGAAGATATTTACAATCTGCCAGAAAGGAGCTCACCTTTGAAGAACGAATGGACTACATGCAGAATTCCATGCTCCTGTATAAATTATGGCTGCACCTATGTGGGGAATACCTGGTCCTGTTGCTCTTGCACCTACATGGTCAGGTGACATAATGGACTCTCGAAACCCCGGTCTAACGAAAGGTTAAGTACACACCAGAGTGGACACATGGCAAAACCCTGCCAGATCAACTGCCTTGTAGACATTTCTTCCCCCCCCCCCATCAATTTATTGCGATGTGGTGGGGAAAGAGGGCCATGTTGATTAGAGTGCAGACTGGTATTGTTTGAAATCTTCCATTGAGCTGGTCTCAGGATAGCCGATTGAAGCCGTGACTTCAAAGCACCTGCTAATGAGAATTATAGCCCCGTCTCCACATTCTTGATCCGACACCCAGGTTATCGCAAACAGCACTTTAAGAAAAATGTCCTTCATTCACTTCAGAGGAAGGCAGCAAAAACCTACTTCCTTCAATCACTTCGGGTGTGGAATTAACCTCCTAGCTGCATGCAATATAACCTCTGTCACTCTTGGATGCATCTGCTGTTCTGGGGGTTGAGGCTGTGGTCTCTAACTGTATGCTAATCAACAAGTTTCTCCTTCATAACTCTTATCCCTGCACTTCTCTTGCATATACATGCCAGGAGTGTGCGTAGGAATGCATCATTGACCAGAGACCCAGGGTTTTAAATAACGATCGCCTCAAAGTAAGGCCAGAGACCTGTCTACAGAGGAATATTGAAGTCCCTTCCCAGTGGATGAGCTCAGTGACATTAGCTAATTCAAACCATGTGTCTGCCACTTCTGCTCTTCAGTTCTACATTTTCTCAAGGGTGCAGTGTTTGGGTGTGGACTCTTAGGTTGGAAAATATATATATATATATATATATATATATTTATATATATATTTTTTTTTTCCCAGAACCAAATTCAGTGGCTTTCCCTCTTGGATTTTATTACTTATGTGAATTACTTCAGGAAATACCTGTATAAGCACCATACTTTATTCTCCTCAGACGTGAATACTTGTCAGTTTTTGGGGGCCATTTAGTACAAGTCCCACAACTAGTTGGGGTATTGTAGAGTCAGACATCTGGTGTTTGGGTTGTAAAGTGCAGGGTGAGTTTAGTCCCATGGGTGGGTAAAGCAAGTACAAATACAGAATGGAAGCATATGTGACTTCTTGATTGGCTAGAGTTTGTAGAGCTTCAGTTACGGTTGTGTGGGGCTCTTACTGGAATCAACTAGTTCTTGCCTTTCACCATTCCCTGGTATCAAACCACCTCATTGTTGCAAAACATTCTTCCAGTCATCTCTTAACACTATCTAAAGTATTCTTCCAGGCAGACCAGTCTTTAACATGCCCAGACATCTTAATCACCCACTCATTTGCCGCTGGTTCTGCAGGGCCTTGGCTCTTTCTACTAGCATGGCCTGTGAGTGACCTTAATTACCCACTGGTTGGTATATTCGGCTCTAAAACAAAAGAAGAAAAAAAACATTCGTACTGCAGTTTAACAGGCTTTAACTAAAAGAAAGTTTGGCTTTCGAGTTGAATGAATGATTACAAAATGTAATTGGGAAGAATTTAAAGCAATACTGAAGTGAGCAGAGAAGGGTAAAGAGGCAACGTCTATTATAATAATCATGTATTTGAGGACATCAGAGGTTACCTAGTAGTGTGTGACAAGGCAGGTTTGTGAGCTTGGTGTTGCACATTGAGAGTAAGTCGCAACAGACCTAGGAAAATTGATCTTGCAATTTGGCAGTTGAGTGGCCGTGGAAGGGGTGGAACACTTGTAAGTTCTTCAGCAATCTGGCATTGGAAAGCGACTTAGAGGGATACTGGCATCTGTTTGTTAATGAACAAATCCACATTTGACATCAGTTCAGTTTATTTGGCTGGCTCCTAACTGCTTGATTTGATTCGTGGAACACACTTGGTGCTCTTATGTGAACATTGCAGCATGCAAGTTCACCAAACTCTCGTTCTACAAACTAAAGTCCATTGACGCTTGAAGGTCACACAATCGCTCTTGTGCCAAGTCCCAAAGGTTTCCAACACTGCATGAAAGTGTTTGCGCTTTTTGCTGTAGATCAGTTACTTTGTGAATAAAGACACAAGTCATTTATTTGATACCTAGTTAATTGAAACCATTGCATAGAAGTGCATAAATGTTAAAAGAAATGCACTGTTACTTGGTGTGCAAGTTAATGTGACCTGGGCCTTTTAAATGTCGTTAGTTCTAGCCTTAAGTTCTTGTGCATACTTGAGAAAAAAATTAACAAAACGTATTATGGCTACTGTTGATCACATTGAGGCATGCGATCACAGCTTGTCTGCAAAAACGTATGCCCATTGAATTAAATGATTGACTTAGTAGGGCTCTTCTCTCACTGACTAGAGTCGAACAAAAGCAAGCAACCACACAAAAGACCCCTTACCCTCTAACCTTGTCCCTGCCCTTAAGCACATCATCACCCCATACTGGACCACAATCATCAACACCTCTCCACTGGCTGTGGCCCCACCTCCCTTCAACTTGGACAAATCTCTCCCATAATCAAACCCCAATAACCTAAACATTCTCCGCCCCATCACTAACCTCCCCCTTCTCTCAAAGGTCCTTGAAAAATGTGTCCTACTACAACTAGACAAACACATCAAACTTCAACCTACTCGATCCCTTTCAATCAGGCTTCAAGAAAGGCTGCAGCACCGAAACGGCAATGCTAAATGTCGTCTGACATCCACCACTCACTTGACAATGGCGAGACCTGCCTTCTTATCCTCGATCTCTCCGCTGCGTTCGATACAGTCAACCATTCAGCGCTACTTAATGTGCTTAGGACCCGTTTCGGCCTCAACGATACTGCCTACAAATGGTTCGTCTCCTACCTACAACACCGAACTCAGCAAATCAAAATTGTCTTTCCAACCCCACTCCTGTCTCCCTTGGAGTCCCCCAAGGGTCTATTCTCTCTCCTGCCCTCTTTATGGAACCCCTCACCCTCATTCTTAAACAAGCAGGCATCAACTACCACCTCTACGCCGATGACACCCAAATCTATTACAAGATTAAAACTCATGCTGACATCTTACACCTGAACAACACCCTCACCAAGATCCAATCCTGGTTCCACTCAAATCATCTCAAACTTAACCCTAATAAAACTGAAATCCTTCTCTTCTCCCCTAAAAACAACCCCCTCCCCGTTCAATCATGGATCACTGACCTTAACGCACTCAACTGCTCACTCACCATGTCCAACTCTGTCAAATCTCTTGGTATCTCTATCGACAACGCCCTAACCATTAACGTCCACATCAAAAACTCTGCTAAAGGAGCCCTCTTCACTCTCCGTCACCTTGAAAATCAAACCCTTTATACCTACCGATGACTTTAAACTTGTAGTTCAGGCACTTGTTCTTTCACGTATTGATTATGGTAACGCCATCCTCAACGGAATCCCCAAGGTCCACCTAGCTCCTATCAAAGCTGTGCTCAACCTTGCAGCCAGGCTCATTACAGACTGCAGACTCTTCGATCACATATCCCCGGCTCTCATATCTTAAATGGCTCCCTATTGAAGGCAGATCTGCCTGCATCACTCACAAAGCCCTCCACCAAAACACCCCGCAGTACCTCTCCAAGAAACTCATCATTGCGGGCACCACACGACCTCTGAGAAGCACCAACTCCCTCCTCCTTATACCACCACTGCATAAAAAGAAAGCTACACAATCACGCTCCTTCTCTGGTAATGCCCCTATCATCTGGAATGCCCTCCCAAAAAACCTGCGCTGCAACCCCTCCTATTTCAGCTTCAAAAAAGACCTCCAAATACACCTCAACTATTATTGGGGATCCTCACCTGTGACCTGCACCTGATCTCAAAGTTCACCATTTCATATTAGTCCAGAAATACTTGTACATTTCCTGAACATCTGCCTAATTACCTGATATGTATAGCTCCTGCCCATGTTTATCTATTTGATTTGTTTATCTATTTGTTTGATTTGTTTAACTATTTCATTTGTATATTTCACATGCTGTTGTCTTTATCTTAAATCTACTTATACGCCATGTTTGGCACAATTATTATCGGGGGTCCTAACCTGTGTCCTGCACCTGATCTCCAATCCCCATGTTACATTTTGTTCAGTAATATCTGTCCATTTTCCCGAACATCATATACCTAGTTACTTGAAGTGTATAGCTCTTGTACCTGTATATTTATCTTTGTTATGTATATCTCACACGTTGTTTCATTATCTTTTATCTATTTGTATGCCATGTTTGCTTTAGATTATCCTGCATTGTAAAGCGCTCTGATACCTCTGGGTCTAGCCAGCGCTATATAAAACTTTAAAAATAAAAAAAAATGTGGACTATTTTCTGTTTGGTCACGTTTTCTACAGGTGTTGCTCAACCTTGGTTTAGACCATGTTGGAATGAAGTTCTAATGGCGAGCTCGCCTCAAATGATATAGGATAAACTAGTTTATCGCCTCAACCATGAGAGGTTGACTAAGTGTAGAATAATTGTTGCTCATCCATGTGTGATAACTTTGCCAACTCCCTTTTTTTTTTTTTTTTTAAATCTTGGATGATCAAGAGGGCCTGCAATTTTTAAAAATGTATTGAAGGAAACCGGAGTGGACTTTAGCTTCTTTTTTGTAAGCTATTGAGTTTCTTCGAGGAATGTGCGAAAGTGTTTTATCGTTCAAATTTGTGATTCCTATCCAGATTAAATGATCAATGTGTTTTGCTTGGAGTTTTAAACACATTCTTGTAAATGCCTCTTGACTTGCTATCGTTTGATTTATACCAATGTCTAAACTAAAATTGACATGACTCCATAGTACTAACTTGCGTTTGTAGGATAACTTTAAACTTTGTACAATAATTTGATTGGTGCTCTACTGAATTCAACTTGAATAAATGTATGGGGACCAACAAAATTGCATTTAAAAAAAGTTTTTCCTGTGAAATTACTTAAACTTTGTGAAAGTACACTGAAGAGCTGGTAAGTCGGATATGTTTGAGCAGCTGTCTCTTGGTGAGACATTTCTGTATGAATCAGTTTCTCTTGAGTATTTCACATGGGGATTTTTTTTTTTCGTGCGAAGTACACCGGTTAAGTTATGCAAAAAGTTCACTGCTGTAGTTAAGATTTCGTCCAGGACTACTTTCAATACTAGAGTGTGACGTTTTTGAACAATGGCTTTTATTCTAATATTTGCATGTTTTTATTTCTAACTGAATGCAGTGTGACTGCTTGGTGCGTTTCCTGCATTAACTTTGGGGCAGTGTTGGAATTTAAGAGCCTGCTGCATCGTTTAAAAAAAATTAATTTTAATATGCTTATGTCAAGTTCGGTCGTGATAACTTTGTAGTAGCATTGGTGAGAAATGGGTTTCCATGAAATGTGATACAACCGGTCCGTGAGGCTTACAATTGCTCCATTGCTGCTCCTTTAAAAAAAGAAACATTTTTGAAATCTAGTATTCATAAAATGTACTCCACTCTGCTCGTGCATTTTTTTTTTTTTTTTTTTTTTTTTTTTCGGATCTGGCTGTATATTCAGTGATCGGTAAACAGGGAATTCTAAGTTTTAATCGATTGTTCTGCAGTACTTGTTAAATTCAATGATAAGTGGCCGAGTCTCTTAAGTGGGTCCTTGCTGAAGATCACAGATGGAGCACTGTATCTAAATGCCCAGCTTCCTCATCTTCTCTTTAGCACTGGTAGCTAGCCACGTTTTCTGTGGCTGTAGCCATGTGAATATTGAACATTTTCAATATTTGAAGAGCTTGTTCGAGTAATTTTGCAACTTTCTTCCATTGGTTTTCCCTGTTGAAGTTCTTCCCTGATATCTTTTTCTTTTCTTTAGGTGGAGCAGGGCCTGTCCAGGTGATTATCACAGAGAATGCTCATCACCCGAACTCTCATCCTATCCAGTGGATCCCACCTCAGCCATCCCACATTAAGGAGTATGTCCTTCGGTGGAAACCAGTAAGTATGCCTTTTGGGCCCGGGTACTCTTCAACAAACCGATACTCTGCTCCTCGTCAAGGTCTTTCTGGAAAGGTGCATTCATTGAGCATGATCAGCTGTTACCCAGAGTCCCTCTGCGATGAGTTTTGTGCATCTCTACTGAAAACTAAGGAACCGGCTTTGACACTTGTTATGCACTGTGCTGTGGTTGTCATTGTGATGGGCCACGCATGTTTTCACATACCACATGGGTTTAGAAGCCCTTGAGAGCCATTCAGGACATTTTGAAACTATTCAATTTTGTGTCATTTTTAAAACTGTCAACGCGCTTTCCCATTCACCAGTTCTTGAACAGTTTATGCAAATTTGCATGGCAGTTTCTGTCCCCAATACTGTGCAGTGGGTAAAGATCATAACTTGCAGAGGCCAAACTTTAAATGTGCCATGATCATGATTCCCCTTACCACCTTTAAGAACGCTAATAGTCTTATCTCTCTTGGCAGATGTGATTTGTGCCATGCTGTGTGGCTGTGCTTTTTGTGTACATGGTGTGAGGAAATGTATATACGTAGAGCTAGCACAACTGGTTAAATTCAGGCAGAGCAAGATTTCATTAAATGAGGCTGGAGCCCAGTTTTCACCCCTAAAGTAATTTTAACAAGCAAAGCTGCGAATAAGCTGTGATTTCTCAAGGTTGCTCAAACACATTGTAATTGCCTTGGAATTTGACCTTTGCAATGTAGTAAATATTTGAATTCAGTTTTATTTGTGCACTTGCTCCAAATAATGTGATTTTAATTGACTATCTTTCTTTCACAGACATGGCCTATGTAACTATATTTATGCTGTGGCAGTGAAAATGAATGTGGCCTAATAACATATGTGCTATTTGGAACAACTGTATGAATACACTGATTACTACAGTGCACAGGTCAAAGTTGAGTTTATCGCGACAGTACAGCAAAGTTGACATGGGGAAAACTTTTTACTGCCTTATAAATTACATGGAATATTTACTTTACACCTAGAAACACCTCTCCTAATAGTATAGAGGTCTCCAATGTCTGGTTTTCTGTGTTTCTGTGTTTTTTTGTTTTTTTGTAATTCCTTGCCGCACAAATTTAAAACTTTGCATCCTGGTTTTGGTTTATTAGCTTTTGTTAACACAAATAGAAGAAAATGTCATGACCAGCAATATACGCAGATGCGCAGAGTATAATATGCTCCTTATTACTTTTGAGAGAGGAGGCATAATGCCTTAGTCAAGGCTTCCTCATGAGTCATGACCCCTTATATCCTTCAGCAGCAGTACTAAATAGCATATCACATGGTCAGTCTTCATATCTGCTAGATACACAAACCCCTACCTGACGGTTTCCTTTCTAGAAGCCTCCAACTATGTCGATGCAACCAATCACCCTCTCCCATGGAGGAAAGAACACCAATGTTTGTGTAATGATCGCTACTGGAAAGTGATTGGATCATTCTAAAATGAACCTAGGTATTCCTTCATCACAAATAATACAAAAAAATGTTTTATGTGGGGGTTGTAATATATTAGGGGCATTTATAAGGTGCAATCTTGATGCCCTAGGGCAGCATGGAGCACTGTTCGTAACAGGATATGTAGCCAACCAGCATCTGATGGAGGGACATCCAGGTACATTTCCAGTGGTAACTAAGTGCAATAAACGTACAAATAAAATTGGAACTGGTACGGCAGGCAAGTTTCTGCCATGTGGAATGTTCTGTAAAGCATTAAGTTTTATGTGGAGAAGCCGCATGGTCTGGGAGGGTGTTGACAAAGCCCTGAAATGCTGAAAATGCTTGTATGTTCTTGTTTCTACATTTGTCCAACCGATTTTGACCAGAAAACTGGAGTGTACAAATGGTGCTTCATGGCTGGTGCCCCAGTTCATTTTCCAGATTGAATGAAACACTGTTATAGTAGCACCTGCAGCCAAGGCTAATTCTATTTTAATAGACCTAATCTAAGGGCTGCTGATCCAATTATCCCACTCCTGGACACGGACCTATTGTGAATGGAAGTCTTGAAGGATGGATTTTGTAAGATTAACTCACACGTTCCAGCTCAGGACTAGATGGAGGCCACCAGGCTGTTTCTTGTAGAAATTTGCATCCTGCTGTTATAAATAAATTGCTTTGAATTGGGAACCCTCAGGGAAGCCTCAATCCCATTGTCCACTCGCTATGTGGTCCAAGGCATCCAAAAGGTGTCTTATGCGTCTTTCCATGTTTCACTCTAAGATACACCAAGAATACTGCCTTTCTAACCAAACTACCCATTTTGTGCTTGTTTAGTTACAGGAGATTGTTTTCTTCAGCCCCTCCTTCTTGACTTTACAATGACAGGATTGTATGGGAACCCGGAACTAAATGGTCACTTATGTTGCCAAAGAAAGTTGTCTTGTTGGAGGGGGTAGGCCAGTAGCTAGAAATCCCAGCGTGTTAATGTGGCATGTCTGTTCTTGCAAGACCACCTTGAGGAAACCAACCCTATGTTTAGGCTCTGGGGGCTGACTCCCTTTTTCCTCTCAGCTAGGTACTTTGGAGGAACTGGGTTGTGATGATGAAGAGGGCTCTATTGTACTATAAATAGTAGCCTTGGGAGAAGAGTCTGCCTGCACCTTTGACACAAAGCTTACTTAGAGGGTTGAGTGGGTCTGATGTGAGGTAGAGGGCAGAATTAGCCAGGAGTGATCCAGGCATTGATGCCTCAGGGATGAAGCTGGGTTACAAATGCATACCTAATGTTCCCATGGTCTGGTTCTTTGCTATGCTTGGAATACATGGCTGGCCAGAAAGTTGTGGCTAAAAGAGCAAGATCGCAGGAAATGCTAGTTTTCTACATGTTTTTTCATATGTCCAATTAGTCATAGGCTATAGATGTCTTACTCTGTACTACAGAATCACCAAAGCTGAAATCGCTTCAAAAGATCTGAAGGGTCTAAAATAGTTTTTTTTTCTTCCTGCATCAACAATATGCCCACACATTCTCCCAGACTGTTTTGGCTCCACCGCATGGGTGAACATTTTTACACAGTTGACTGCATTCTACTCCTATACTTAAGTATGTTTATCTGGTCCGCAATGGGTCTTTGACCTTTGGCCAAAGTTTTAAAACTGAAGCAATCATTAAGGAATATGGACTATGTTGGAAGTATTCTTTATTTTTTTAAAGTCTTCATAGACCATGACCTTTGCATTGTATCCGACACATCTGGTTTTAGAAGTTAGTGAGTGTGATGGCTGCTGCGGTCGATCACTGTGTGCAGACATGTTGCTGCAATTTGTACCACATGAGGCTATTTAAAGTGGCCCAATTCCTAGAACAAGTCACCAAGATATAATCCTTTCGTGTGCCATCCTAACCTCGGTCATTAGAAGACTTGGGTACATATGTCTGATATAAAAAATAGTGCAGCACCCTTGTAAATGCTATTACTTTTTCAAACTGACACTCAATTGCTAGGTTTGTGTATTGTACACGTTGTTATGGTGCTTTCTGTTTTATCCTTGGAGAACCTGATGTCTTGCCTCAATAGCTACTTGCAAATGAAGAATTACATGTGATAATCAGTGTGCACTAGTATCACAACTGAACATCAGTTGTCATTTTTATGGGCATTAGTCTTCACTTCTAGTTCTGTTTTGTTCCTGGTGAACGTTTTTGGGTTGCTTCTTAGGACCGAGGTCTGGTAAGCTCCGATGTAGGCAGCTGGCTCTTTGTGATATATCAAAAATCTGATCTACCGTGTAAGGAGTCCAGGGGTTCCTGAGTGGACAGGGGCTTGCTATCCAATCCCAAAGTGCTCTATTAGGGGGTAGAGAGGAGTGCAAGACATTTGTAAATTCACAGTGATTAATAAATGACATACACAACTCGAGGGAGATCGACACCAATTTATATAAATAGCAAGTAACTTCATAGATGTCTAGGCATCGGAGAAAAAATCGTTCAGGTAAGTACGTATTTAAATGTAAATTCTTGTCACTTTAAAAAGTGGGCACAGTGCAATTTATGAGTTCTGCAATGTTACCCTATGGAAGGAAAAACAAGTTCTGCAAACAGGTATAGTACAGCGACTTACAAGACCAATTTACAGGAGTTCATGGTGAATGGCAGGCAAGGTCCAAGGCCGCACCAGCTGCATGGGGCGGCCAGTTGCAGGGTACAAAAACAGCGTTGGGCGCTCAATAGGTTTCTTTGGAGATCAGTCACTGCGAAAATGGGCTGCAGGCTCTGGCTAAAAGGTCAGTCTGGCTGAACCAACAGGTGAGTTAGTTTTGCGATGCTCTGGGACACCTGGGGTCCTCTTCCACGTCCCGGGGGCAATGGATGCAGCGGTGACTCTAGGAGTCTGGTTTTCTTATCAGTAGCAGTTGGGTGGGCCTGCATGCAGAGACTGCAGACTACGTCTGAGTCCAGGAGGGGGTAAAACCATGATGGACTCTAGCTCTGGAGGGCTGGGGGAACCTTGTTGACACTGGTGGCCCTCTTCAACTCGGGCCGGAGGCGACTAATGCAATGGTTGCTTCAGGTGGTGGGTTTTGGCAGTTCTGGAGGTCTCAGTTGTTTCTTTTGGAGTTTCTGCAGGATGCAGAAAACTGTCACTGTTCTTCGCTTGGTCTTGGTTTTTATTGAAGGCAAGCAGTCCTCTGTTTTGGAGGCACACAGCTGCAGGACGAGTCTTTAGCGCAGGTTTGACAGAACAGCAGACATGACTGCAGGACTGGGGTCAAGTCGGGTGCTCTCTTCAGTATTTGCGGCTCTTCGTGTCCTCCATCTACGCAGGTAGTCAGGATCTGCTTCTCTGATGCCACGGGCTCCCCTATACTGAATTTAGTCGTGTTCGGGGAGTATAGGGTAGTAGCCAATGGGCTGACCCTTGGGGGCCACTATGCCCCCCCATATGACCACTTCCTATGGGAGGTGGGCATAACCCTCTGTCAGAATTCCTAAGTATGCCATCACCAAGATGGCTACTTCTGGAAAATCCTGCCCCTCCCTGTAGCCCACTTTAGGGGTGGTTTTAGCCTTGAGGTGGCACGCCTACCTGAC
The DNA here is from genome assembly GCA_963921515.1 of Calotriton arnoldi. Lineage (NCBI taxonomy): Eukaryota > Metazoa > Chordata > Amphibia > Caudata > Salamandridae > Calotriton > Calotriton arnoldi. The sequence continues at coordinate 293,579 of CAWUFW010009179.1, forward strand.
TAGCTAATTTTCCTGCCTTTCCAGGTGCCAAGGGGGCTCTGGACGAGTGTGGGGGGTGGGGGCGGCAGGGGAGCCAGATTCGCATTCCAGAGGTGGCAGCTTCTTTGAAGCTTGACGGCCCTAGGAGGCTAATCACAGTAAGTCATCCTGTGGGAGGGGGGGGGGGGGTGTGTTACACCCTCTTCAGAGACAGGCTTTTGTTCTGATTCTCCTGAGAGCAAAGGCTCTCACTCTAGGAGGTCGGAACAGTGTCAGGGGGCAGGCTGGCAGAAACCAGTCGGCAAGTATACCAGAGGCTGGTATGTTTACAGGGGACTCCTCTAAGGTGCCTTCTGGATGCATGTATTGTTAAATTCAACACTGGCCTCAGTGTGAGTTTACCAGTATGAGATGTTTGATACCAGACATCCTCCATTTCCAGTGAAGCCATCATGTAGCTAGGGCACTCCTTTTCACCACTGTCCAGCACATGTCTTAAGATGGCTTCCCTGGACACTTGTACTAGCAGTTATAGGACTGAGCAGCACAGGGACATATCTGCTCATGCAGGTATGCCCTCAAACATCATAATCAGCACCCTGCATGTCTTTTAGGCCTGCTGTAGGGGTGACTTAGAAATATTACATGCAGTGGTAGGGGACATGGCACACAGGGATATGTGACATGTTTTCACATTTGTCTGCACCAAGAAACTCCGTTTGCAGTGGCAGTCTTGCATGTGCCTGGTGAGGGGTTCCTTTAGAGTGGCACAATTCGTGCTGCAGCCCTTCCGGACCCTCTTTAGTACCTCAGGCCCTAGGTACCAGGGTATCATTTACTAGGGACTTAGAGGGTGCTAAAGGTTTTGCCAGTGGGGGAAACTATTGTACAGTTTTGGGAAAGTGCTCTGGCACTGGGGGACTTGGTTAGCAGTGACCCTGTGCACTTTCTCAATCGCATTTACCAGCCAAAAAGTGGGGCTGACAATGTCAAAAAGGAACACTTTCCTACATCAGACCATTCTTCATCTTAATAAAAGTAGATCTTAAGATTTTAGTGGCAAGACTAATTGCCTTTGCGCTGTAGTATTAAGATGGTTAAATTACAAAAAGTGAGATGTGTCCATTAATGGAACACGATACCTACTTGTCACTCGGAGCTTTTTACTGAAGGATGACCATTTATGTTCCAGTTGAGTGATCATAACACGCATGGCTGTTTGAGCCCTGGAGAAGAGGAAGAAGCTGGAGCTGGTAATCTGGCTTTCTAGTTACAGTTTAAGCTGGAGCAGACCTATTTAAAGGAGCCATAAGAATGGAGCAGTCTGCCTCCCCCATGTGACCTCAAACACCATCGATCTACACTAAAAGCACACTGTTCATCACTTTGTCTGTTTTTTGTTTTTTCTCAGGATTGTTTAAATTAAACAAACCGTTTTGTGGTTACCCCAAACCTTAATCGACCTCTTCCTCCTCCCCCTGTATCTTACCAACTGACTGTTTTCGAGGTTATAGGTGGCCTCTACAAGAGGGGGAGGGGGGGAGGGGAACATCGGGCAGACCAATCTTACCTCTATACAGACACTAATTTAAAGTAAAAATGCAACATTTTTCACAGGACAAGATGCTGTGCGTTCACGTCTACAGCGGGTATATAATCCTTTGCCTAGACCAATTTTCAAAATATCTTGTTTAGTTACAAGCAATATTTTGCACAGCAAGCATGTATTTTCATTGTTCTGTGATGGTTCAAGCCAGCTCAGCGGGATCCCTTAAAGCGCTCATCCCTCAGGGTGTCATTGAAGTAGCTGTTGTACACCCATTGTGTCATGGCGGACTTCTTCAGGATTGCAGCGAGACAGGAGGGGTGATTGTGCACTGGGGTTACACTTCCCATTTCTGCTGATTGTTTTTTCAAAATGCCAGACTGCGTCTCGCTGGGTTGTACGTTTTAGCCACGCCATTTTTTTTCCCCCATTGTTTAATTGGCCTTTTCTTCAAATTAAAAATGGTCCTTTTCAAACCACTTTAACAACTTTGATAATTATAAACTACAGACTATTTTTGGGGCGTATATTAGCCCACAATTACCTGAATTAAGTTAAAATGACACCAAAGTGCTTGCAGGCTAGAATTGCCACGTATCAAAGATTGACCTCTCGGCACATGATTTATCGTGTTTTAGGACTCTTGCTTTCTAACAGGTCTCACCATAAGGGCACAATTTTCCCAAAGCAGACAACTGCCTCTGCCAGGCGCAGCAGTAATACTTTTAGCAATTAACGGCTAATTATTTTTTATTTTTTATTTTTTTAATTTTTTTAAATTTTTTTTTTTTGCCAGTGGTGCTCAAGCACCCCGAGCTTGAATAATTTGCTAATGTAGAAAGCAAAACTGCAACCAACGGCAGGCACTTCAAGGGTGATTAGATATTTTTTTTGAAAACCAAAACCCGGGACTTTCCACAAGCATAGAAATAGGACTACCATTTGCATTCATGGGCGAACATGGAAATGCTTAATTAACAGCACAAATAAACAGAAAATACAGGCAATGAGGCACTAAGGGGTCATTATATGCTCACAGCATCTGTGCTAATTAAATTGTTTCCTGTTAAGGGCAGTTAACCAGTACCGGAACACATGGAAACTTGTCTCCTGTGTTCAGTTGTCCGTTGTCTGAAAACTGGACGTGCTAATAGTCTGAAATCTGCCAGGACAAGCATTTGAAATGCAATAGGTCTTTTACTGAAAGAAAAATGAGGAAAGCAGCAGACTTTCTTGAACCAATCCTTTTTGGAAGCTTGAACATGCGGAAAAGAGACTTGGACCCTCCATCAATAGATGGTTTTTGCTTGAGAACCACATGGCCAACCGGGTTAACCAGTTATGGGCTGTTTGCGCAGTGTTTTCCTGGTGAGTGTCAATGCTACTCTATCTTAACTGGAGCATACTGCAGAAGAGGTTGCTCAGCTACAAGAGTTCTGCTTATTCCAATTTTGTCCCATGAAATCTAATTTCTTTTCTCCAAATGCCCAGTGGTAGATGAGAGGGCCTGCATATTCAATCACCTGTTGACTTCGAAGCAGTGCTTTTTTTGTAAAATAAATGCAGTGGCCCAAATGTATGCGTAGCTTATTGTGCTGAATACCAAGGCTGCAAAGTCTTGATTACCCTTCATACATATTCAGTTCCTCACCAGACGCTCCCTGCCCCTCCATCTCACTTCTGCATGCTCTATTTTTGTCCCATGTTTCTCCCTTTGTCACTTTCAGTCTCTCACTCATGCTTTCCACCTTTTCTGTGTTTTTTTCTTCTCGTTTTGGATCAAAGTCTGATGGGGGGGGGGGGGGAGGTGGGGTGGAAGTGTGAGGGGAAATGCCAGTATCCAAAATAATTGCCAATGAGCCCAACCTGCAACCACTGGCTCAAATTGAGCACTGCTGTGAAGTAAATCAATGGTGCTGGAGTGGGACTTAATATCTTAGTTTGATTGGTTGAGAGGTGTGAAGAAAGAATGTAGATCAATCCGGTCACTTTTTTTTCTCCCCCACCTCCTCACTACCCTGCCCGGTGCTGCTTTATCAATTTCACACTTGCCCCTCTCCAACCTCTGATCATAAGCCACTATCCTGTTGCTTATCCATTACTTGGTACTTTTCCATCTCAATTTCTTGCAATTGTACCTCCTATTCGTTTTATTCAACTCACTACAATGACTTGTATTTTACAGCGATATTGCTGTGGTTGGCTTGTTTTTCTTCTAATTTGTCCTTTGCAGAACACGCTAACCTTGGCACTGTCCACTCTATTCAAGACTGCAAAAATAAATGTTGTAAATGAATTCCATGCCTGCACTCTGTCGACTTGAAACCTATAGATGATGAATTTGCAATCTGCCCATTCAAATACAGTACTGGTGATTGTGTATAGAGCACACCATCTCCTGGTGCTTAAGTAAAGAAACTTGGTGCTACTCATTAGGTCTCGCCTAGGCAGGGCTTGCTATGTCTTTTAAAGACCTGTTCAGGATATGGTCTTTAAGCTCCGCTCATGTTTCCGTTGTCTTTTGTGACTGCAATTGTGTTTTTTGTTTGTGTTTTTTTTCTTGGTTAGTTTGCTTATTCCCTCCTTTTCTACTCTTGTAACCTCCCATAAGGACTGTCCCTCTTACATGTGCTCTTACTTTGTTTCATTTACAATTGCAGAGCACTTCTTGCTTAATAAGCTGGTGTTGCAGGCACAAAGTTGCCCCTTCCCGACTGCAGTCGACCCCCACACACCCACTCTAATATTTTTAATGTATTTTATTTCTTTTGGTGCAGCACTGCATACCGCGATTAATCTTAAAGTATGGCGGCCGCGCCTTTCTTTTGTTCTGCACAGCTCGCCCATCTCATTTCTTAAATAAATAACTTAAAAATACTTCTACTCTCAGCGTGGCACCTGTTTGACAAACGCTGCGCTTTATCTTTTACTTGCAGCTTTGGCGCTTCATCACGCCATGCAGTGCCCTCCTTCCCTCCTCCATAGAACAAAACCCTACCTATTCCACACTCCTCTTGCCCTGCTTATGGAGACCATGCCTTTAACTTCAGGCGACCGCTCATGCCCCACGGACACTTTTTAAAAACATTTTTTTTGCAGCACGCCATGTTTGCAGAAATGTATTAAATAGAAGTTTTTGTTTTCTTCGTCCTTTTTTTTTTTTTTTTTTTATTGAATAGCTTTTGTTGCAGCGCGGCATGCTGGTATTTTATAAATGCTGTTTGTCGCTGAGCACGATCCCTCACAGGGTGCAGTACCTTATGAGGCCAAAAGAGGTCCCAAGGGACACCTAGTGGTGATCTGTGGTACTGCACCCTTTCACTGCTTTGTGCACCATAAAGTGAATGTTGCTGTACCCACAATAATATTCTGCATGGCTAAATACTTCTGAGGTCCCAAAGGTGAGATCTATTGCATTGCAAATGCTAGTTTTATTTTTGTCTGACTGAATTGTTGAGTTGGCGTCTAGGATTTCTGTAGCTGGCACTCCACTCTTGCTGTATCTTACTGGAAACTCTTAACTGCATGTATGGCATACTTTAACCATCCGGGTTCTCATGGGCATTTTAGTTCAGTGGATTTTAGTGCACTGTTTTTTTCTAGACTTCAAGTGGTTATTTCAGTGTCCTGATAGAGCTGAAGATTCGGGAGCCAGTGGAAAAATGTAGTTAATCTTCCTCTTGACATTAATGCATTTTGCAGTTTTTCTTAGCTTACTTATAGTGATCTTTTGTTCACTATTTCATTTTTGAAATTTCCTGTTTTCATACCCTTCAGAAAAATAAACTTGGTCCTTGGAGACAGGCCTCTATTCCAGGACACCTGAACTCTTACACCATCTCTGGCCTGAGACCAGGTATTGTGTATGAGGGACAGCTTATCAGCGTGTTGCAGTTTGGACAGAAGGAGGTCACCCGCTTCGACTTTACCACCACGGCCACCACCCTCATATCTAGTAAGTTTGTATGCTCAGTGCATATTTGAATAACTGTGATAAGGTGGGGTGCATAGTGGAGATAAGGCCCTCAAGGATGAGGTGAAAATGTGTGGTGCTCAGTGGTTTGAGGGGAGGATGCAAGGGGAAGATTTTGTGGATCTTAGTCTGAAGGTTCAGAAGGTTTTCATTGGGGATGTGGAAGAGAATGTAGGTTGGAAAGAGTAGTGCTTAACAGGGTGGCGATGTAGAGTGAGCAGGAAAAAAGAGCTTTAGCCATTGAGTTCGGTGCAGGAGGAGGAGATGTCGGGTAGTGGAAATGAGGTGTTTGGTAAAATGGAACTTATGGTGTGTACAGAGAAAGCGTAGGCCAGCATCCTTTTTATACCAGCAATATGGAAATTTTACTTGTCATTTTCCTGCAAATTCAAAATCCCTTAACCTCCCACCCAGGTCCTCATTGATACTTTATACCTTTTTAAATATCATTACTTTGCTCTAAATAAGGGACCCCTGAAATCATTCAAACATCTGCTTGTGTAGATGCTACAGGAAATGGTTGTAGGGTGCACAGCTGACCTAGGTTCATAGAGATCCTAGAATGATATGCACCGTTTATTTTGGTGTGCATAAAGGCTGAATCATTCTCTCGATCAACAATGAGAAACCTTTCTGTTTGTGGTTGCATTTCTCTCCGATTAGCCGATCACTGCCCTAGGTGGAAGCTTTTTGTGTAGTAGTCTGTTTTATTCCAGATGATGTAGCTCATTGCTGGGATCCTTCTTATGCCTCTGTCTCCTGCAGGTCACACTGAGAGTGGGGAGACTACGCCCCAGCCTCCTTTGGTCTCCACCTCGGAATCTGTGACCGAAATCACTTCCAGCAGCTTTGTGGTTTCCTGGGTTTCAGCTTCTGATACAGTTTCTGGATTCCGTGTTGAGTATGAGCTGAGTGAGGGTGGCGAAACGAAACAGTACCTTGGTATGAGAACACTTCCATACATGCCACAAGCACCATAGTAGAAAATACCAGCCAGTTGTGCAAGTAACTAAACTTCTTTCTATTATGCAGACCTTCCTAACTCAGTCACTTCTGTGAGCATCCCAGACCTGCTTCCTGGCCGCAAGTACAATGTGAATGTCTACCAGTTATCTGAAGAGGGAGGACAAAGTTTGATCCTATCCACCACTCAGACTACAGGTTTGTCTATAAATGCCAGCATCCATGTTGTCTTTGCATGTTCTATTTACAGGTAACCTGCAGGGCAGAATGTCAGTTGTGAACATTATTCTAAATGGCATTTATTCTTCCTGTGCTTGTAACCTGTTTGTTAAATTGATGTGGTGATGTCTCCAGCACAGACATGCTGGCAGATGCTTTACAGGTATAGAAACGTTTCTTTAAAAAATCCTACAAAATTCTCCCATAACCATTATAACTTTGAGAAAGTGAAGGTAACTTTTAAAGTGTTGAAATTCAGTGCCTTTCCTGGTAAATGAGAAGCCCCATCCTTGACCTGTAAATAAACATTAAAGCATTTTTTTCTATTACCCCAATGCTAGGAATATTCAGGAATGACAATATTCATCAAAACAATTATTTGTGTGCACATTGCAGTCACTAGTTTGCTGATACAATTGTGTAATGGTGTGGATCTTGTTTTAAAAAGCAGAGTAAACTTTACAACATTTATTGTAGTTTGTGGTTATTGAATGAGCCTTAGACACCTAAAGTTTTCTTATCTCCTTGCTTGAAAAGAGGTGCCTTGTTTTGATTTTTGACAATGTTTTCACTGATTTTAAAGCGGATCATTTAGCCTTCTATGTAGGTGCTTAGTTGTGAGTTCATGTTGGAGTACCTTGGCCAAGGCTGAGAGTGTTCAACTTGCCACCATTGCCAAAAGATGGTCACAGCTGCTTCTAAAGTAACAGTGGCTTTATAGGATGTCCAGTATTGGCACAGTAGCTCCTGGAAAGATTGGAAAATTAGAAGCATTAGAATGCACAGGACTGCAGAACGGATATTTGAAGGAATCTAGGAAAAGAGTGCAGTAGTTTTTGCTGTACTGTTTTAGCGCACACTGGTTGTGTAGAGTGCAGTAGGTTCTATATATTGCCGAGACTGCTGGATGTTATGTTTGAGTCTTAGAATATCACAGGAGTTTTTTAATAAATAAGTAATATTTCAATGAGCATGTGGTGTCCTTACTAACCAGGGGATGCCAAAGACCATTCCCCCACATGCAGCAGTTCCAATCTGATCCAGTTGGTGAACTTACAATGAAACCAATGGTGGCATAAGGCACAAGGGGACAGTTTGGTCTTATTGCTACAGGATCAATGGAACAATCTCTTTGCAAACACTTGGTAGAGCTGATAATGCTGTACAATGACAAATACTCAGTTAAAGCACTATTTCCTGGATTTTCTTTTCTACCCCTACCATCTTTTTTTTAACTGCACTTCATTCTTCCTTCTCTCCTTTAAATGTATTCACAGCTCCTGACAAACCATCTCAACATGCTGTGGACACTGTAGATGACACCTCTATTGTTGTCAGCTGGGTACGACCACAAGCTCCAATCACAGGTATGCATTCAGCAATAAATAAACCCGGGTTTTTTGCTCGCTGGGCTGCTTTTTTTAATAACTTTTTTTTGAAAATAATCATGATTGCTTCGAGCACTTGCTGATCTATAATGGTGCACTTTCTTATCTTTGGGGGGTCGAGGGGTATAAAGGTACAGATGACAGAATGCCAAACGCTTTAGAGCTTTGACTTCTATAAGGTGAAATGGGTAGGCCTAGATTTTGTAGCGCCTGTACTTGACCGCTTTGAAATGAGGCAGATTCACTACAAAAGTTCAACAAGTGCAAATTGCAGCACTTCTACTTCATGCCTATGAATGACCATAGTTTAAATGTTTCGGTATTTGTATAATATATAAACTATGAATGTTTGACTAAAATACTCCTATTGCATTACTGAAAATGTTGCATCTACCCAGTTCCCACAGGGAAGTTTGGAAGGGGCTTGGGGGGAAGGGGGTTCAGGTCTTGGGAATTTTTATATATATATATATATATATATATATATATATATATATATATATATATATATATATATATACCCCAAACAATTACCAATGACTATGACCATGTCTATAACACAATATACAACTAGTCCCTTTCATGCAAAATATTTACTGAACAAAATAATTATAATTGCAAAAAAAGAATTTATTAATTTAAAAAAAAAAAAATTTTTTTGCAATTATAATTTTGTTTAGTAAATATTTTGCATGAAAGGGACTAGTTGTATATTGTGTTATAGACCTGGTCATAGTCATTGGTAATTGTTTGGGGTTTGCACGCTTCTATGAATCCTGTCCATCACACAATTGGACTGGTGTTATTGACAGAATTTGTCATTACATAGGTTATTTTTACTTTTTCAATGAATGTTACAACACCGGCTGATCTGTGTTGTATTTTAAATTCTAATATTTTAATAAATTTTTATATTTCACATAAACAGACTTTACTACCTCCACTGTAGTGCCACTGTAATGCTGCATCATAATTTTGTGTGCAAATGTCCTTCTCTAGTTAAGGCCCTAAAAGGAACTCAAAGTTTTGATTATTTAAGTAGTTTAGGCCACCCTATGTATTTAGTTGCTATCTCCGGCAGATTATAAGGACAAACGGCATTTGATGCGGAATACCCAAATATGCCTCCAAGCCTTGTATGCCTGTTGCTAAGCATTCCGACCTTTATCTTTTTTGCAGTGTTGAAATGTGTAGAACTAGCCCTAGCATTGTAACAGCAAGCCCGCCACGTTATCAGAACACTTCCTCTGAATTTGGAGTGGTATGAATAAAGCAAACTTCTTTGATTCTATTTTTTTCCCAATGCATTTTCATGCTGTTTGGAGAGTCTTTGCAGACAACCAAGGCAATTCAATGACCCTTGCCATGCCCCTTTCTCAGGTTCTACTTCCAATGATGTGTTGAAGTAGGAATGATTGTACCTGCTCTGAAAAGTCTTAAGTTTGCCTTTTGATAAAGGCCTCACTAAGAGCTCAACAAAGCACACAATATATACAGTGCAAAATCACTACAATGAGGAAAAATTCAATGGCCTTCTAGGTATTAGTCATTTAACAGAATAAATAACAGTTAACATTTTAAAACTTAATAAATACTGTTTTAAAAGCTGATTAAACGAGTATCAACCCTGTAATAGTTCATCATTGTGGGTGTGAAGTAGATGAACTTCAGTGTATCCTTGTCTGCTATAATCACCATTCCTACAGTGTAATTCACCCTAATATTCCCTCTTTGTAGGCTACCGAATAGTGTACACACCTACGGTAGAAGGCAGCAGCACAGAACTCAATTTACCTGATACAGCCACATCTGTCACCCTCAGCGAGCTGCTACCAGGAGTTCAGTATAACATCACGATCTATGCTGTGGAAGAGAACCAAGAGAGCGCACCCATATTCATTCAGCAAGAAACCACCGGTGTTGCACGGACTGGTAATGTCTTTTATTATTGTATGTTTGAAATTGGAATATAAGATTCTGTCGGTTCTCTCAATCTCCCTTGCTTTTCTCCTACTGGCCCTGGCTGTCCAATCTCCTTCCAATCTGAGGACACAAATGAGTGGTTTGAAAACATTTTCAAGGGCTGCTGTGTCAAAGGCCAGTAGAAGGTTGGCATACATCAAGGTCAGTCAAGCACACGTAATCTTGCCATCGTTACAGAAGGGAAATATCCCACAGATCAGTCAGCCATTTTACCTAAAATCTTTACATTTCTATGCTGGCTTCTCAATGCTTTGCTTGTGCTACTGATATTGGACATGCATATTGGACTTCATGAGGATTCCCATTTAATAAAGACCTTCTCTATACGTGCGGTATGTATTGTACACTGCCCCAGAACTTAAGAGCGTAAACTCTTAACAGTTGTCCACAAAGACCAAAGGATCTTTTTGGCAATACCTTTAAATTATAATATATTATGCCTTGTAGTTCTCAATGGCGTACCAGTGTCTGGTTACTAGTCAATCGATCAATCCGGGGTTTGTTAAAGCGCGACTACTCACCCGTAAGGGTCTCGAAGGCGGGGGGGAGGGGAGGGGTGCAGGTTCCATTCCATCAAGAAGGGGGTCTGTCGAAGAGCCAGGTTTGAGGTTTCTTGCGAAGATGGGGAGCGATGTCTGTCTGAGGTGAAGCGGAAGGGCGTTCCATGCTTTGGCCGCGAGGAAGGAGAAGGAGCAGCCTCCCGATCTGGTCTTTCTGGTGCGGGGGACCACGGCGTAGGAGAGCTGGGCTGATCGTAGGGTCCTTTGGGGTGTGTGGAATTTGAGTCGGCTGTTCAGGTATGCTGGTCCGGTGCCGTGGAGGGCCTTGTGTGCGTGGGTGAGCATCTTGAAGGTGATTCTCGCCTCGACGGGGAGCCAGTGAAGTGTGCGCAGGTGCTGGGAGATGTGGCCGTGTTTTGGCAGGTTGAGGACCAGTCTTGCGGTGGCATTCTGGATGTTCTGTAGCTTGCGGGTGAGGTTCTGGTTTATTCCGGCGTAGAGTGCGTCCTGCTATGGATCTCTGAAAAAGTCAGCCAAAGGGGCTGGTGAAGTCAATCACATGTGAGGCTCAGGCCTCAAAAAGGCCCGAAGGGTTGTCTAGTCTTGCATGTTGATCCAACTTTTTCCTGTTCCTACATGCTTGGCCATGTAGTTGTTCCAAAACTTGTTATTCCCCTCTTTTCAGTGCAAGTTCCTTCACCTACTGATCTGCAGTTTGTTGAAGTGACTGATGTGAAGATAACCATCATGTGGACTCCATCCCAGGGCGAAGTGACTGGCTACCGCGTGGTTGTGAATCCACTTGATCTCCCAGGCCACGATGGCCAACAGCTGCCTGTCAGCAGGAATACCTTTGCTGAGGTGACTGAGCTGCTACCTGGTACCACATACACATTTAAGATCTACGCAGTGAACCGTGGAAAGGAGAGTCCACCCCTCATCGGGGAACGCGCAACCAGTAAGTGGGAGCTAAGAAGCAGTAATAATACAGAAACAACTATAGATATTTAATAAAGAAAGGAGGTGTGTATAATCTCCTTTTTGTGTTCAGTATTAAATGGGTGTCCCAGAAATTCCATTGACATGGACCACAAATCTTTATTCCTCCTGGCTTAAATAGCCTGATCAGATCCGATTAGCTGCCATCAAGGGGTAACTGGGAAGGCCTTGGTAGCAAGAAAATATAATGTACAATAGTGGCCACTCGCCACACCTACTGCTTGTAAGCTTGTCCATGGGAATAAGTAATATTTCAATAGTTTTGCATGTGAGGTTAACTTCTCACTGCAAAACACAATCTTGGTAATGCAACAAGTGCATTATCATAGCCTGCTCAATGGAAGTAGGACTTGATTGTCCATTGAGTGCCCTCCAACCTTCTTTATGTTGGATTATCCATGTTTAAATGGAGGTAAAGGTTGCCAATAGGATACTCCTGATGAGAGAACAGCACTGTTTATGGGGTGTAGGAAACTTTATGTAGCAGCGTTCTCAGGTGAACCTTTTTGTATGGCAACAAGCGATCTCTTAATGCTGATGCATCTGAACATCCCCATATGCATGCTTGAAGAAAGCAAAAAGTAGGTTTTATTGGTTCTAGTACAGAAATGGAATTGTGTGTTGTGGTTTTTATTTATTCTTTTATATATATTAGCGGCTTGGTCTGTAGTACACTTGCGGATCGGGTTCATGAGCAGTTTATTTAGTGATTGTGGGAATATTCACCATGTTTGCAAATTGTTACCTGCTTTTACTCAACAGAGCTTGACGAGCCCACTGGCCTTCGTTTCCTCAACATAACTGAATCCACTGTCAAGGTGGCCTGGATTGCTCCTCGTGCACCGATCACTGGGTACCTACTCACCTTGACTGAGACCAGAGGAGGCCAGCCACAGCAGTTCACTATACCACCATCTACTCGCTACTATCCCCTGAGGAGCCTGCTTCCTGGGACCGAGTACACAGCCGCCTTGGTGGCCCTACAGGGCAGTCAGCAGAGCCCCAGAGTGACCGGAGTCTTCAGCACCTGTAGGTATTGCATGTGGTGATTCTCTTGTTTGACTAGATAGCACTTGCCATGAACCAAAGGCTTAAATAATTGCATTGTTGCCCTCTACAGCAGCCTTGAACAGTATTTGCTCCCCTCTAATGTCCCTTAGCAGAAAAGGTAATCCTTCATTTGAAAGGTACTGGGGAAATGTTTGTTCCTATCCGTATAGGGTAGTAATGATATGACCCACCTCCTTGGTTCATTCTTTTTCAAACTCTGAAGAAGCCTGTTACCCAAGGAGTCGTTCTGATATGTACAGTGATGCTTATGTGACTGCCACACTAGAAGCTGAGCATGAATTATTAGCAGAGTTATTCTACTACCTTGTTTTACTGAATGGGCAGTTACCTACTCTTTGCATGGAGGTGATGGGAGTGGGGTGTTGCAACTTGTTGAGTTTTTTTTTTTTTTGTGGGAAAACATGTTTTATTAACATACACTTGTACGTATATGCTCCCATCCCGCCTTTATTTTGCCACGGACTGCGTGTCTGTGTCCATGCCCAATGCTGCCATGTCTGTCTCGATCTGTATTTCCAACTATCGCTGGGAAGCCTACAGTGTTAACATCTTAAGATTCAACCACAAACCAGAGAAATTACCAGTCCTGCTAGAGATGGATGTGTTGTCTTGTGGGATTATGGGTTTGGGTGGGGGGAGGTTTGAGCGGGGATCTCATGGGTCTGTTGTCCTTGCTTGTGGTGATTGATGAATGAAGGTCCTCGCCAAATGTGCCCCAATACATATATTGTGGCTGTCTCGCCCTTTGGTGCTCCAGTGGTTCTCTCTCCTCATTCGCCTGACTTGGTACAATCCCCTGGTCTCCTAAGTTGGTTATGTCATTCAATTGCGATCCCAGGCCTCGTTCATCTCCGGGGTCGTAGTTCCCTGTTCGCCTCGTAAAATTAGCCCATCTGCAGAGTTCTGCCAGCCATGATTGCAAAGTGGGCTGCAAGCTGCCTTCCAGGCAAGCGATATCTGGTGTTTGACAAGTAAGAGTGCCAAATCTATTAACCTATTTGTAACTGCTTCCGCTTTCTGTCAGATGTACCATACTAATAAGCAAGCCCCCTGGGGAATCCATGATTTGCCTTCCCTTTGCTATTGATACTGGATGTGGCAACTTGTTATACAGTGTTTTTATATAGCACACAACTGACACTGGAAATGTGGGCGCCTCTTAATAACTCTTTTAAAAAAAATTTAGGCAGCATCAAATCAGGATCTCCCTGTGACCTTCTTCCTGCTCCTGTACTTCTACAAATTGAGCAGCCATCATTGGAAATTGTTATGGAACTACTTAACGCCTCACTTTAAGAGGCCATGGTCCCGTCCGATTGGAAACATGCTATGGTCCTCCCACTGTTGAAAAAGGCAAATGCTGATCCTGATCAGTCATCTAATTTTAGGCCCATTTCCTTACTTCCTATTTTTTTCCAAATCTTGGAAAAACATGTAAATCTACAACTATCCAAGTTTATTGAATCTTCGAACTTTTTACACTCCTCTCAGTCCGGTTTCAGAGTGGGCTTTTCGACCGAGACGACTCTTCTTGGTGTTACCGAAATGTTGCGACAACGTTTAGACACAGGTAACACAGTGGCCCTCATATTGTTAGATTTGAGTGCCGCATTTGACACGGTTTCTCATACCGTGCTAATTAAATCCTTGCAGTCACTTGGCATCACCAGGACAGCACTTGGCTGGCTGACTTCTCTTTTTATCTAAACGGACCTTTCAAGTCTTTTCATCCAGGGCTACTTCTAAAATTCTCTCTTCTCCTTATGGGGTACCTCAAGGGTCAATTTTAAGTCCTCTTCTGTTCAATGTCTATGTACAACCTTTGGCAGTGATTGCAGAAGAGGCTGGGTTGTCTTTTTTTCTTACGCCGATGACACCCAAATATTTTTTTCCCTTTCCATGGGAAAGCTGCAAGGTCCTTCAACTCTTCAAGTGGGCTTGAGTAACATTGCATCTTGGATGCAAACCAATCTACTCGAGCTCAATGGTGAAAAAACAGAGGTCCTTATTTTTGGGAAAAATAAAGACCTCTGGGGCCCCCAACATTGGACCCGTGAAATGGGGCCTCTACCCTTGCCCACCTCTCGTCCACAATCTGGGATTTATTATGGATAATAAATTATCCATGAAACAACATGCGGTAAACTGCAGCCACCTGCTTCACCATTTTAAAATGGTTGAAGAAAATCATCTGGATGCTCCCTAATGCTACCCAAAAGACTGTAGTCCAGGCACTCGTTACATCCAGACTGGACTATGGGAATATTCTTCTTTTGGGAGCAAACAGGGATGTGCTACGTAAGCTCCAGGTGGTGCAGAACTCTGCCGCCAGGCTGCTTTGCAAAATCCCAAGAATGTCTTCTACTTCTAATGCTTTGAGAGATTTACACTGGCTTAGAGTGGAAAATCGGACTAAGTTTAAAGCCCTGGACTATATGGTCCAGATTAAGACTGGTACTGCTCCTCAATACCTGCAAAAACTTGTCCGCCTCTATCAGCCTTCTCGCCTGTTACGCTCTACGACTCAGGAAAAATGTATGGTTCCCAGGGTCAAACTCACAAGAATGGGTGGCCGCTCTTTTTCTTATCTTGGCCCTCTCTTGTGGAACTCTCTTCCCATAGCGATCCGTAAAGAAACACTTCATTCAAATTTCCATAAATTAGTAAAAACTTGGTTGTTTAATCAATTTTTACTTTTCTATTTTTTTTGTGGTTCCTCCAGGTCTGTGCTGGGAAACCCTTTTTGGGTAGCTATGCGCATTATAAAATCAGTTTAACATAACAGAACTGCTGTGGCTGTAGTGCTGTCTCATTGCTGCATTGTCCAGAAGATGTTGCAGGATTTATTGTGTGGAGAATATCCTGTGGGGTAACATTTGGATGGAGTATGTGAAATGAGCAATGTGATCCGATGTTATCCGTTTGTCACTGATAGAAAGTGTGAATGGGTTCATAATGGCGATGTCCTCCGAGCATTGCAACTGTATTGATGCAGCAAAGCCAGTCAGTGGTGAAAAACATTTTAAATGCAATAGAGCACTCTTTCCATGCATACCCTGGTCCTGAGTGGCACTTCTGCTAAGTCCACTGTACAGACTGTGGTTATTCTGCCTGGCTGGTCTAGAGGAGTTTAACTCAGATGTTGGCAGCTGCTTTCAAGAGCTCTCATACGTATGCAGTACAGAGTGAAGCGCTGGGTAGAGGAACAGCTCTGTTTTCTGATCTTTGGAATCTGCAGTTTAGCCTTTTAACTAAAGTCACTTAGGGACATGTGTAGGGACTTCAACCTGTGAAAGGTTGAAAAGAAATGCTCTTAAAATTGGTGTTCCGCCAAAAGGTGAGTCTGTCATGAGTCCAATATTCGAGCCAGACATGCGACTGGCTGCTCCACATGTCTTTTAGTATCTTCTGTCCGACTTTCATAATTTCTCTACAAGCTAGTACATGTCGATGTGAAAAAAAATCCTTGCCCTCACAACAGAAGTGTGCTAAGAGCCCAGAGTTATTACCTTTTCAATATGGAATGCCTCTCAAAGGCACCACCGCGCTGCCTTTGAACTAATGCGAAGTCTAGGGTGTGTATGAAGGTTTGTGCTTGTAACTTCTGTGTAGTATTTGTGCTTCCATGGAATGAAATATTTGAGAATGGTGCCACTCTGCCTGAGATGAAGAATGTGACACTCTTGTGTGAAACTTTTGCACTTTTTGCATCCGGCTTTTTTTGTTTTGTTTGCAGTCATGTAGGCTTGTTGAACAGCGATTTCAAATAAATAAACTCTAATTCCTTTGAACCTTTTTGGTTTACGTGGGCATTGTATTTCTAGTTAAAATAACAGATTTATTAATAGCTTTGGGCAGCATTGGAACTCAAAGGGTAGCTGATCGATGCCCTTCCGTGTGACTTGTGGCAAGATGTGACCAGTTTTTCTTTTAGAATACAAAGGTTTTGATGTTGGTTTCCTGAAAGTGATTTTTTATTTTCATACAAAAGTATAAATCACGTTTGCATATATAGTTTTAACCCTTTAAACGCAAAACTAAATATTGAATTGCTAATAAAGTATATCAAATGCGTGCTACAGAGTTTTGACTTCTAATACCGCACAACTCCATTAACGCCCCCTTCTAACCCTATCCTACATGGACTTCAACTTTAATTGGCTGTTCAAGTTGCCCTATTTTCATGGTTAGTTTTGTGTTCTAAACCTTTGACATGCTCCTGTTTTGGTGGGCTACATAACCTCTCCAGTATCTGTTCTCACTTTGTGTGTTTTCCTACTTGCAGTGCTTCCTGTAGGATCAATTCCGCAATACAACACCGAAGTGACTGAGACCACCATTGTTGTTACTTGGACCCCAGTTCCCAGGATTGGTTTCAAGGTGAGCTTAAGAGACTTCTCTCGTTTACACTGTCGGATTGAATGCTAGGCATTTGCAATTGGACTTAGAATGTTCTTTCGAGTGTTGTGCGGGCCAGGTGGCTCAAATATATATTAGTAATTTTTTATAAATTTCAGGTAAATTGAAATAAGTTTGTAAAGTGGTGCAGACGTTGTTGCCGTTGGTAATGGGCCAAAAAATAGTCTATATTTGCTTGCTTTGTGGAGTGCTTTACAGGATATTCACTAGCATTTTGAAGTGACAATTTGGTCAGCAGGGTAAATCGTTCTAAAGCAAATGCACCCTTAATTGTAATGCTAAATATAGTAAAATGCAACCAAATGTTTGCATATTTAAATTGCATGCTGTGAGCGCCACTTCGTTTGTGCCCACCTCTGCTGGACTGGCCAGTGATTTTCCTATTGTGACCATATTATGCATGGGTCTATGGATCATTTCGGGTGTTGCTTTTACAGTTGGATGTCCGGCCCAGCCAAGGAGGTGAAGCGCCACGGGAGGTCATCTCTGAATCTGGCAGCATCGTGATATCTGGCCTGACTCCTGGTGTGGAGTACACCTACAGTGTTTCTGTTCTGACGGATGGCAGTGAGAGTGAGGCTCCCATCACCAAGACTGTAGTGACACGTACGTCAAACCTTTTAGAATATGAAGAGCTGGTATCTGCTCTTATCAGGTCTCATGACCATCTCTTTTTTTTTATTCCAACTTTTGACCATTATGTAGTGCAATTGTGTTACTTTTTGTTGTTTTGTTTTGGGGGGGAGGGCGCACTGCAAAGTGTAGAACTGTAGAAAATTGGTGATTTGATATGTTAAGTTATTCTTCAACAGATCCAAGCTAAAATATTGAGCTGAATTTAGCATGCCCTGTAAACTGCAAAACAATACAAGCCTTGCATCTGTTTTGGGGCCAGGGGGTGGAAATCTACTATTCTTGTTGTCCCTGTTAACATCCATAAAATATGTAAACCATGTTTCACAAGTAAGCTTTTAGCATAACTGCACGGGATTACTTAAAGAACCATGTGTATCGACTGGTCTGAAATACTTGAAAAATGTTATCATGGCCCTTGAATAGACTTGGTAATCGTGCTTATGTGACCATGTCTATTTTCACACCTTTCTAACACATGCTTGAGGTAATGAGTCATGTTGTCTGCCAGACATGTACAACATGAAACTTCTTACATAGACCACAATGCCCTTGCACACTTTACCCAACCATACACAGGGTTTAATGCTTAAACATTCTGGGGCATACTTATCCTAGTGTTGTCACCCTTGCACCACGCAAGGGCGGCGCTACTCTAAAGTCTGATTTATCAAGCCACGCAAGGTGTTACTCTGCCCTGGGGAGGTGTGGGGGTCACGACTGATTTGCATATGGCTGGATCCAAACTGAGGTAGCATGGTGGGCAAAAATTAGGGATTGGGATGCAGCCCGAGCGATTGCCAGTGATTAATTCAAGCATTCCATCACCTTGTTTTTTGCATCTGGTTAAAGTATGCATACTCGCTGACATTTGGGACATACCGCCTCGCTTTATAGGTAGATTTCTCTGATTTTGAGTGGTGGCAAGTAATTGTGCAGGATATTGAATTTCAGAATTTGAAATTGAGCATTGTAGGAATTATGTGGCTACTGCAGCAGTCGCTATCCTTTGTAATTGAACACTCTGCATAGGTCCTGCTCCCATTTATCTCTTGAGCTGTAGCAAATTGGCTGCATGTTCTACTATGGCTTTATAAAACAAACTAATTGGTTTCTTCCCTCACCTCGCCCTCCCCACCTCCAACTGGAGTGTATAGGGCACTTTATATCGTAATGTATCTTGACCGTTTTGACTAGCCTGGTATGTAACAAAATGGGTCACCTGAAGGCCTCATTCACTTGTAATGATTGACAGCAAGCTAGAACATCCTCGTGATACAGGTTGCCTATCACTGTTTCCCCAACCACTTCCTATCGTGCCATATGGTGCGTTCTGAGGGTACTTGTATAGATTTGGAGGACCCACATCTCCCACATTGCTAATATTACTTTAGACATTCCACCCATTGTGGTTTTTTTTTTTTCCTCCCAGCCATCCTCACTCGTCAGCTCCTCCACCCACCCCCACAGGACTCTGTGCCACAGGTATGTCCAGACATGGGTTCTGTGCTGTAGAACCTAGGCTGCCAAACCCAGACGAGGCCCAAATAGATCAAAACCAGTCTGGGTTTGCTTGTGTTTCTGTTCAGAGAGAAAGTGGCCTGGTATATTAGGCCAGGTTGGTCCTATTGGGGCAATTCAAGGGCTAAAATGAATATGGCGGATTACTGTCAGAGGTTTTACAGTGTAGTACTTCACATAGGAATGTCAGTGCATATAACACTACAAAGGCAACATCTGTCCCTTTCCTCTCAAGCAGAGCCCTCTGTCGGTACCCCTAAATCCTTTCCAGGCCCCCCCACACTTTCCTATTTTCTGGGGGGCAGCCACGGCTCCGGTAGATCACCTCTTCCACCCTCTGGCACCAGTCAAGATCTGATTCCCACTCCACAATGCTCGGATGGCTAGGCCCCACCATCTTGCTATATTGAGCTTGGCCACCTCAGTCTGCATAGTTAACCTAATTTTGTGGTACTTAGGCCAGTTTTCCTCCCCTTGTACCGTAAGTAGTAGCACCCTTCCATAAATAACTCTGAACATGACATCCGTCACTTGGCGACACAACTCTTGAATCACTGGGCAGGTCCAGAGAATGTAAAAGCTGCCCTCTTGATTGCATCCCCTGAGGCACAATGGGCTTTCAGCCCTACCTATTTAATGTAAGAGTCTTTGAGTTGTATACTGTGTGGGATCTTCAGCTGGACCAATCTAAACCTGGCTCTAATGGCCATTTCCCGTGGGCTCCGAGAGCCTCTACCTAGGCCTCATCGTATGTCCCCCCAGATCATCAGTCCAGTCCCTCCTAAGGGGGCCCAGTAGGTCAGAGGAATTAACCAGTTTTCTATAGATTGTGGAGATCCCTTTGCTCCCAGAACAAATACCAGACAAACTATCTTCCAGAGGAGACCCCCTCTGGCAGCTGCTCTCCCTCATTGCATGCCCCAGTTGGAGATGGCCATATTACTCTTGTCTCCGCCATCTCGAATTCCTGTCTGAACCTCAAACTGTATGAAGGGATGATCCCTCCACACAGCTCCCAGATGTTCTATACCTATTGTCGCCCACTTGGCAAAGCCCTCCAGGGTACTAACTTCTCGGAGTAAGTCACTGTACCACATTGAAGTTAGGGCTGTGAGTTTATGGTTCCAACCCAAGTATTTTCTGGCTTCCCTCCATACCTGCACTACCGTCCCAGTGTGTGGTGGCAGCATTTTTCCCCCCCTCTTACAGTAGAGGATCTCCTCGTAATCCCTGCAACGCATCGGTCTATGCAGTAGGCTGGTTCCTGCCTATCTGAGAGAACCCAATCGTTAATCACGAACAGCTGTGATGCCCAATAGTATTTTCCAATATCTGGGATTGCTAGTCCTTCATCGTACACTCCCTTGTGCAATTTTCCCAGGGCTATACGTGGGTTCCCTCATTTCCAGTGGAGCAAACGTAGTTCCTTACCTACTTTGTTGAAGTATTCCCGAGGGATTTGGAACAGTGTGGTTTGGAGCACGTATATGAGGCGCAGGAGTCATTTTATAAACACCAGCTCTGCCCATTCGAGATAATGGTAGGGTCCACCAGTGTATTACATTGTCAAAGTCTAATTGGGGTAAAATGTTTCTACGCAGAAACTCATGCGGGTCGCTGGTGACTTAGATAACCAAGTATTGGACCCCTGTCCCCCTGGTCACAAGCATGTCACAGCGCAGGTCCCAATAAGGGAAAAGTTATGGACTTGGCCCAATTTTATTCTATAGCCACAGTAGCTACTGAAAAGATCAAAGATTGTCAGGATTCTGGCTATCGAAGTAGGGTTTTGTGACCTATAAGAGGATGCTGTCGGTGTAAAGGGAGACGTGCTCCTCCCAGCCTCCGTCCATCCTAATTCTACATATGAGCAGATCCTGATGGATCCAGGCCGCGAGCGGTTAAAGTGCCAAGGGAAAAAAAATCATGGGCGAGGGGACATCCCTGCTGCGTTCACTAATGCAGAGCGAAGGCCAGGGACAGTCCCGTTAACCCACACCCTAGCCTGTGGGGTCTGATATAGAAGTCTAACCCACCCGCAGAATTTCGGCCCAAAACCTAGTCTTGTCGGGTGGTGAAGAGAATGCCGTTCTAGGCTGTTGAATTACATTTTTTGCGTCCAGGGCCATTAGCACCACTTGGTCTGCCCGAGACCTTCCTGTCATGTGGAGCACGCCATAGAAACGCAAGACCAGATTGAGGCGAGTGCTCCTGTGTGGCATAAAGCCAGACTAGTCTGGATGTACAATAGTAGTGATGACTTTACTTAGCCATGCTGTGAGGGTTTTTGCCAACACTTTTGCTTCCACATGGAGTAAAGATAAAGGCCACTAAGAGCCACAATCGTCTAGTTTTGCTTTCTTGTGGATGACCACAATCTAAGCTATTCGCTGGTCTGCAGGTAGGCAGCCAATTTTGCGTGCCTCCTCAAACCTCTCGAGCAAGGGCTTGCCTACCTTCTCCGCCAGGCCTTAAATAACTTTATGGGCAGGCAGTTTGGTCCCACAGCCTTTCTAGGTTGGCGGTCTTGGGCAGTTGCTGCTAGCTCCTCTACAGTCACGTCTGCTCTTAGGGCTTCCCTGGCATCACCCAAGAGTGTCGGCAGCGCAAGGTCTTTTAGGAGCTCCTCACTGTCTGCACCCGTTCGGGCTCCCGTGAGTGTACAGTCTCTTGTAGTAGGCTGCAAGGGTGTCCGCTATGGCCATATTTGTGGTTTGTAAGGTACCCTCTTCATCTAGAAATCCCTTCACCCAGGAACTCTTTGTCCCTCTTTTCAAGCCAGGTCAATAGTTTGCTGGCCTAGTCTCCCCCATCATATACGCAGCGTTGACACCAATGCATAACTGTGTGCCTTGTTCTCTGCCTAGGCCCGTAGGTCCTGTTGGCGGAGGTGGAATTGACACAGGCAGTGCTTAATTTGAGCCGGTGGTTTCCGGTGCTCAGCACTGGCACTTAATCATTAAAACCGGCACTTTTCATGAGGGCCAGTTAGGGACACATTCATTTATGGTAGGCACAGGGAGATTAAGTGATTGGCCCAGAATCACAGTATGTTGAGCCGATGCTGAGACTCAAACCTGGTTCCCCAGCTACAAAGTCGACCTCTCTGGCCATTATGCCACATTCTCTCCCCACTGCCATGGTTAATAGTTGGTTCTGTTTTGGGCTGTGCTAACAGAAGAAATGGGCCGGTGCAAGCTGCCTCCTGACGAGAGCCCCGGCACTTATTTTTTTTTTTTTAAACAAATTAACCACTGGACACAGGTGGGACACACCCTCTGTCGGCACTCTGTCCTCTGTGGCTGCTAGGTCTTGCTCTATGGCCACTCAATCAATTTTGGTTTCTTTCTTCGTTATTTGGTTTATTTGAGTGTCGTGCCAGGTGTACAATAAAGTGAGCAGCAATGACTTCCTAGCCAGTATACCTGTGCCCCTGGAGTTTGTGGAGTAGCCAGCGTGGGCCAGTAATTTATAGCCAAAGCGGTCCAGGGCTTTGTAATGGTTACCCCGGAGATGTTTCCTGCAGAAATGAGGTCTGGAGAATGTTGCCGCAGGTACTGGAGTACTAGCTTTCGTTTAATTTTGTTCCCCACGCCATTACCATTCCATGACCAAACATGCGGCTTACTAGGTAAATTTCTGGAAAAAGTGAAGAAGGCATTTAAATATTTGCCAGCCAGCATTCGGCCATGTTTTAGGTGACTACTACTTGGAACTGGTTTACCCAGAATTGGCTCTATTATAGGAACAGTCTTCTTTGTGATCCAGTAATGTTTACTCCAAGGCCATGCTGCCTAGCACCAGCAAGAAGGACAAAGGTTATTCTTCAACTCCCTAGAACCCACAGTATAGGGCTTTTGAACTATATCTAGTAAGTAAGGTTTTGTGCGGCACTGCCAAGCTGTCCTCCAGGTAGAGGCAATAGTTTGCAGGCAGAAGTTCTAGCTCTGTGGCATGAAAAGTGACTTATGTTCTGTGGCGATTTTGCTGAGCTTCAAATGGAAGATGGTTTGAGTGTTTTGGAATGCTAATTATGTTTAGCATACATTTCCAATGTGATTGCACACAGTGTCAGGTGTATTTTTCTTTTCTCTCTTCTAGCTATATCGCCACCAACCAATCTGCACTTGGAACCTAGCCTTGATTTTGCAACCTTGACTGTTTCCTGGAACAGAAGCCCCTCCCCAGGTAAAGATGTTTGCTGGCATTTATTCTATCCATCCCCCCTCCCACCCCCGTTCAAAAAGTCATGACCGGTTTGTTCTAAGGAGCCTGTTCCTCTTCACTGCAGGTCATTCTGTAGAGCCAGTCTCCTTTCTTCATTGTCGATTTGGGTGTCATGCAGTGAACCACAAACACCTGTGTGGCGCTGCGGCCAGGGCGACTGACGCTGGACACTGGGGATCACGGTTCGATCCCTGGCGCCGGCGGCAGGGTCTGCCCAGCACCATGCGACTCTGGGCAATAGCTCGCTTAATCTTCCCAACGGCCCCCAGTGCCGAGATACCCCTTCCGGGGTGATTCGTGCGCTATACAAGTACTGGATTTACAATTTACACCTCAATAGTTGCTTGACTGTAACCTAGGAATATTTCCAATGGTTGTAGTTTGCCATTTCACAGAGCCCAATTAAACTTAAAATATGTACTTGACTCTCCATTTAATCTTTTGTGATTTCTTACGCTTGCTCATTCTTAAGCTTGTAGGGATGTCAAGTGTTCATGTCGGAGGTTGTTGAATGGCTTACTTTGGTTTAATTTCCAGCACATTTGCAGTGTGCGTTTTTTTGGTTTTTTTTTGTTACTCGTGATGGATGTGCACCATTTGGCTCATTCTAAAAATGTCTTGTAGCCTGGCCATTAAATTTGTGGCTTGCATGTTTGTTTAATTGCGGACTTTGCCTTCGTCTATTTTAATGCTCTATGTGAATCTAATACTTGTAAATTTTTTCTTAAGTTTTATTTGGGTACAGGAAGCTTGCCTAGGATTTGTCACCATTCAACAGTGAGTGTAGATTTAATTCTGAACTGGGGAGCGGGGGGGTGTAACCATCACTACAATCACCCTTTGGGCTTCTATTACCACTTATCAGCGGCACAAGTTTAGTTTGCATCATTTTGTACAGCAGCCATGATATCACAAATCTATTTAGGGTTGAAGAGGAAGGGCATGTCTGGGTATAGATTAAAAAAAAAAAAAAAACAGTACTTTATATGTAGGATTATAAATAGAATAGATTCAAGATCTGAACACTACCCCAATTTACATGGCCTCTAGGGTAATGTGGTAGAGGAGCTTTAATCGCTTGCCATGTGACTGACATGTGCTCTGTATTATAGGCATAACTGGATATCGCATCACCACTGCCCCTACTGCGGGGCATCCAGGCTACACTCTGGAAGAAGAAGTCGATGAGAACCAGAGCTCCTGCATCTTTGAGAGCCTGAGTCCTGGTGTTCAATACAATGTCAGTGTTGTTTCTGTTAAAGATGATCAGGAGAGTGAGCCCATCTGGAAGACCATCACACAAGGTAAATGAAGGGTCCCTTCAGGTATGATCAACCATCCCATTCCCCTCCCAACACTGTCTCCCTGCACAGCAGTGGAAACAGCAGCCTTAATACATTTGTAAGGAGCATTTCTACAAGAGGAGAGCTGCATATGTGGAATCGTGAATTTATATTTTGTGTTCATTCACGTGGCGCAGTGGCTGAAAAACGAAGTTGGAATACTGCCCGAACAATTGCCAATGCTTCTGTTTGCAAGCATTCCTCCCACGTTCTGTGTGGTGTTTTTCTCAATTGCTCATGGAGCATTAGTAACACGTGTTCCTTCCCTCTGCTCCAACCCTCATCTTCTGAGTGAAGCATGACTGAAGCTGCACCAACAGCACACGTAACTGTAGCACTACAGCCATTGGTTCCAGACTACATGTTTCAGTCACAGAAGTTGCTTGCTATTCTGTCTGTTTTCCCAAGGAGTTTTTTCCCTTGTTTTTTGTAACCTCTGAAGCTTCATGTCACCAAACAAAGGGATAGGTGCCAAGGAGAGCCTTGTATACAAAAATGTGTAAGGTGCAAGGGAGGGAAGCATAAGGAGTTTGAAATTATGCCGATGAATCCATTTCCAGAAAACAAGAAGCCAAGTGGAAACTGCAGAATCACTATCTTTCTGCTCCTAACCGATTTTGGAGGGGCCTGAATACTGTTGGTTTCAGTATAATTGGGTGTGCTAATAAGAAAGATCATTAGCGGAGTTCACTTCCTTTGTGTGGTAATGTGCTCTATTAATGTTTTGGGGTCTTTTTACTTTGATGCCACCAATTTTGGTCAATGCCTGTCCTTTTAGAGGGTTTAGGAGCCAAAAGAGGTTTGGAATGTCGTTCATTTTTCCTTCTTTCGTTGATACGTTTATGCTCCCCAGGTTGGTTTAATTGTTTCAAGATCCTTCCAATTTAAAATATTTTTTAAAACCAGTGAATTGAACAGAATATTTTCCTTAATGTGCAGCTGCATTCCAAACTGAATAGTTAGTCTGGTTTACAACAGTTTACTCCTCCAACACCCTAGGAAGTGAAACCTTGCTTATGATCTTTCTGCGATACCTTAATTTGGTAGCTTGTAAATGCGGTGCTGTGCACCTGGCGCTCCAGCTGCTCCATTATGTAACCATATGCTGAAGGTGTAATCCTAGTATACTTGCTAAATTTAGCTCTCCTAAGTAGGCCGAGGAGAGCTATTGGATGAGACGAGGCGGGGTGGGGGGCAAGAGTGCGAATCAGTTTTCCATGAGGAATGGACCTTGGTTGTGTACCTCTTTAGGTAGATGGGAAGCTTAATGAAGATAGCCTTGTTGGGAGAAGAGGGGATAGGGCTTAGATGGATAAGCTTTGCAGAGACTATGGATCTTGTTGTTCCTTGGAGAGAAAGCTGGGATTCACCTGGCAAGTTAAGGTTTAAGCAAATCTGTTGGGTCAAGGGAAGATTTACCACAGATGAAATGTGCTGTGTAATTTTAGAGAAACAATCTTGTTGGACTATGGTGTGTTCTGGTGAAAGCGCAATGTAGCATATTTTTGGGACTGACTTGAAAGTAACATGGCAAACCAGTGTTGATACTGAAGGTGGGAGACTGGAGATACAGATGGGCAGGTTAAACGTGGGAGGAAATGGACCGACATAGCAAACTATTTCTATGGAAATCTCACCTCTCTTCAGGGATGGCTTTGGTCCATAGTCCATGTTCAGAGACTTACAATATTGTATTTCAATCAGACCTTTTCCGGGCTTTCATTTTTTTCCCCCCTAAATAGTCCTTTGAGCTATGTCAGTGGCTGTAATAATAGCATCAGTTGGTCTTGGTGGCTTTTGTATGGAACACAATTTGCCATTAGCATGGCTTTGTAGTGCCGTTGGCTAGTTTTGCTCGGTTTAAATTAATCATGCCCATTGAGACCTAGTGATTGCCAGCACCTAAATTCTTATTTGATACTTCAACTCAAAATGGGCATCCACTTGAACCTGTAGCTTTTCCTTGTTCGGTAACATGGTACAGCTTGAGCATCTAACATAAATTTTGAGTCACGCATATTAAACGTTGCTTTTATTAACCTGCCATCAATTTGCAATCCATGTAATCTGATGATCGCTGCTTCTGTTCATTTACATTTCTCCCACCTCCTTTGCTTTTCTGTTTTTGCTTCTTCTAAACCAATAGAGGTGCCATCGCTCACTGATCTAAACTTTGTTGATGTAACCGACACGAGCATCGATCTGCGGTGGACGCCACTGAAGGGCGCTACCATTATCGGTTACCGCGTCACAGTAGTAGCAGCTGGGGAGTCTGTACCAATCTATGAAGATTTTGTTGGCCCCACGGAAGGATACTACAAGGTTTCCGGGTTGGAGCCGGGCATTGACTATGACATCAGCGTGATCACTCTTGTTAGCGGCGGAGAGAGTGCTCCTACCACGCTGACACAGCAAACTGGTGAATTTAGAGAGCATCTGGGTTCGCAACTGGTCGTGATGCCTGCTTGTCACTAGCCAAATCTACCAGGGGGCTCATTTTCTTGGTGTTTAAGACTATTCACTCTTGAGTTTGAAAATTATGTCCTAACCTTCATTAGTAAAGATTGCTATACCTTAAGAATGCGTCTTGTAATCATGTGGGAAATAGGGTACACTTGGATTCAAGCACCCATCTTAAGACTCTCTACGTTTGGCCTCTGATGGTCCCATGTGCCTTTCTACTACAAATGAAGAGCACTGGCTAGTGGCATGCATGTTTCACAGGGGAAGGCATCTGCATTGCATGATCAGAGGCCTTTGGGGTGCGAGGGCTGTGTGGATTGGACCTGTATTCCATAAACTTTGCATGCAATCTTCTTTCAACAGTTCTCAAAAGTGAAGTGGTTTCTTAAAAGATCTTATAAAAACATGTCAACCTGAGATATGTTGGTTGATTCAACCTTTATGAAAACATTAGGGTTAAGTTTGTCATGCAAAGATCTGAAATGGTGGCCCAATTTTTGAGATGTGGGTTTTCAGGTAAAGTCACCACATTCCTATCATTTGCAGGTTTCTGCATGAATTCCAGTTATCTGTTGTGCATGGTTCGTTTCATGACTGCTCTCCTGGCCCCCTTTCTTCCTAGCCTGGAATTGTCTTGTCCATTCATCTCACTTGTTTCACTGTCTAACTCCAGCTGTCCCACCTGCCACGGATCTTCGCTTTACCAACGTGGGCCCAGACTCTATGCGTGTGACCTGGTCTGCTCCACCCAGCATGGTGCTTTCTAGCTTCCTGGTGCGCTACGCTCCATCCAAGAATGAGGAAGATGCCACTGAGCTGACTATTTCACCATCCGACAACATGGTGGTGTTGACAAGTAAGGAGAAGCGGCCTGCAAAAAAAGAGTGGTCTAGAGAGATGGCAGTTTTAATCCACGTTTATGAATGTGAGCTTTAGCTGTTGGTATGGAAACGCCCCGGGGGACCTTCCAGGAATGTACCATTTTATAGGACGGGACACCTGCCATGCTCACTGCCTCACCAGTGTCCATTCAACTTCACTTGCTCGGAAGTTGTTACCCCATCCACTGCTATCTAGTCCCTTCCCTTCATGCAATAGGCCAATCTGACTCTACGAAAAGATAATGTTTATGTATAAATGTAACAGTCTTACAGTAGTGGTAAGAGTTGGGAAATAGGCAGCCATCTCACCTCCACAGTTCCAAAGTCTAGTAAAAGGTGAGATTTGAGTGAGAATGGGGGCTAAAACACAAATGACGTACAGCCAGACTTCTTCCACAAAAGCAGTACTGGTGACCTCTTTAGGTATGAGAAATACTTGATGGCACTGAGTAGTTAAGAATTTCTGTAGAGTTGACTGCATAAGGAGACCTAGTCCTATACCGGTTACTGAGATTGACTTTTGTGAATCTTAATTTTAAGTTATTTTTTTTTTTTTAGACCTCCTGCCTGGCACTGAATATGTAGTAAGTGTGTTTGCTGTGTATGAGGAACGGGAAAGCACACCTCTCTCCGGAGTGCAAAGGACGGGTAAGTGTTGAGGAGATGGGAACATAATACCAAATCAGAGTTTGGGTGAAGATTTTGGAGGGGGGGTATAGAAGGCTATTCACTGACAGTTATCCATTTCTATGCAATAGTGTAATCAAATTGTTCATGCATAGTAAGACTTTATGGACTTTAATTTGAAGATCTCTCCTTCAGAGATTCTATGCTTTACACATCTGTCAGGAACATGTGAATCAGATGGATAGTTCTGCCGTGGTTAGGTTGGGAGTATATGCATCTATTTGAGGGGTTAGCAGAGTGTGAAACCTGTGTTTAAAGTGTGCATTGGCTTCGATGGTGGCATGTTGGTAAGACTACTGACTTGGACCTCTGAAATGGCAGAAGTTCAACCTCCAGGATGATTTAACCTATGAAGCCTGGTCCTGTTACCTACAGGAGTTTTCCAGGTCCAGACCTAGACTCGGCTGGTCGTGCATTTTGTAATGAAGATAAATTACCATTGGTTAATAGTTTACTTATTCAGAAAGATAAGTGATGCACATGTAGCTAGCTGTCGTTTAAATCTAGTTTCATGCATCCGAGTTTGGGGTGGTGTTACTGGGGAGAGTGCAATGGTTTAATTGAAGTTGGTTCCTATTTAGATGTAAAAAGTCCATGCCACGTCATCCAAGACTAACCCTTATTTTCTGGTAATCCTCATTTTAAAGACTTAAATTATAAAATTCCTAAAATGTCAGTGGATGATTACTGGATGTAACAGTCTAAAGCTATGCAGGGGCACCCTTTCCAGAACTTTTAATAAATTTTAAATGTAAAATATTATGGTACCTTCTGAATTCTTTCAGAATAATTGGTAAAATGCCCTCTTTAACAGGTCTCGACTCACCAACTGGTCTAGACTTCTCTGATATCACATCCAGCTCTTTCACGGTTTACTGGATGGCTCCGCGAGCAACTGTAACAGGCTACAAAATCCAGTACTATCCTGAGATTGGTGGAGGCCGGCCAAAGGAGGAGAGGGTGCCACCCTCTCGCAACTCGCTTACACTCACCAACCTGGCCCCGGGCTCAGAGTATGTGGTCAGCATTTTTGCTGTAAACGGCAGACAGGAGAGCGTGCCTCTTGTGGGACAACAGGCAACAGGTATGTTGACCTGCGTGGTCACCAGGTCCTTGATTGAATGTTTGTATTGGAGGGAGTCATTGGTAAGGGCACTTTCCTTTTGAGCCTAGATCCAGAAGCTGTGAATGAATGCAGCCAAATATAGTTCTGTTTTGGAATTGTACTTTTGAGGATCCTGGTCCAATATGGTTCATGAAAGTTGGGATAGAATAATTACCTTATAAATGATTAACCCCCTCAAATTTTCTTTAATTTCTGCCAGTTTCTGATACACCGACTAACCTGGAAGTCACTTCCTCCACACCCACCTCGTTAAGTATCAGCTGGGATGCCCCTCCTGTCGGTGTCCGATACTATCGCATAACATATACTGAAACAGGTAATACTATACAGCTAGAACTAACCTTTAAAAACTGAATGACCAAACTATCATGTGTGGCTTACCAGTTTGAGTGGGCATGAAGGAACGGTAGCTTTAGTTGAGGCCTGTGAGTCTAGTCGGTTAACACTAAAAATGTAGAGGAAGGAAAATGAGTTAGTTTCAGGTCCATATATCAGCAATTTTGGCTGCATATTTCATTAAAGTTTGTTGCCCTTTTGCACTGGTTTATAAAAGGTGAGTTTAGAGACTTCTAGGAGTGGCAAACAAAACCCACAATAACCATCCTTTGGATATCCTTTTTCTAATAAAGGGATAATTAACTTGTAGTTCCCGCTTCCATCACTTCCCCCCTGTATTCTGCGGAGCAATTCGTGGTAAACTGCATTCTGATACTGAGTGAGAAGGCTGCAAAGCAGAAATCGCAGCTTTCCCTCGTTTATGTATTGGAAGCAGAAGTGGAATATGTTAACTCTTTAGCAGAAGATACTAAAATTCTCCCTGGGGAAAAATACTGTTTTAATTGAATGCACAGAATTATCATGGAAGAACATGGTAGATCTCTGGAATTATTAATGATAAGAGTACATTTTCTGAAATATATACCACGTTGGGCAATAACACTTAAATTAACATTGCTGCCCTCTGTATTAATCAAGCTTTTTAGAATTATGCTTTAAAGACTTTAAATCCGTACATGAAAGGGTTCTTTTACTAAGCTGAAACTGCGAAATGATGGGCATTATTCTAAATCTGTTTTCTCCTAGGAGGCGAGACTCCAGTACAGGAATTCACTGTGCCTGGTGACAGGTCTGACGCCCCCATCCGTGGCCTGAAGCCTGGAGCGGAATACATAATCACAGTGTATGCTGTAACAGGACGAGGAGATAGCCCTGCTTCCAGCAAGCCAGTCACTGTAACACACAAAACTGGTGCGGACTACAGAGCATGCCGGGTAATATGCACCAAACCCACAACTCTTCTGTTGTGTTCTTACAATTGTAACTTTCCTTTTTGCAGTGGTGGATAAACCAACTCAGTTGCAAGTGACCGATGTTAAAGACCACAGCATTCAAGTCCGCTGGATGCCTTCCTCTACTCCAGTCACTGGTTACAGAGTCACCAGTGCCCCCAAAAGTGGTGTGGGCCCTACTGTGTCACATATTGTACCCCCAGGTAAGAGCTTCCAACTTGCAGTGAATTCCAAACTTCCAGCAGATACTTACATTTATGTGGGATTTCTAACTTGAGAAAAAGCCATGTATGCACTCATTTTGTTTTAGTATTGTATTAATGGATCATTAAGTTTCCCTACTGGTTGCATGGGACAAGCTCTCAAGGTGAGGGTTTGAAGGTTCTCCTACTTTGGCCCTCTAGTTAACCAGGATTGTTAATTCTGCATAAAGTTAAATTATTTGTTTGCAGTAAGACGTTTTTGAATTATCTGCCTACCATCTCCAGAATCATAAAGGGCCTTTGGCCATATGACTATTGTGTAATAGAGGTGCAATTGTTAAGCAGAAATGTGCACTGATCGTGCTGCCACGAACTTGTCCCTTCAGCTGGACACTACTCGGATACTAAGGGCCTTATTACGATGTCAGGCGGACCGTAAACCGGCCATAGCACAAGCTCCCATAGACCAATGGGAGTTTGTGTGAATGCCTGCCACGCAGTGCAGGGATTCACAGGGGGCACAATAGGTGCCTGTTAGAACTGGGGGTCTCTAGTTGGCAGAGGTAGGTACCTTTGACCAAATGGGGACCCTTGCTTCTAGTCAGGGTAAGGGGGATACACACTTTAGCTAACCCCTGCTCACCTACCTTGGTAGCTTGGCACGAGCAGACAGGCTTATCCCAAAGGCAATGTGTGAAGTATTTGTACCAACACTCACAGTAACAGTGAAAACACCACAAATGGACACCACACCAGTTTAGAAAAATAAAATAGCTTTATCTAAACTACACAAGACCAAAACGACAAAAATCCAACATACAGATACTCCGTAGAATGTCTTTAAAAAGGTTTTTGTAAAAATATGCTTGTAGATGATAAATGCGACACTTTACTCTCAAAGTATCTTGGGTGCGTAACGCAGAACAAATAAAAGGGTCGCAGAGAAGGCGATGCGTCGATTCTTCCTGCGCTCCGGTTCCGATGCGACAAGATGGCGCCTCGATGCGTTGTGACGATCCGGTGCGATGCGGCAAAATGGCGTCTTTGATGCGACAACGTGGAGGCGATGCGTGCACGCCCAACGGCCGTGCCACGAAATCGGTTTCCTGAGCTGCGACAGGCCCTGCGACACGCTTCTCCGGTGATGCAACGGCACCCTCGTTGGCGGAGGCACGCTTCTCCGGTGATGCGGCGGCAGACCGCGGCGGCACGCTTCCTCTGCGATGTGGCGACACGCTTCTCCTTCGTTGTGTCGCGCTTCCAGCTCCAAACAGCAAGACCCTCACACAGTTACAGGCACCTCCTGGCAGGTCAGAACTCCGAGCAAGGAAGTTCAGGGAAGCTGGGGGTTAAGTCCTTTTGTGCCTGGGACTTCAAAAACAGGAGGCCAGCTCTTTTCAGGCCCTTGGAGACTTTTCTTCAGATGGACACCGCACACAGCAAAGTCCTTCTTCAAGCAGGGGCCACAGCACACAGCAAAGTCCCTTGGTCCTCTCCTCAGTTGAATCCGCAAACTGCAGGCCAGCTCCAGACACAGCAGGGGCAGTACTTCTCCTCCGTCTCTTCAGCTGTTCTTCTTTGGCAGAGGTTCCTCTTGATCACGAAGTAGTCTAAAGTTCAGGGGTTTCAGCGCTCATATTTACACCCCAAAAGTCTTTGTTCTCTGTGTGAGGGGTTCTGGACCCAGTTCTGGGTGCACTCTGCCAGTGCACAACTTCTCCCTATGTCAGTGTGGGCCAGGGTCATCAGACACCGCAGGAGGTGGAGCCAGCATTGTGGAAGGCAGGCACAGCCCTATTCAGGCCCAGGTGCTACTCCTCCCACCACTCCAAATGCAGATCGGCCTATTCAACCTAGTGCTGACTCACCCAGACTCCTGGAGCCACCCCAGCCACTCTCAAACCAGACAGTCAATCCACAAACGGGCAGAGGCACACAAAGGTTGAAGAAGAAAAAAGCCACTTTCTAAAAGTGCTATTTTCAAACAGAATTTAAAAACCATCTTTACCAAAAGATGTGTTATTAAAGTCTGAGTTCAGGGATACCAGACTTCAATTATCTATCTCACTCCTATGGGAAGATATGCAGGTAAACATGTTACACAGCATTCCCCATTCTGTCCTATGGGCAAAATAGCCTTCCAATAGTGAAAAATGAAATTGGCAGTATTTCACCATCAGGACATGTTACACACACTAGTATATGTCCTACCTTTCACATACACTGCACCCTGCCCACGGGGGTACCTTGGGCCTACCATAGGGGTGTCCTAAGTGTAAGGGAAGGGTAAGGCCTGGCAAGTGGGTACACTGGCCAGGTCGACATGGCAGTTAACAAACTGCTCACAGGCACTGCAGTGGCAGGCCTGAGACCTCTTTTCAGGGCTACTTATGTGGGTGGCACAATCAGTGCTGCAAGCTCACAAGTAGCATTTGAATTACCAGCCCTGGCACACTTAGTGCACTTTACTAGGGACCTACTGGTAAAACAAATATGCCAATCATGGATAACTAATCACAATAACAATTTACACAGGGAGCACTTGCACTTTGGCACTGATCAGCAGTGGCAAAGTGCCCAAAGCATATAAACCAGCACAGTATCAAAAATACAGGATGTAGAGGCAAAATGTCGGGGAAACCACGCCAAGGGTGCCAGGTCTAACACGTGTCCCCTCCAGCTGAAAACTGGGGAGAACTACCCACCCTCTTGGGAGTTCTCATCACTAAGGCGGAAGAACCTGGACAGACCATCAGCATTGGCGTGTTCTGTACCAGGGCGGTGTTCCACGGTAAAGTCCATTCCCTGTAGGGAGAAGGACCACCTCAACAGTTTTGGGTTCTCACCCCTCATCTGCATTAACCATCTGAGGGGCCTGTGGTCTGTCTGAACCCGGAAGTGAGTCCCAAACAAGTAGGGCCTTGGCTTCTTCAGCGCCCAGACCACAGCAAAAGCTTCCCTTTCAATTGCACTCAACCTCTGTTCCCTGGGAAGTAGCCTCCTACTAATGAAAGCTACGGGTTGGTCCAAGCCCTCGTCATTAAATTGTGAGTACTGCTCCCACACCATGCTCTGAAGCATCTGTCTGCACCACAAACTCTTTGGAGAAATCGGGTGCCTTGAGCACGGGCGCCGTGCACATGGCAGCTTTCAGGGCATCAAACGCGGTCTGGCAGGCATCGGTCCAGATCACCTTCCTGGGCTGCTTCCTCAAAGTCAGCTCTGTCAAGGGGGCAACAATGGTGCCATACCCCTTGTCAAACCGTCTGTAATACCCGGTGAGAACTAGGAAGGCTCTCTCCTCTGTCTGGGTCTTGGGGGGGGTTTGGGGGGGTCCCAAGCCAGAATGGTATCAATCTTGGCTTGTAGGGGTGCCACCTGGCCACTCCCTACCTGGTGTCCCAAGTACACCACAGATCCCTGCCCTATCTGGCACTTACTCGCCTTGATAGTGAGGCCTGCCCTTTGTAGAGCCTTCAACACTTTGCAGAGGTGTTGCAAATGTTCTTCCCAACTGGAGCTGAACACAACAATGTCATCCAGATGAGCGGCGCTGAATTCCTCCAGCCCGGACAGTACCTGGTTGACCAGTCTCTGGAAGGTGGCTGGGCCGTTTTTCAACCCAAAGGGCATAACACGAAACTGGAAGGGCCCCTCTGGTGTAGAAAACGCTGACCTCTCCTTGGCCCCCTCAGTTAAGGCAATCTGCTAGTACCCAGATGTTAAATCAAACGTACTGAGGTACCGGGCAGCGCCTAACTGATCCACGAGCTCATCAGCTCTGGGGATGGGGTGTGCATCAGTCTTGGTGACAGCATTGAGCCCACGGTAGTCCACACAAAACCGGAGTTCTGGAGTGGCACCGGGTGCAGCAGCTTTCGGTACTAAGACCACTGGGCTAACCCAGGGGCTGCTGGAGGGCTCAATTACCCCCAACGCCAACATCTTGGAAACTTCTTCCTTGATTCTGGCCCTGACCTTATCAGCTACTGTCAAATCTTCTGTTTCACAGGTAAACTGTCCCCAGTGTCCACTTCATGGACGCACCAATCGGTGACTCCTGGCGTCCGAACAGGGAGGTGAACTGACCAATACATGGCGACCGTCCCTCTGCTGTTCTGGGGTCCGGGTAGGTGAGGTTTACCCCATCCACTGACCCATCTTGCTCCTTTGCTGACAGGTCAGGAAGAGGGTCACTCTCCTCCATCCCATCATCTGTAGCAAGGAGCATCGTCACATCAGACCTCTCAAAGTGTGGCTTGAGGAGGTTCACATGTAGGACCCTCAAAGGGTTCCTGGGAGACTGCAAGTCAACCAGATGGGTTACATCGCTCTTGCGCTCCAATACCTCATAGGGACCAGTCCACTTGTCTTGGAGCGCACAGGGCTCCACTGGTGCCATCACCCACATTTTCTGACCAGGTTGAAATTCGACCAGTGGCATTCTGGTCATACCATCTTTTCATTTCTTCCTGGCTAGCTTCCAGGTTCGCCTGAGCGAGTTTCCTGAAGCGGGGAGTCTGGTTCCTGAAGGCCAGCACATAACTGAACACATCCTGGGGGGTCTTACCAGGAGACTTCTCCCAACCCTCCTTCACCAGACTCGGAGGTCCTCTCACAGGGTGACCGTACAGGAGCTCAAAGGGACTGAACCCTAAGGACTTCTGGGGTACCTACCTGTAGGCAAACAGGCATGGCAAAAAGACATCCCACTTCAGTCTCATGGGTTCCGCAAGACCCTTGATCATGCCTTTCAGGGTTCGGTTGAATCTCTCAACCAACCCATTCCCTTGAGGATGGTAAGGAGTGGTGAACTTGTAAGTTACTCCACACTCCTCCCACAAAGATGTCATGTACTTCGAGATGAAGTTGGTACCCCGGTCGGAGACCACCTCTCTGGGGAACCCCACACGGGAAAAGATCCCCATCAATGCATGGCCCACCAGGGGGGCTGTGATTGTCCTGAGAGGGACAGCTTCTGGGTACCATGGTCCACCAAGACCAAGAAACTTGTTGCCTAAGGCTGTCTTGGGTTCCAGTGGCCCCACAATGTCGATGCCCACCCGCTCAAAAGGGGTGCTGACCACAGGAAAGGGGAGCCTTACACTTCCCTCCACTCTTGCCACTTGCCTGACAAGTCTGGCAAGTCCTACAATGTGTACCGACTTGCTTCCTCATTTGGGGCCAGTAAAAGTAGGTGACAAGCCTCTGAAAGGTCTTGTCGCTCCCCAAATGTCCTGCGAGAGGCACGTCATGAGCCAGACCCAGTAGGAAGGTCCTGAAGCGCTCGGGTACCACCAGCACACGGGCTGCACCGGGCTCGGCCACCTTAGGCTCACTATAGAGTAATCCATCTTCCCAGTAAATGAGATGCGACCCGGACTGGTCACCTGCTGCCTGGTTTGCAGCCTGTTGCCGCATACCAATGAGAAGGGCATTCCATCTGCGCCTTGCAGAACTCCTCCCTGGAGGGACCTCCTTCCTGCTGCCAATGGGTTAGCTCAGGCAGGTCTCCCAGTTTGGCCGTCTGTTCCCCTGTAGGTTCCAGGGCATCCCCCCTCAGGTTCTGCTCCCTCCTGGACCGTGGGAACGGCTGGGGCTGGTTTCCCACGCCCCCTGCCCCTCCTCTTCCTGGCAGGTACCTGGGCCACTGTTTCAGGCTCCAGGTCCTCTTGATTACCCCTACTGGCTGCCATTGACCGAGTAGTCACACAGACCCACTCGGGCAGTCCCAACATCTCCAAATGAGCCTGGCGTTCCACCTCCTTCCATGGGGAACCCTCCAGGTCATTTCCAAGCAGACAGTCTACAGGCATGGATGGACTAACTACAACCGTCAAGGAACCTGAGAAACACCCCCCCGGGTACTAGCGCCACCTTACATAGGCGCACGGAGTTGACTGCTGCAACCACAGGGTGAAGTGCATTGGGAATGACCTGCTCCTCAGACGCACATTGACACCGGACAGATGTCACACTGGCTCCTGTGTCTCTCAGAGCCTCCACCCTCCTCCCATTGATGGTCACCCACTGCCTGTATTTTTTTAGTGTTCTCAGGCAGATGGGGCTCCTGGACCATCTCACGGTCTCCTAAAGAGACCAGGGTCATCACTGCTTGCTCCTCCCCTTCACTGGAAACTAATTCCTCCCCCAACGCTACACTCACTAAACCCAGTGACTGAGCACCAGTGGGTGCTTGGGATTTCTTGGGGCAATGTGGCCCTTCTCACCACACGAGTAACACCTGGGGGGACCCTGCATGTTACGCCCACCCTTGGGGGGCTGGGACGTCTTAGGCTGGGGGGGCTCGGACTCTTTTCCTTCTGAACTGTTTTGGGGCCCTTTAGAGAACTCCTTTTGGTTATCTTTGTCCCCACCATTTGAACTGGACTCCAGCTGTTTGGCCTTAATGTCCAGTTCCCTTATGCTCCACTCATGAGCCAAAAGCAATTTCTTCTCTTCCAGGGCGAGAGCGTGCTTGCTCTCCTCTGCCCTCTTTTCACTTTCTAAAAGCAATCTCTTTTCTTCCATTGCAACTTTTTGGTTCTTTAGTTTCTAAACTTCTAATTCGTGCGCTCTGATCCTCTGGTTCTCCTCCCGCTCCTCTGGGGAGAAGCCCCTACTGGAGGCTGGTCTGCCCACAGGCAGTTCCTGTGATCTGAAACCATCCCCTTGTGCATTCTCATCCTCATTGGCATTTTCTGTCTCCTCAGCTTCTTTGGCCTCCCACCAGGCCTTTAACGCCTTCTGCAGCTCCTCCTTCTTAGAGCTACTCCTCATGGGACATCCCAAATCCTTGCAAAATTGTTTGAGTTGATCTACTTTGTAGGAATACAAATCTTCAATGTGAAACTCCAATGCTGCCTTCTCACTTGCTGCTTTACCATTTTGAGACATGATGCATGGATGACTCTAGGATCAGATCAAAAATAGAACCAAAAATGAAACTGAGTATGTGGTTGCGTAGTGGTCTGCACTAATCTAGTGATGTACACCAATTACTGTGGGTCAAGTACAAATACGTTCAAACCTCACCGCTGACCAACAATGTTAGAACTGGGGGTCTCTAGTTGGCAGAGGTAGGTACCTTTGACCAAATAGGGACCCTTGCTTCTAGTCAGGGTAAGGGGATACACACTTTAGATAACCCCTGCTCACCCCCTTGGTAGCTTGGCACGAGCAGACCGGCTTATCCCAAAGGCAATGTGTAAAGTATTTGTACCAACACTCACAGTAACACAGTGAAAACACCACAAATGGACACCACACCAGTTTAGAAAAATAAAATCTATTTATCTAAACTACACAAGACCAAAACGACAAAAATCCAACATACAGATACTCAGTAGAATATCTTTAAAAAGGTTGTTGCAAAAATAAGCGTGTAGATAATAAATGCAACACTTTACACTCAAAGTACCTTGGATGCGTAACGCAGAACAAACAAAAGGGTCTCAGAAGGCGATGCGTCGATTCTTCCTGCGCTCCGGTTCCGATGCAACAAGATGGCGCCTCGATGCATTGCGACGATGCGATGCGGCAAAATGGCGTCTTTGATGCGATGCGACAACGTGGAGGTGATGCGTGCGCGCCCGGCGGCCGTGCGGCGAAATCTGTGGTTTCCTGAGCCGCAACAGGCCCTGTGGCACGCTTCTCCGGTGATGCGACTGCACCCTTGTTGGCAGCAGCACGCTTCTCCGGTGATGCGATGGCGATCGGCTGCGGCGACACGCTTCCTCAAAGATGCGGCTGCCGCGACACGCTTCTCCTTCGTTGCGTCGCGCTTCTTGCTCCAAACAGCAAGGGTCTCAGTTTCAGGCACCTCCTGGCAGGTCAGAACTCCCAGCAAGGAAGTTCAGGGAAGCTGGGGGTGAAGTCCTTTTGTGCCTGGGACTTCAAAAACAGGAGGCCAGCTCTTCTCAGGCCCTTGGAGACTTTTCTTCAGATGGACAAAGCACACAGCCAAGTCCTTCTTCAAGCAGGGGCCACAGCACACCGCAAAGTCCCTTGGTTCTCTCCTCCGTTGAATCCGCAAACTGTAGGCCAGCTCCAGACACGCAGCAGGGGCAGTACTTCTCACTCTTCAGCTGTTCTTCTTTAGCAGAGGTTCCTCTTGATCACGAAGTAGTCTAAAATTCAGGGGTTTCAGCTCTCATATTTATACCCCAAAAGTATTTGTTCTGTGTGGGGGGTCCTGGACGCAGTCCAAACCAGTTCCGGGTGCACTCTGCCAGTGCACAACTTCTTCCTTTGTCAGTGTGGGCCAGGGTCATCAGACACACCGCAGGAGGTGGAGCCAGCATTGTGGAATGGCAGGCACAACCCTATTCAGGCCCAGGTGCTACTCCTCCCACTACTCCAAATGCAGATCGGCCTATTCAACCTAGTGCTGACTCACCCAGACTCCTGGAGCCGCCCCTGTCACTCAAACCAGACAGTCAATCCACAAACCGGCAGAGGCACACAAAGGTTGAACAAGAAAATAGCCACTTTCTAAAAGTGCTATTTTCAAACACAGAATTTAAAAACCATCTTTCCCAAAAGATGTTATTAAATTCTGAGTTCAGGGATACCAGACTTCAATTTTTTTTACTCACTCCTATGGGAAGATGTGGAGGTAAACATGTTACAGAGCATTCCCCATTCTGTCCTATGGGCAAGATAGCCTTCCAATAGTGAAAAACGAAATTGGCAGTATTTCACCATCAGGACATGTTACACACACTAGTATATGTCCTACCTTTCACATACACTGCACCCTGCCAGGGCGGTACCTTGGGCCTACCATAGGGGTGTCCTAAGTGTAGGAAAAGGGAAGGGTAAGGCCTGGCAAGTGGGTACACTGGCCAGGTCGACATGGCAGTTAACAAACTGCTCACAGGCACTGCAGTGGCAGGCCTGAGACCTCTTTTCAGGGCTACTTATGTGGGTGGCAATCGGTGCTGCAAGCCCACTAGTAGCATTTGAATTACCAGCCCCGGCACACTTAGTGCACTTTACTAGGGACCTACTGGTAAAACAAATATGCCAATCATGGAGAACTAATCACAATAACCATTTACACAGGGAGCACTTGCACTTTGGCACTGATCAGCAGTGGCAAAGTGCCCAAAGCATCTAAACCAGCAAAAACTAAATCTAGCAGTGTCAAATACAGGAGGTAGAGGCAAAGTCAGGGGAAACCACGTCAAGGATGCCAGGTATAACAGTGCCCCTTGGCCCCAAGCCGGAGGCCACAGGCAGAACTGGGCCCTGCTTGGAACCCCTAAAGTCACTTTCTGACAGGCTTTCCATGTCAAAGCCCAGCAAGGAAAGCCTGTCGGAAACCGATATCGTAATCCCTACGGCAGAAACGCTGTCCATAGGGATTACATGCCAGTCTCCGACTGGCTCTTTGAGCCCGTTGGAATCTAGACGGAATGACCGGCCCGTTTCAGTTTCGACCTCCGTAATGCAGCTGTCGAAACGGAATGCCTCCGACCTCGGGTCCGAGGCTTTTAGAGCCTCATCGCAGTTGGAGTCATAATCTGGCCCAAAATGGGTACAAGAACAAATCTGTATGTAGGACCATAACCGTTGTGGTTAGGTTGGTGAGTTGACTCCCGATTGATGATATATATGCAATTGCTTTCATGGTGCAGTTGACTGAACTGGGATAAGTCATTTTCCCTGGAGAGTCTTGGTAAAACGGAGAATATCTCTTCTTGGTTTATATTAATAATCGGTGGTTAAAACCACCTCCTCCTTCCCCCATTAAAAGTTTGAACCCCTCCCTGCCTCTCGTTTTAACCCACTGCAACCCCCGTCCATCCCCTACTGCCAGTTAATGGCATCTTTCTCCACTGACATTTTCTTCCTGTGGAAGACAGACCATCGGGGTATGTAGATCACCTGGGTGACTGGTTGAAGAAAGACACTTTTGTAATATTGGAGAAATATGGCTTGGACCTAGCCCATAAAATGCATCTGAAGCGCTTGCTCTGCCTCACAACTTGCTGCAGCGCTGATCTTGGATTTATGCTCTGCATTATTTCTACCCTGCTGTGCTCGTTCCATGTGTATGAATGTAACTAATGGTCTGTGCTCATTGTGCCAATAAATATGTAAAATTGTGGCATGTTGATTTGTATTTTATCCAGATCAAACTGAAATGACCATTGAAGGGTTGGAGCCGACAGTGGAATATGTGGTGAGCGTCTATGCTCAAGGCAAAAACGGTGAAAGCCAGCCTCTGGTTGAAACTGCAGTCACTAGTACGTATGTCCTTATATTTTTATTTCAGAATTGGTTGGAGGTTCCAGGGATTGTAGTTGGAGAAGACTAGTTTCTCGCTTGTGTATAAATGTGAAATGATAAACCATAAGTTTACCAACCACTAAAGAATGAGGGTGTGAATCCACTTGCCAGAATTTTCTTATGTATATGGTATTTATCTGAGACCGAAGCAAATATGCATAGCTATCGCAGAGGATGTGCTTGTTGTACAGAGTCGGACTATCCTATAAGGCATTCGGGTACTGTCCGAAGGGCTGGTCTTACAGGTCAGTGCGTGGACCAGTTTTTTGGGCTGTTAGTGATCTTTTGGCTGCTGGGTTGGTTTTCAGTTAATTTCCATGATGTTAAAACAAACCTTTCCTGCAGCAAGATCAGATCTATGCAGTCTGCTACACCACGAAAAACTCAAACATTGTCTTTACAAGTTCAAAACTGCTCCAATTTGCT
Organism: Calotriton arnoldi; assembly: GCA_963921515.1. Lineage (NCBI taxonomy): Eukaryota > Metazoa > Chordata > Amphibia > Caudata > Salamandridae > Calotriton > Calotriton arnoldi. Next base: position 335,714 of record CAWUFW010009179.1, read on the forward strand.
AACCTCAACCACTGTATTTAGCTATCTAATTCCCTGCTGAGGCCCACGTTTGTTTTGGTGCCGACACTCACTGCTGTACTTTGAGTATTGAATTCGAGAAGTGAATAGGGACTGTGCACGAAATTATCTACTTTAATCTATGTTCAACGGGGATGTTGAAGTCTGTGGCAGGACTGGTAAGGGCAGTAACTTTATAGAACATTCTTTTTTTTTTTTTTTTTTTTTTTTTTAAAAGCTGTGTACCAGAAGCGACTTGCTGGACTAAAAACCTATCCAAGATTTCATTTCAACCTAAATAAAAAATTAAGGTCCACACATTATCTGATCTGAAGACTACCTCCCAAAACACATGTTGGCTTTTGTAGTGTCCTTTTTAAAAGTTGTATTCATTGAATTAAATGTTTCGTGTTTTCATGCATCAATATTACTTGAAGATTGTAACTTGAATACAGAATGTAATCTGTATACGCATTTCTTTTATTTAAAAACATTATTTTGAAATTTGATTTAACATTATTCATAGCCATCATTAGACTTCCATATTAACGTGGTATTGTGTGAAGTTTAAATGTTATGGCTGATAGGAGCCCTGCCATTGTGGGAAGTAGTTTGGCACAGCCACTCGGTAGATATCACAAGCTCTGGAGTATTTCTTAGGAAAATAAATTGATGGTTCGAGGCATATGAGCTGCAGATCACACACTGTGCATAGATCGCCATCTGGTGTTTGGCCCGGATGTTTGCACTTGTTTTTGTCTTGGAAAAGTCTTTGGAAGTCACGAGATAGGTGACTCCTCCTTTGGATGATAGTGCGCATGGGCATCGGCTCCATCTTCAGATTGTTTTTTTTTTTTCCGCCATCGGGCTCGGATGCGTTTCTCGCGCTCTAGTTCGGTACCGATCCCACTTTCGACGCGCAATCCTTCACCCTTTTCTCCAGTATTGTTTCGATCGCGATCCCTAGTCGTTGCGCATCTCCAACTTCGAAGTCTTCGATTCCGGTCGTCGACAAAGCCCTTCGGGCCTCCCTGGATCTTTACATCTAGCTCATGGAAAGGACTCCCTTTAAGAAGTGTCCTCAATGTGGGTCCAAGTTCCCCCACACAGATCTTCATGAGGTGTGTAACCTCTGCCTCTCACCGGAGCACGAGGCCAGAGACTGTCCAGCTTGTGCCTCTTTCCGCTCCAAGAAAACCATTCGGGATCGTCTAGCTCGAAGAACAATGGCTCGCTTGTCAGCATCTATTCCCGATAATCTTCCAGGAGGGCGTCAATGTACCAGAACAGGAGCGGGTCGAAGAAGGCCTCCGAAGCCAATGACTCCGTCGAAGAAATCACTCCTGGGCAGCGGGTCGTAAGTAGTGACGTCGACCCCCTCCCTCCACCACCCAAAAAGGCTTTGGTCACACCTTCACCTTCAGGCCCAGGTGCACACCGAGACAGTACTTCTCCTGCACCGCCTCCGGGCCCGGCAAAGAAGTCAACAACTAAGCCTTCAGGCGACTCTGGCTCGAGTCAGCCTGCAGTCGGTACCGCCACCCAGTCCTCGGCACTGAAAAAGACCGTCCTCTGCCGTGCCGACCACTGCCTCCGCATCCAAGCACTCGGCACCCAAATCTACTAGCACCCACCCCTCGACTCCGAAAAAACCATCGGAACCGAGCAAGAAGCCGCTCCCAAAGAGTACAGACTCTCAAACTTCGGAGCCGAAAAAACCTTCGGAACCGAAGAAACAACTGGTTCCGCAGGCTCCTGCAGAGACTATAACACCTTGCGGTTCGAAGCCTAAAGAGCACAAAACCGTTCCGTAGTCGGTGCCGCGCAAGCCTTCAGAACCGACAAAATCGGTGCCGAAATACCAGCCTCTACCAGAAGAGCTTTTTAAACCGGATCATACCCAAAACTCTTCCCAAAGACTGGTCAACTGACTCACTTCTAAAAAGAGACCACTGGACACGCCTCCATCGGCTCCACCACCTAAGAAGAGACATTGCAACATCTCCTCTCGATCCCTTCTCCTCCCCCACCACACCATTGCCTCCACCAGTGGACGATGATGAGACCTCTGACACAGGGGGGTGCAAACGATGAGCCACTAGGGATCCTAGTCCACCTTCTACCCCTGGGACGATTACAACACACCAGATGTCCCTAATATTCCACAAGACGACTTCTATCCCTCTAGACCTTCCCCTCCAGAGGACACCATGGGGTTCAACCAGCTCGTTCAGAGCTGCACAATACCACTGCGTTGACTTGCACACAGACCCTGTGGAAGAGGATTTTTTAATGGACACTTTTGATACTTCACAAAAGTCCACCTCTATCCTTATGTTAAAAGGGGTCATCAAACATGCACCTGAGGTGTTTAAAGATCCTGTTAGGGCTAGGGTTATTAACCCCAGGATAGAGCAGAAATACAAAGCTGACCCAGTATACATTAAAGGACACATACCGTTGGATTCCTTAGTAGTCTCCAACGCTAGGAAGAGGGCTAACTCTCACACGTCAGGGGACGCTCCACCTCCCGACAGAGTCCAAACTCTTGGACGCCTCTGGTAAACGCACAGCGTCACAAGCAGCTAACATATGGCGTATCGCCAACACAAGCTTTGTTAGCTAGGTATGATAGGGCACACTACGACGAACTAGAGACCCTATTGCAGCACCTTCCGGACCAATATAAAACCAAGGCCAATGACATCATTCAGGAGGGTAAGCTCATTACTAACACCTCCATTCGTTGCGCTCTAGATGTGGCAGACACCGCCTCCCGAGCCATCAACACAAGTGTTCTTCTGCATAGACATGCTTGGCTACGCATTTCAGGTTTTAAACCTGAAGTACAAACTTCTATCCTTAACCAGCCATTTGATCAGGAACACTTATTCGGACCTACCGTGGATTCATCTCTAGAAAAGATGAAAAAAGACACTGACACGGCTAAATCAATGGGAGCCTTGCAATCGCAAGCTCCCAGACGTTCCTTTTGTTGCTCCTCTTACAAGGGCACCTCCAGAGGCTACTCCTCTGACAACCCATCCACCTCTTATAAGGCCCCCACCCAAACCACATTCACCAGAGGTTATCAAAGAGGAGGCTACAGAGGCAATAATAACAAAGGTAGAGGCAAGACCAACAATACCCGTTCTGCCTCCACCCCTACCCAATGACTTCCCTCCCCTCCCCCCGGACCATTCCACTCCGGTCGGGGGAAGATTGCTACAGTTCCTTCCTGTCTGGAACAACATCACCACAGACAGGTGGGTGAGACAAATCGTTCAATCAGGTTACTGTCTGGAACTCACCTCTACCCCCCCTCCCCAACATACCACCCAGACAGCGTCCAATGTCACCAGAACATTTATCGCTGCTAAAGCAGGAGGTCATCTCCCTCCTACAAAAACATGCAATAGATCCAGTCCCCCTGCATCATCAAAACACAGGAGTTTACTCCCTGTACTTTCTTATTCCAAAGAAGGATGGCTCTCAGAGACCTATCCTAGACCTCAGACCCCTAAACCTGTACATACACTCAGACCATTTTCACATGGTCGCACTTCAACAGGTCCTTCCTCTTCTCTCACAAGGCGACTTCCTTGCCACTCTAGATCTCAATGACTCCTACTTTCATATTCCCATTCACATCTCTCACAGGAAATATCGCAGGTTTGTAGTGGACGGTCAGCACTACCAATTCAAGGTACTCCCTTTCGGAGTCACCACAGCACCCAGAGTATTCACCAAGTGTCTGGCGGTAGTTGCAGCTCACCTAAGAAGACCGCACATTCATGTCTTCCCATACTTGGATGACTGGCTCATAAAAGCCAACTCTTACAATCCGTGTGTACGTCACTCACACCACAATCCAGCTACTCCACGACTTGGGGTTTACAGTAAGCCACGCAAAATCTCACCTACAACCGTCCCACATACAACAGTACCTCGGTGCCACAAACACCTCAAAAGCATTTGCATATCCCAGCCCAGCCAGGATAGCAAGCATACAAAGCCTCATAACCAAATTTCAGCCGCAACCCTCTCTTCCAGCTCGAGTGTTCATGCAGCTCATAGGGATGATGGCCTCTTGCATATTCATAGTACCTCACGCAAGACTCCAGATGCGTCCTCTGCAAGAGTGCTTAGCAAGTCAGTGGAACCAAGCGCAAGGTCAGCTGACAGATCTGGTGTTGGTGGACGCACGCATCGCTCTCTGCAGTGGTGGAACACCCAAAATCTTTCCAAGGGGCGACCGTTCATCAAGCAGATTGTGCTAACAGCGGATATATCGCTCTACTGCTGGAGAGCTCATCTACTACATCACACCATACAGGGCAGGTGGACGCCTCAACCAAAGTTACTCCATATCCATCACCTGGAGTTACTAGCCATATTCCTGGCCTTAAAGTCATTCCAGAAACCAATATCAGGCAAAGCTGTTCTAGTCCGGACCGACAACATGACAGCAATGTACTACATACAGAAACAAGGCGGGACACACTCCCTACAGCTCTCGCAACTAGCACAAAGCATATGGAGATGGGCTATTCCTCAGAACATTTTTCTCCTAGCACAACACGTTCCAGTAGTCCAGAACAACATAGCGGATCTGTTAAGTCGTCAGACGCAACAGATTCACGAGTGGGAACTTCATCCTCCAGTCCTTCAACCGTTCTTCCACATGTGGGGGCAGCCACAGATGGATCTCTTCGTCACACAAAAACGCCAAATGTCCAAGCTTCGCCGCCAGATATCCACACCCATTGTCCAAAGGCAATGCGATATAGATGAATTGGTCAGGCAGATTTGCGTACGCTTTTCCGCCTCTCCCACTCATTCCACTGGTGGTGCGCAAACTGCAGCAACACTCACTCTCATCCTAGTTGCTCCAACATGGGCCAGACAACCGTGGTACACCAGATTACTGGAACTATCTGTAGTCCCGCACCAAAAAACTACACCTCTCCCCACGCCTCTTAACCCAGAACCATGGAGAGATCGGACACCCGGACCCAGCACAGCTCAACCTAGCAATCTGGCTCCTGAGGTCTTAGAGTTTGGTTACCTTAACCTTCCCCCTGACTGTATGAACGTTATCAAAGAGGCTAGACGCCCCACCACTAGAGCCTGCTATGCAGCCAAGTGGAAAAGATTTGTAATATACTACAACAACAATCCTTTAGATGTGCCTATTCAACACATCATAGGTTATCTCTCTACATCTCCAAGTGTAACTTAGCATACACCTATTAGGTTACACCTCGCTGCCATAGCAGCCTACTTACAAAATAGACAACACTTGTCGCTATTCAGGGTACCTGCCATCAAAGCATTTATGGAAGGCCTCAAAAGAATAATTCCTCCCAGGGTACCACCCTCACCTGTATGGAATTTAAACATTGTTCTCACAAGACTAATGGGTCCTCCATTTGAACCTCTGCACAAATGCGAGCTACAATTTCTAACATGGAAAGTCGCTTTCCTGGTGGCCATTACTTCCCTTAGTCAGTGAGCTACAAGCACTAACTATTCAAGAACCCTTTTACAACTCCATCACAACAAAGTAGTTCTCAGAACCAATCCAAAATTCCTCCCTAAGGTTATTTCTCCCTTTCATCTCAATCAGTCTGTGGAGTTGCCAGTATTCTTCTCGCAACCACAAACCGTCACAGAAAGAGCTCTTCATACTCTGGATGTTAAAAGAGCACTCCTTTATTACATTGAAAGAACAAACCCTTTTCGCAAAACAACTTTTCGTGTCCTTCTCACCACCACATAAAGGCAACCCCATATCAAAATCTGGTATTGCAAGGTGGATTGTAATATGCATACAAATTTGCGATCACAAAGCAAAACGTACATTATCTATCCCCCCCTAAAGCCCACTCTAACTGAAAGATAGGGGCTTCAATGGCATTTTTAGGGAACATTCCCTTAGATGACATCTGCAAAGCAGCTACATGGTCTACACCGCACACATTTTCAAAACACTTGTGTAGATGTGCAAACAAAACAAGCTAGTGTGGGCCAGGCTGTACTCAAAACACTATTTCAAACTACTGCAGCAGATACTGGTGGTCGCCGCTAAGGAAGAGTACTGCTATACAATCTATGCACAGTGTGTGATCTGCAGCTCATATGCCTCGAACGGAAAATGCTACTTACCAGTATGCATCTGTTCTTGGCATGTAGAGCTGCAGTTCCACACACGCCCACTCACCTCCCCGGCTACCTTTATCTGTTCCAGTATTATCTTATTTAGATGCAGCATTCATGGGCATCTTTGCAGTTCTCACAAAACTGCATAATTTCCCTGCTGGCGAAAAACAATCTGAAGATGGAGCCGATGCCCATGCGCACTATCATGGCGATCTATGCACAGTGTGGATCTGCAGCTCTACATGCCAAGAACAGATGCATACTGGTAAGTAGCATTTTCCTTATACAACACCGTTTTTCAGGAAACATAGCTGGTATCACGGCATGAACTGGTCCAGATTGGACCGTGTTTAAAAACACGCAGGCTTCAGCTGCTGGGACGCTTCTGCTTTATCAATTTTCCTTTTCTTAAAATATCCCTGTGCAAATTTTTTTTAATTTCTTTTCCTTGCCCTTTTTGGTGACTAGATGTGCAGTGTTGATTTCCTGAATGTTTTGCATTTATAGAGATGTAGATCGATTTCAACATCCCTCATCTAGTACAAAATGTGTCCACCTCGTACGGCTAACACAATGCAAATGACTTCAGAAGTGTGGACTCTTCCATGCTCAACAGATTTTTAAATTGGTGAATAACAAAATAAAATCCAAATTTCGAAGTAAATTTTCTTTTGGATGGTTGCACTTTTTTGTGTATATGAAAGGCCCTGTGATAATGGGATCAACTACTACTATAATGGCAATAAAACTAGATGGGCAGGATAATAGGATGGATTTTACTCAGTTTTGGTTCTTCTGGCTCACTACTTTGGTGCTCTTGTGATGGCCATTTTCCAGTCTTAATCCACCTTTTGAAGTCATTTGCAATATTGGATTAGATATTCTTGCCAATCAAAATGAATCTATTACAGAAAATTGCTTTGCATGTAATACTGCTTTTATCTACCTCTTAATTTTTCTTCCCCTACTCTCTACGTTCATTTACCTCTGGTCTCTGCCTGCTTTTTGCTTACTCTGCTAATTTATCAACGTTAATTTGCCTAACAGACATTGACCGCCCTAAAGGACTGGCATTCACCGAGGTGGATGTCGATTCCATCAAACTAGCTTGGGAAAGCCCTATGGGGCAGGTCACCAGGTACAAGGTGACCTACTCAAGCCCAGAAGATGGGATTCACGAGATAGTCCCTGCACCGAAAGGGGATGAAGATACTGCACAGCTGCACGGCCTTCGACCTGGTGCAGAGTATACCGTTAGTGTTGTGGCGTTGCACGATGACATGGAAAGTCAGCCGCTGATAGGAACTCAGGTCACAGGTATACCTTTATTGCTGCCATGCTTGTTCTGATGAGAGGGCTGGACTAGGGTCTATTTTCTAAGGGAACTCATTTATATGCCAGATTCTAAACACTAGTATTGGTAATTATGAGCATCCTATCCAAGATAATTCTATCAAATCATGATGTCCATGTGATATTATGGGGCAGCCTTTGCAACAAACATTATAAATTATGCCAGTTGTCCTCAGACTGCATTTGGACCAGACACAACTGATTTTAAAATAAATTAAGCAGCTTGATTTATGAGTACCAGGTTTTGTTTTTAAGCACTTGAAATTATTGCAAAAGAGATACTGGTGCCGTTGCATCCCAAACTTAATGTAATATGCACTGTTAACAGAGTTTGCTAATGCAAAATTATGCAACACCCCCATCTATGCTGTCCTTTCTTGTAGAAAATCAATTATGCGCTAGAAGTTTCAATTGTTTATACCCCACTCTGAATGCTTTATCCGATGTATTCACTTAATGATTCTAGAAGAGTGTACACGCCTTTAAGGACTTCACTGCAGTGAGGAATAAAACCTAAAGATGAAACATGTGTAGTCTTCTGGTGGCATGTTGCACATACACAACCAAACTACTCGTACAATGATAGTGAAATTATTCATATAAAGGGTATTGTTGATGCCAGCATTACCACCCTCTCCAGAATTGTGATCATTTGCAAGAGTTGTGACACTGCAAGTGTCCATGTAAGTCTGTATTGTACGGCCTGATGGTGGCAGAAGAGGATAATGGCAACCTTATACTCTGTGTACAAGCCAAATTACTTAATAGTGCAGAAGAAACACTTTAATTTGGCTGTGAGATGGATGGAATGCCCCCCCCCTCCCCCCATATTTTGTGTACTAAATAGTGGAAATCCTATTTCAGATTTGTGAATATTTATGAAATGAAGGTGCAAAATTACAGTACACCACTCCTCCTTTGCAAAGCATTTTCAAATAGTTGGTTCAACGATAGTCAGTTATAAATGGGGATGCTGCTTTTTCTGGAGTGATAACCGCTTTTACTGCATTGTAAATGATCCCAAAAAGCTGTCTGGGGACTGTTAGTAGCACTCTTCCCACGTAAAAAGTGATATTTTACAGGTTCACCATAACACAGCTGGTTCTTTTTCACTTTGGAGTCTTGCAGGCTTAACATGAATTAAATATTTTGCTAACCCCCATGCTTTTCTTTACAGCAATTCCTCCCCCAACAAACCTGCTGTTTACGCAGATTACCCCAACTGGTGTGACGGTGAGCTGGCGCCCTCCCAACGTGCAGCTCACTGGCTACCGCGTGCGAGTCCACCCCAAGGAGAAGACTGGGCCAATGAAGGAGATCAATCTTTCTCCAGATAGCACCTCTGCAATTGTAACTGGGTTGATGGTAAATCATTTGTTTTGGTTTGATAGAACCTTGTTTGTTACAGATGCTTAATTGTGAGTCTGGTATATCAGTTGAAGATTTTTAGCGCAAAGGAACATTACACTTCTATTTGTTGGTTCAGTGATGACAGTCTTCTGGAACTGGGCATATATCGGCAGGTTAGTGCTGCTTGGCAGACTCCGATTTTGAAAGTCCTAAACAAAAGTTCTAGCTGTGTCCACAAAGCATGGTGTAGTACTACTGTTTGCATGGTTTGCATTCAGTGGTAGGACTATGTTCCTGAAGGTGGATGTGAAGGCCTTTGCAACTCTTGTTCCTTAATGAGTGAGTAAGGCGAGAGTTGGGACATTGTGTTATAGGTTTGGGGGAAAGAAATCTGGGTCCAGGAAAGTGTCTTTGGTAGTGGAGTGCCATCTCTGTATGGCATTTAATGCCGGTCTGTTACTCTTGCAACTTGAACTTCATCAACAGCCCCAGTACCAAGATTAGATGCAAAGCAATAAAAATGTAATTCGTCCACTAATATGAATAGAATTGGTCAAGAGTCGTACATGCATCATTCTGGTAGACTGTTCAGAATGGGTGAAATACTTCCCGTAGTCTGTGCAGCTGAAAGGGGAGAGGTGCAGGAGGACTAACATCCCAGATATCGGACAGAAGTAATATAGCCAACCACCACCTGATTGTGGTGTATGATCCGTAAACATTTTTACAAAAAAATCTTAAGTTTCTGATTATCCGACCTTGTCTAAAGTTTACAGTTTGTTCTAAATGGAAGACTATTTGTTTACAGGGACAGTAGAAAGCTTATTGTGTCCAACCATATCTCCTAGTCCTCTGAGCTTGTTGGCTAGATTTAGTCCAAAACACCCTTGGTGTAAGTTTCTGAAGTCTCTGCTTAGCCCAAAAAGCTTGATTCTAGCTAGATGATGACAGTCCTCTGGTACCTATTGTGGGTCCTATACAAGCCTTTTCTTTAACAACGTTAAATCTGCTTTCCTTATTTTGTGTGATAAAGCCATGTTTTTTAATTTTTTTAATGGTTTTTAAAAGTATACTTTATATTTAATTTCATTCCAGGTAGCAACCAAGTATGAAGTCAATGTCTATGCTCTGAAGGACTCCCTGACCAGCCGGCCCGCTCAAGGAATAGTGTCTACTCAAGAAAGTAGGTGGTCCATACATTGTGTCTCCACCAACATCAGTTTAGGATGCCTTTCAGTGGTATTGGATTCTGGTGGCCTTAAATGGTCTTGGATAATTCTGAAATGGACTATGTAGAAATGTTTATTCTTAAAGTATAAATATCAACCTTGAGTATGTGGCTATGTTAGCTAGGAAATTCCTATGGATCCAGGAGCTATCGGTGGTTACTGGCTAGTATAAATTGCTTGCTTGGTTTTCCACAAATGGTTCTGCACTTCACTTGTCTAAAGAGACTCACTAATTTATCCATTTGACTCTCCAGGGGTAGCTAGTTCTAGAGTCTGGGATTCATCCAGGATTAGATGGGCTTTGAACACTGATGCAGTACACATTAGTTCACACAAATGGGCCTGGTAGGACATGGCCCATATTTTCTTAGCCAGAGAGTTATGTGCCAGAGGCGTTAATGTGGTAATTGAAAGCATGAAGAGTAAGTAATAGGTTTAGTGCCAGATTTGTGAAATGGTGTGTAAATTACAGGGGTCCATGTACTGTACAGACTTCAGTCCTGCTGTGATTTTTTTTCATTTCCACAATCTAATCATCCCTTCTGGGCAGGTTAACCAAATATCTAATTTTCCCCACTTTTTTTTACAGATGTCAGTCCACCTCGTAGGCCCCGTATCACAGATGTCACAGAGACGACCATAACATTAACATGGCGTACCAAGACTGAAACCATTACTGGCTTCCATATTGATGCAATCCCTGCAGGAGGTCAGAACCCAATCCAGCGGACGATCAGCCCTGACCTACGAACCTACGTCATCACTGGCAAGTATTTCATTGTTGCAAACTATTGTAAAATATTTAATGCTTATGGCAGTCTCATCTGTTGCTCACTAAAGGGATAAGCGACCATAAGCAAAAATAGTGATTGCAGAAATGATTTTTGTAATAGAGAAGCAGGGCCTGGAGAACAGGAGTCCCTATAAAGGTGTATTTTGTGCCTCTATATATTATAGATTCATGTACCATGCATATCATGGTAGCCCTGCATATCACAAAATGCGACTTGGCAGCCATGCATACATGTCTTGGCTTGTATCCAATGTGAAACGGAAACCAGGTCTGAATGCTCTAGTTGAAGCAGTACATTTGGAGACCTATCGGAGCCTCACACAGCACCAATATTACCGAAATAAGCAGTTCTACAACTGTGCTCTACAAACAAGGCATATAACCTTTGGCTAGCAACCAGCTCACACGACACCTACAGTGGCAAACCAGGAAATATCAATACCATCCATTTAAGTTCTGACTCATTTAGGCGTTGGGTTAAGGGGTGGAGTCGAAGTGAGTTGGTGTTCCGATATAGGTCCATGTGGCCCAGCACCGCTAATTCTTTTGCATTTTTCAATTCACATACAATGAGGATAACGGTAAATAATTCCTATAATCTAAGTTTATCCTAGGACCTAAACATCCAGAATGGGTCCGTGTCTATTTTACCTAAATTGGGTACACCTGATCGAACTGTTAACCCTATAATCCCTTCACTTCATCTTTTGTGTTTTCAGTCTACAAGACCAATTATTCTCAAACTCTAGTAATTTCAGTAATCATTAGTAGATCAGTTTGATTAGAGTGGGCTAATGAAGCGGAGGATTAGATTTTTGAGATGTGACCTTAAAGAGAATGAATGGTGTGTAACACAAACTTGTTCCTAAACTACAGGCCTGCAGCCAGGTACGGACTACAAGATCCATATCTACACCCTGAATGAGAACGCTCGCAGCTCTCCAGTGACTATCGATGCAACAACAGGTAAGTAAGTGATCTTTGGAAACCTCTAATCGAAGAAGGGTATCACTGACACCTCACTTGCAATCTGAACTGAAGATTTCAGTGTGGAATACTCCTGCTTTTGGTGATGCATTTTTTTATTTTGTTTTCCACATTAATGCTCCTGTCAAAGAATTCCTTTACACTTGTAAGGAAAGGAACCCACTGTACCACTTCATATTCATGTTTCTGACCACTGCCTAGTGAACATCGAAATAAAAAGTTTGAGGAGGTTTAGTGTAGGGCAGAGCTCCTAAACGAATGTGTATACTATTTGCTGTACACCCATTACTTATACGTTTTTGGCATCATTGCAGTTCTCCCTGCTGACTTTGCCACTTGACGGCTGGTTGCATAGACTTGTTAAATGCTTTCTTTTCCATGTTTCACTAAAACTACCAAATTATGTTGTAGCAGGTAGTTGATTTTGTTCTGCAGTTGTCTACGGTGTGTACATTTGGAATTCAAAGGTTTGTAACCTTTTCTTCCTCTCTCCACCCCCCCCCAAGCTGTTGATTCTCCTTCAAACCTGAGATTCTTGACTACCACAAGCAACTCCCTGCTATTCTCTTGGCAACCTCCTCGCTCCAAACTGACTGGATACATCATCAAGTATGAGAAACCAGGAGGTCCCGTTAGAGAAGTATTCCCACGACCTCAACCTACTGCCACAGAAGCCACAATCACAAGTAAGAACTGTGTGCCTGTGTATAACAACTTTCTTCTCTAATAGTGTGAAAAATGCAGAATGTGCAAGTGCTCAACCAGTTTTGTTTTCTTTTTTGAGAGCAGCCAATTGGGAGCCAAATGATTCAAGTGATTTCAATGTCTAAATATTAATTGAACAATTAGATCAGTTGCGTGCTTAATGTAGCTTATTTAGGTATTACTAGAAATTGAGACTGACTGCCCCACAATAAATCACTCCTAGGATCCCAAGACTAGAAGACGCCATGCTTCGATTGACAAGATTAGGCCCAGATAAATTGTTCTGCTGTATAATGTGATTTGTTCTGGTTTAATAAATATAAGTGCCTTCTAACTGGCACTTTGTTAATATCCTTTAAATTGGCTTACTCTCAGATCTTGATTTTCCAATGATGTCTGGCATAACCGCTAGCTCAAAGTTAATTCTTTTTGGTTTCTTTTGAAATTAGTCTTTATTATGAGGTTTTTTGTTCACTTTCAGCAGGGTTGCGGGTGGGGAGACTTGGATGTGCTAAAGAGATCAATTGGGTTTAGGCGGGGGGGACAAAGGGATATAAATCTGGGGTATGTGGGAAGGGCGGTTGTGCACCAGTAGTCTTAATCAGGACAGTCTACAGTTTTTAATTAAATTTGAACTATTTCAACAGATCTGGAACCAGGAACAGAGTACACAATTTATATTATTGCTGTTAGGAGCAACTTCAAGAGCGAACCACTGGTCGGCAGAAAAAGAACTGGTAAATATCTTCTTGCAATTGGGGCCTTCGCAAGCACCATGCTAGAATGTGATCATGGAAATGCTATGGTAGAGGTAGAAAGCATGCATAGGTGATGGCTTAAGCCAAATTGTTTCTCAACCTGCATTAATCCTTTCCCCAAAATAAACCTTGTAAAGGCGGAACAAACACGTTCTGGGTTATTTTTATTTTTTTACTATATAAGAGGTCCTATTTGCCTGGAAGTTACCCTTTGTGTCACAGTAATGTTTTGCTAATCACTGGGCAGACATTGGGTACACATGAAAGATATTTCATGCTTTTTGTTAAATTTTTATTTCATGATTAGAACCCAGTCAGCAAATTGAGCTACTCTGGCTTATAGACCTGCATTTTGTAAAGCATATTTTTTCTGTTTCTTCCAGTCTTGAATGGCATATATAGCATGTTCATGGTCATGGGGTTCATGTTGACCCCTCTTTAGGCTTAGCCCTCTGCCAATAGTTCTTTAGATCAATGTATTTTGCCAAGGATATTGCTGAACTGTGCTTGCTTAAATTGCCAAATTTGAGGGGCTGGTATGAGGGTTTGTGGCACATTCGTCTGCTTTGATTGCTGTTTTGGGAGACTAACATATCCAACCACTTCATAGATTTTTATTCAGTTGCCATTCCATCTGGTCTGTCACCTGACCCACCTGTCTGGAGATTTTATGTTGGTCAGACAGTGTATCCACTGCAGAAACAACTTGGGGAACCTGTAAAAATAAACTGTTACTAGTTTCTTCTCTAGCTGCACATTCATTCCAGTCAATTATGCTCGCTGTCGTCCCTAATGGCAGTACCTGGACTCAGTCGAGAGTCTTTCAAGCGCACCATGTTAGTCCACTTGCTTTCTGACATTGCATCATCTAGCCAGCTGCCTAAGAAAATGTGCTCACTTAACTATAAATGTGAGAAATGGCCAGTTTGCTGTATTTTGTTAAAGCACAAAGAAAATGTAGTTTTGGTGCCTGCCTATAACTTGTAAGCAGTTCACTACTCTCTGAAGTAGTCTGCCGTTAATAAGCAGAGTCACTCAAAATTTTTATTTAAGGATGTGAGCCCATGAAGAGTTGAGATATTGCTGCAGGGTAAACCTGCAATATGATACATGATTACATCAGCTATGTAAAATATTTGACAGCTGGCACAGACCACTGTGTTCTGGTACTTTGGTACCAGTATCTCTTCTGGACTGCCATCCATGCCATTTCCGGGGCCTTCCCCCCACTCCCCCCAGGGACCTTAAAAGCATTGCCACGGACATCTTAGTTGTTTAAATCCATGTCTGGGTATGAAGAAACTTTTCACTTAAATTGTTGCCTACACACCTGCTGATAATATTCCATTCAGATACATTGTACTGTCAGGTGTTTGATTAAAGCTAGAGCCAGTCTTTCGCTTAACAATGCAATTATGAAATGTTTCTGTTTAGCAGACTTTGTTAATGTAGTGCCATAAAACCTCGGCTGATTTTTTTCGGATGCTTTCACTGGGGTTTAATTGGAATTGCGGTGGCTTTTTGCAGGGCTTAAGTCCAAGCTTGGCCTGGTTGTGTCCAAGTTGGTTTGACTAATGCAGCTTCTTGCCGTTGCCAATGAGCTTTGCTTTTTATTGCTTCTAACCCTTTCTTTGGCTAGATGAGCTTCCGCGGCTGGTTACCCTCGCTCAACCTGGCCAGCAAGGCCAGGAGATCTTAGATGTGCCTTCTCTTGTGGAGAATACACCTTTCATCTCGCAGACCAGCTTTGACAATGGAAATGGTATCCAACTTCCAGGCACCAGTGGTCAGCAGAATATCGGCCATCAGGGACAGCAGGTCTTTTTGGAAGAACATGGTTTTAGGAGGCCTACGCTACCCACAACTGCCACCCCAGTGAAGCCTGGCTACCAAACACCTGAGCAGCATACATTGGACAAGTATACCCCAGGGCAGCACGTTCCAACCATCCGAGAGGATATTGAACTTGCCAGGTTTCCTCCACGTCAAATTGACATGGACAGGCCTACATCTCACGACTCTGGGCCTCAACGAGTTGACAGAACGGGCCAGGAAGCTCAAACCACCATCTCATGGAGGCCTCTACTGGAGAGCACAGAGTACCTTATCACCTGTCACCCTGTTGGTACGGAGGAAACACCTCAGCAGGTAACTCAAATTTTCCTCTAGTTAAATTTGCTTTGTGCATTGCATCAGGCACTCGTAGGGTTTGCCATTGAGTTTTTGTTTTATGAAAGTCCATAAAGTTATTTCTTTAAACTCTGATTCTCTCCTGTGAAGGCTGTAGGACCCATATTCGATAGTAAATGAGGAAAACTGTTTAAATGTAACCAGTTCAGCTATGACTCCAAATCTGTAGACTTTTCTGGGAGTATTAATGTTACGCCTTAATGTGTAGCTTAGTTAGGCATTTTACCTCTTCTTTAAGGTCTACACCCCTTACCTCTCTTCTAGTACAACAGTGAGACTGATGTATAACAGGTGTTTTTGGTGTGGAATTAAATGTTTGTGTTTAAGCAAATCCTCAGACTACTCTGGATATAATCCCCTAAATGGAGTACAGAGTTGGGTTGGTTAGTTTCTGGGGAAATATTAAAGTAGGGCTCTATAATTAAACATAAATTAGCTTAAACTTGCAGCATAAACCTGTGGGCTGCTAACCTCCCCAACCTTTTGGTGTTTTGTCGTACATGCACTTCAGTCGTTTGGATGAAGAAATGTTTGATCATTTGGGCAGCAATCACAAAGGTAATTTCCATGTCCAATCCTGAAACTAAATTATGGTGACTATTGAAGTGTTTCTCTTCAAAAACGAAACGAGCTTCCGTAAGACCCCCCAAGTGTATAATGGGTACAAACCACAGACTTAACTTGAGCAGCCAGTAAAGTGGTCATAATTCTTTATAAAACAATTTTAGATTGGAGAAAACAAATGGGAGTAAAGTTTGGGCAAAAGATGTTTCACAGTTATCTAGCATCTGACTTTCCGTTTAAGCCAGAGATCACCACAGGGTTAGCAAGTGTCTTCTAGTCTGAGCCCAACACTTCATGGTGCAGTCTGCAGAGCATTGTGAACCTGAAATGTACTTCTCACCCGTTACGTTTTTAGGTCTCGGCCTGCACCAGCGCTTGCGCTGGTCTGGCCGAGAGTTTTAGTAAGCGGGTTTTGGAAGTGCAAACACTGGCTTGCGTTCACGGTGGTGTGCACGCGCGCCATCCATTCCTCGCATCGCTGGCGAGGCGCCATCTGCCTTTCCTCCCCCTCCCTCACCAGAGAGCGCGTTTCTTGTTTACTGTGGCTCAAATGTTGTATTGAAGACAGTAAGAGGTCGCAGACAAAGATCCAATTAGTTCAAGTACAACATGGTAAATATTAGTGATGGCCTCGCTATACTATGGTTTGTGGGGGCTTTTGAAATGAAAGCCTGGCTTAACTTAAATGTTTTTAGATTGATGGGGCATATTTTTCATTCCTTAAGTTTAAAACAAAGATCTGAAAGAGACACGTTAGTAACAGATTCCTTACCTTAGAATATCCCCAGGCGTCAGGCTGGATCCGGAAAGTTTTTTGCGTAGCAGTACCCTTGCGCGTCGGTAGGCGGCGTCGTGCGGCTCCGCGTCCGTCGTCGGCGTCGTGATCGCCAGGATGACGTCGCGGGCAGTACTTAGGCGCCGCCCCTGCGCGCTGACGTCAGTTCTTCTTTTTCCGCGCCAGCAAGCGCAGATCCGGGAAGAGCAGTGCCCTGGTCATTTTTTGACCATACTTTTTGGTGAATTTTTCACTGTTTTTCTCAATCGACTTCAAGGTGTCGTAGGGATGCCCGGGTTTAAACGTTGCGGCGCCTGTGCTCGGATGATGTCCGTCACAGACCCGCATTGGGAGTGTCTCTTCTGCCTCGGCCGAGGCCACGACACGGAGTCTTGTACCGACTGCCAGGCCCTCAACCCGAAAGCTTTGCGAGAGCGGTCTCGAAAGCTCATCGAGGCCCGGCATTCGGCTCCGCGGAAGCCCCGGTCGCGTGAGAGGTCCAGGGGTCGATCGCGGAGTCCACACCGGTCGTCGGCATCGAAGTCTTCTTCGTCCGGTAAGTCCAAACACAAAAAGTCCAAAAGCATCGTCGCTCTAGGACTTCGCCTCGCCGGTCTCGCGACTCGGCTGAGGCCCCTCCCGGCACCGTCCCCGCGGCCCCGGACATGCCTGTGGAGTCGCCCCCGCAATACCCGTCCTTCCCGGGTTCGGGGGCGGATCCGGCCCAAGTGCAGGAATTCCTGTCGGCCATGGCCCGCCTCTTCGGGCCTCCAGGTCCCTCCGGTGCGCCTTCGGGCCCCGCGGGCCCTGATGGGGTTGCTCCGGCGTCGCCGACGGCTCCGGCCCCGGCGTCGCACGTGCCTCGATCCCGGCTCCGCAACCCCCATCGATGCCGGTCGACCTAACGACACCTCCGCCGGCGCCGATGTCTCCAGTGCCGTTCTCGATGCCGCCTGGGGCTCCGGGCGGCGTCGTTCCCCAGTTCCTTCCGGCTCCGGACATGGACCCGGACCGACGTCGCTCGACGCCGGTTCCGGCGCCGATGAGACCTTGGGTCCCAAATGTCCCTCCTCCCCCTTATTTTGAACCTGAGGAGGACTGGGAGGGGTCTGATGACCCTCTGACACAACAGTGTCCGTACGATGAGGACTGGACAGAGGGTCTAGGGGATGCCAGTGGTCTACATACTTCCCCTGACACTGGCATGCTGTCTCCTCCCGTGGCTACGGAGGAGGGAGCCAATTTTGCAACGGTGTTGCGTAGGGCGGCTGGAGCCTTACATCTCCAACTCCCTGCTGTGGCGGTCCAGGTTAATCTCTTGACAGGTGCTTCAGCCGGCAGCCTCCTCTACGGAGACTGTGCTGCCGTTTAACGACGCCCTCACTGACGTTCTTTTGGGCGCCTGGTCCAAGCCCAACACAGGGGCTCCTGTGGATAGGAACGTGTCCCGACGCCATCGCCCAGCTCCGGGTGACCCCCTGTTTCTCTCTGTCCACCCCACCCCTGAGAGCTTGGTTGTCCAAGCCTCCGCTTCCCAAACCGCCTTCCCTACCGCCCCTCCGGATAGGGAATTCAAACGCCTGGATCAATTTGGGAAGAAGGGTTTTTCTTCCTCCAGTGCTGGCTTGCGGTCCATCAACACCGCTTGCCTTTTGGGCCGATATACCCACTCCTTGTGGGATTCGGTGGCGAATGTTTTGCCCCAGTGTTCTGAGGAGGTCCAGACACTGCTTTCCGCGCCATTGCGGAAGGAAGGGATGCGGCCAAATACACAATCCGATGTGGCCTTGATACCGCCGACTCGCTGGGCAGGTCTATTGCAACGACGGTGGCGCTACGACGCCACGCCTGGCTGAGAACCACTGGTTTTTCAGGGGAGGTCCAGAATACTCTCATGGACATGCCCTTTGATGGAGTCTGTCTTTTTGGGTCCAAAGCAGACCATGCGTTGGAGCGCTTTAAGGACTCACGGGCTACTGCAAAGTCCCTGGGCCTTTCTGCTACACGCCCTCCGCTGACTTCTGCTTTTCGCCCCTATCGTGGCCACGGTAGGGGCGCCCTTCACGTCAGCAGCCCAGCCACCGGCCCGCGCAGCAGGCGTCTTCGCGTGGCCGAGGACGTGGATTCCGCCGTGGCGGATCGGGCAACCAGCGTGCGGGTCAGGCCACCACCTCCAACCCGTCCGCGGCCTCCAAACCCTCATAGTCCCTCCTTTCAGGTGCACAGTACGCCGGTAGGGGCAGGGTCCGCCATCACCTTCCCCACTGGCGTACCATCACCTCGGACAGGTGGGTCTTGGACATTGTCCGAAGGGGCTACTCCCTCCCCTTCGAGTCCACCCCCCCAGCCATGCCACCTCAATTCCACCGCATGTCAGGGGATCACTTGGTACTTCTGCAGAAGGAAGTCACGGCCCTCTTGGCCAAGAGGGCCATCGAGCATGTTCCGACCCCAGAAGTAGGGCGTGGTTGCTACTTCCTGGTGCCCAAAAAGGACAAGGAGGACATGCGTCCTATCTTGGACCTCCGGAACGTCAATCGCTTCCTCCGGAAGGAGAAGTTCAAGATGCTCACCCTAGCTCAGGTCTTGACTGCCCTCGACCCTGGAGACTGGTTGGTAGCGTTGGACTTGCAGGACGCATATTTCCACATCCCCGTCCTGCCGGCCCACCGGCGTTACCTTCGGTTCACGGTAGGCCCCGAGCATTTTCAGTTCACCGTGCTCCCCTTTGGCCTTACCAGTGCCCCTCGGGTGTTCACGAAAGTGTTGGCGGTGGTCGCAGCTCATCTGCGCCGGGCAGGGGTTTCAGTCTTCCCCTACCTCGACGACTGGCTGCTGAAGGCGGGCTCGTCCCAGGCAGTTGTCTCCCACCTCCAGACTACGGCCGAACTCCTGCACTCGCTGGGGTTCTCCATCAATGTGCCGAAGTCGCATCTGATTCCCTCTCCACAGCTCCTTTTCATCGGAGCAGTTCTGGACACGACGCAGTTTCGGGCCTATCCTCCCGAACGGCGAGTCCGGGATATTCAGGCTATGATTCCGATCTTTCAGCCTTTATCCTGGGTTTCGGTACGGATGACCCTTAGGCTGCTGGGCCTCATGGCCTCTTGCATCCTGCTGGTCAATCATGCCAGATGGCATATGCGGGCTCTGCAGTGGGACCTGAAGTTCCAGTGGGCGCAGCACCAGGGCAACCTGTCCGATCACGTCCAGATCTCGGAGGGGACTGCAAAACAGTTGCATTGGTGGCTCTCGAACCAGCAATGGGTCATGGGCAGATCCCTCTCCCTTCCCCAGCCAGAGCACACAGTTGTGACAGACGCGTCCCTTCTGGGATGGGGCGGTCACATGGGAGAGGCGGAGATCAGAGGCCTCTGGTCTCCGGCGGAGTCCCGGCTCCATATCAACCTTCTGGAGCTCCGGGCGATCCGACTTGCACTCAAGGCATTCCTTCCCTCTGTCAAAGGGAAGGTAGTGCAGGTGTTCACAGACAACACCACCGCCATGTGGTACTGCAACAAACAGGGCGGGGTGGGGTCGTGGACCCTTTGTCAGGAGGCTCTGCGCCTCTGGACATGGCTGGAACATCAGGGCATGTTCCTGATGGTTCAACACCTGGCAGGTTCCCTGAACGCCAGGGCGGACGAACTCAGCCGCAGGTGCATGATGGATCACGAATGGCGTCTTCACTCGGAAGTGGCGCAAGGACTCTTTCTACAGTGGGGAGAGCCTTGGTTAGATCTATTCGCCACCGAAGAGAACGCGCAATGTCATCAGTTCTGCGTGTTGGAATTTCCAAGGCGGCACTCGCTCGGCGACGCTTTTCGTCACGAGTGGAGTTGCGGTCTATTGTACGCCTTTCCGCCTATACCACTTCTACCCAGAGTGTTGAAGAAGATTCGGCACGACCGGGTCCAAGTCATTCTTGTGGCTCCGGACTGGGCTCGAAGAGTTTGGTATCCCGAGCTACTCAATATGAGCGTAGATCCCCCGATCCGTCTGCCTCTTCGGGAGGATCTTCTGTCGCAGCAGCAGGGGATGGTCCTCCACCCGAACCTGTCCAGCC
Organism: Calotriton arnoldi; assembly: GCA_963921515.1. NCBI lineage: Eukaryota > Metazoa > Chordata > Amphibia > Caudata > Salamandridae > Calotriton > Calotriton arnoldi. The sequence continues at coordinate 356,643 of CAWUFW010009179.1, forward strand.
TCCACCTGCTTGCGTGGAGATTGAGCGGCGGCAGTTGATTCCTTTCGACTTGCCTCCCGAAGTTTGTGATGTGATTCTGGCAGCCAGGCGTCCCTCCACTAAGGTGGTATACGCCTGCAGGTGGAACAAATTTGTGGCATGGTGCACAGCAAAGGCTGTGAATCCCCTTTCTGCCCCTCTTTCTGAGGTCCTTCTGTTCCTTCTCTCTCTGGCCCAAAGATAACCATCAAGGGTTATCTTTGTGCTATCTCGGCCTTCCTCAGGCTCCCTGATCAGCCCTCCCTTTTCAAGTCCCCTGTTAACAGGTTCTTAAAAGGCATTACACACCTCTTCCCTCCTGTTCCATTTGTGATGCCTCAGTGGGACTTGAACTTGGTTCTTACCTTTTTAATGTGCGCTCCCTTTGAGCCTCTACATAATTGTCCTCTTCGTCTTCTCTCTCTGAAGACAGCCTTTCTGGTGGCCATCACCTCCGCTCGGCGGGTGAGTGAGCTCCAGGCTCTATCTTGTAAGCCTCCCTTTCTGTCTGTTCATCCAGACAAGGTTGTTCTTCGGACGCGTCCGTCCTTCTTGCCAAAGGTGGTTACTGCTTTCCACATTGGGCAGACCATCACTTTGCCCACCTTCTTTCCACCTCCGCATCCTTCCAGAGAGGAAGAGAGGCTCCACCGTCTGGACCCAAAACGTGCGCTCTCCTTCTATATTGACCGCACAAAACACTTCCGGGTGGATGACCAGCTCTTTGTTGGCTACGTGGGCGCCAAAAAAGGTCGGGCGGTGCACAAGAGGACCATCTCCCGCTGGGTTACCTTGTGCATCAAGACCTGCTATTCTTTGGCTAAGAAAGAGCCTCCTGTTGGGCTGCGTGCCCATTCCACCAGGGCAACGGCTGCTACCACGGCCTTGGGCTGCGGTGTTCCGCTGCCGGTTATCTGTCAGGCAGCTACGTGGGCCTCGCTGCACACGTTTACAAAGCATTACTGCCTTGACAGTCCGGTCCGGAGGGACGGCTTCTTTGGCCGTTCTGTCCTCCAGGACTTCCTTGTCTGATCTTTGTTCGCAGACCCACCACCGGGGTTGGTATTGCTGGGGTATCTATTCTAAGGTAAGGAATCTGTCACTAACGTGTCTCTTTCAGATGCACAAGTTACTAACTTGTGTAACGATATATCTGTAAGAGACAGTTAGTGACAGATTCCTACCGCCCACCCATCCTCCCGTTCTGCGAACTGATTTCTAGGGTTAAGGACATCCCTTTCAGGGCCCTAGTATTTTTCAGACACCTATGTCAGCTTCTTGCATGGCTCTGCGTTCCTGGCGCGGAAAGTCGTGTACAGAACTGACGTCAGCGCGCAGGGCGGCGCCTAAGTACTGCCCGCGACGTCATCCCGGCGATCACGACGCCGACGACTGACGCGGAGCCGCACGACGCCGCCTACCGACGCGCAAGGGTACTGCTACGCAAAAAACTTTCCGGATCCAGCATGACGCCTGGGGATATTCTAAGGTAAGGAATCTGTCACTAACTACTGTCTCTTACAGATATATCGTTACAAGTTAGTAACTTGTGCTTCAGTATATTTAAGGAACTGAAAGTTGCTTCACGGGGCAGTGCTCTCAGTAGCTCAATGTCAAAAGTGTAAGGCAGCTGCCACAACTCTTCATACATGTGGTATTTATTGGAAGAAAAAAAAGCAAAGAAAGTAAAGTAATAGACTTGGAACTTCGCCCCATGCTTCATAGGACGGTCAAATGGCATTTTACAGTTTGTGCTCCTTGCATAAATTTAATGCTTTTGCTAATGGCAACAGGTTTTTGTGCGCGAGCTTGAAAGAATCTTGCTTTAATAATCACCTGTTTTTTCCAAGTCAGCTTTTGAAAGACCCACAAGTGTTTGCAGGATACAAGGTTCCACATCCTCTAGTATAAAATCGTAATTAGAGTTCAGACCACTCCTGACTACAGTCCGCAGGAAGCATTCACCAACGCCATCACTGATCTCATCAGCGAGATTTCCCTGCTAGAGGAAAGATTCAGTGTATGTCTTTTTGTTTGTCTCCTTTCGTTCGGGTTTAATTTATTAAATAAAGTGTTTTTACTTTTATTTAAGAGCTTAAATTGTAAGATAATGTTTTGAATAATTGTTACTCAACAGTCTTAAAAGGCTTTACACAGGTGTCACTCTCTTCATGAAAGTGCACTTTAATTCCAGTGGCATGCTTCAGTTACATTGCAATAGTCTGCGTAGTCTAGAATCTTGAGATTCAGAAGGGAACAGATACTCCCAGCCACTTTAGTTGAAAAGTAGGAAAAAAGCTATAAAGGAACAAGCATTGGCATAGCCAAATAGGTCTCGCCTTTGGGACCTTATAAGTGTTTAGACATGCAACAGTTGATGTTGTTGCACCAAGGAAATTGTACTGCATAACTAAATACTTATAAGGTTCCAAAGGGCGAGACCTATTGGCTATGCCAATGCTTGTTGCTTTATGGCTATGGCTCTTTGGAATGCATCCACACGGAGTCAGTCTGAGACCCACAGTACATGAAAGCACAAACTCATACTTGGACCGATTTCTGTCAGACACTGGGTTCTGGTGTAAAGCTGAAGTATTTTGTTTTCCAAAACTAGAACTTAATTGAAGACTATTGATCACCTTTTAGGGGTACAAGGAGCTGGCAACCATGTAAAGTCACTGTCTGCCACAATAGTTTCTGGACTTCAGAACAGATTGATCCCACTTGATTTTTCAGTCACTCCTTATCAAAAATACACCTTTTTAAATTTTGGTTTATTGACCAAATGGATGTTTCTGAGCATGTAGGCATTGGAAGACCATCTCCACACAGTTTATATTGTAGTAGAAATTCTATTTCTATGTAACCAATGGTTGACCTAAGTGGAGAGACAAACCTCCAATTAAAGAGTAACCTTAAGCAGATGATGCATTCTATGAATTAGTCCAAGCCAGAAACCACCAGCAAATGCTACATTTATCAGGACTCGCTCCCCACCGAAGCATGCACCATGTTTAGATTCTGCACTGGTGCCATCATTGGCCAGTTGCCTGATTAAGGAGGCAAAATCTCCTGATTTGCTCTACTAATCTCATCGCTTAAGTGGCAGGCTGATTAATTCCAATTAACTGCCAGCATCAAAGACTGAGTACTGATGTCCAGTGTAGCCGCACAATGTCTGGATCTGTACCTACATAATTTGCAAATTGCAGATTATCTGCTACTATTTGTCAGTGACCTAGACTCAAGTTATGTATGATGGTGCCCAAATGTTAGTTGCAGTGCTGAAGGTGCTTCTGAAAATGGGGCAAAATAATTTGTGATAAATCTCATCAAACTTGTCAAGATGCAGAGGGCATGGTTTCTGCATTTATGCTGATCTGGAGTCCATGGTGGTGATTGAAAGGACACTTAATAGAGTTGCACAGTGTCTGATGCTGTTGTAATAAGATCTGTTTGGAGGACGCTCAAAGTAGGTTGGCAGTAGGATTGGTGCTGAATTGACGCAGTGGAAATTCACACTCCTTATGGTGTCTGAATGTCTGCAGGCATTCATGGTTGATCTGATAAAGCACTAAGACCTTTTGTAAAATAACAAATTAACTTGTGCAGGATTGCAAAGCTTGTACGAAGCCTTGAGTTCAACCCTCATATTTTTTCCTCTAGATAAAACAAGACATTTAATGGGAGCACTGTGTGGTCTCACCTACTGCTGTCAGACCTATGTAATCCAACCTAGATTTGGAAGGGGCTGTGTGCTCCTGAGTCGGTGGCTCTCCCTTTCCCTAGTCTTATGCTTGTCCTGCCAAAGGACTCTCGCTATGTTTTGATTGGATGAGTTGTATCCTTCCACTGATAGTCGGAACCTTGCGTTATAATGCACGAGGTGCCATTTTATTTTAATAAACCTAGTCCTTTCTTTTTATTGAAAAGAAACATTCATAGTGCTCTTTACAAGAGGTCTACACTTTTTAAATAGATTTCCCTAAAGTGGCTAATAGTTTCTAGTAGGTTTTTTACTCTTAATGCTTGTGCTAGTACATTTGGGCACCAAGACATCCCTTCTCATGTTTCTGAGAATGGAAATCCCACCCCCTCAGTCACTGCTAAAATATGAAGAAGTTATGGCTGAGGCATCCAGGTATGTCTTGCTTTTGCACAGTTTCCTTCTACAAAATAAGAGGTCATACTTAAAACAAGCGGTGGCAAAGCGAAGAGGTCCCATCTTTGAATGGAGTTGGTCTGTTGGCTTTGCCAGTGCTTTTTGCGAATGCTGAATAATATCCGCAAAAATGAATAATTCAGAAATTGATGGCCCCATGTGATGTATACACATGTTTGTATTGTATGGCAGCGGCATTACTTTATTTTTGGTGCACGCCAACATTGGAGTGCATAAAAGGTGTTGGTTTTTTCCTTTGAGGGAAGAGCTGACTAGTGGCATAATGCAACTGCTGGAAGAAATAGGGGAAACAAGCATTGGCATAGCCAATAGGTCTCGCCTTTGGAACCTTATGTATTTAGTTATGCAGTACAATATCCTTGGTGCAACAACATCAACTGTTGCATGGCTAAACACTTATAAGGTCCGAAAGGCGAGACCTATTTGCTATGCCAATGCTTGTTCTCTCTTATACCAGTTGCATAATATGTAACCTTCAATATGAAGTTGGCACTAGCTTTGGAGAGCAGGGCAGACATTTTTCCGCAGCAGGAACATGAGCGCTTCTTGGCTGTTGGCTTGTTCACTGCTCAAGGCCTCATTTTCAAAGCCTTTGAACCTGCATTAATGCACAGCTATAAAAAAAAAATGAGTAAAATACTCCAAGCTCAAATGTTGCCGGAGGTAAGGCTTAAGAATGAGTACATGTAAAGAATATAAATCCTGAAGTAAAAGAATAGAAATTAATAGAATATAAATCCTGGGTGGAGAGGGGAAGACTACATCCGCCGTAGAAGGTTCAATATGAGTTTGGCAGGGACTGCAGCAATCTATCCATAGGGGATGAGCAGAAATGGTCGGAAACATTCTTTAAAAGAGAAGAAGTAAAGGAGTAGAGTTACAAATAATGTAATTGATTAAAGAAAGACTGGGACGACAGCAATGCGAGACCAACTCTTTAACTGCAGACAAAGGACGGTTTGTGGCGTCGAGTAAGAAGGGAGCGATGGGCAGGCAGGATGTCTCGCAGTCCTCATCAAAAGCTAAAGACAAATGACCAGTGAATTTGGAGCAGAGGGTTGAGGCGCTTCCAAGAGCACACGAGGCACCGAGCCCTTTCAGCATTAGTTCATCAACAACTAAGCAACTTCTGTAAAACAGAAGGGTTTCTTTTTATAAGTGGAGCAAGGCCGAGGTCTGTAGTGTACTGCATGAACTGGAGTGAAAAGAAAAAAAAAAACAGATGCAAAGCTCGAACAAAGGAGTCCCATCTGAAAACAAGCTGCTGCCTAGCATGTGCGTGGTTTCACATGATGGAAAACAAGTGAACCACCACGAGAGAGGTTTGTGGTGTGCCGAGGGTGAGTCATCACAGCTAACGGGGCAGAGCCCGAGCTCGTCAAGCCGGTGAAGCGTGTTCTGTGTCTGGTTAGTATGCGCATCAATAAAAGATAGAGGCACGAAGCTCAGAGGAACAGAAGCGGCTTAAGAGAAATAAAGCCAGAAAGAGTGGGCTGCATGTAGGAGCTAGAAAGGTGGAGATAGCAATGGTCTACCGCAGGGATGAGAGCCGGCTGCTTAACCTTACACTGCACTCATGATGGCGTATATGATGCTTGCGCTGGGACGCGGTCACTTTCACATCTTTTCCACCTACTCTCGACAAGTCACATGCCACTAATGGAAGCGCTGCAATTTGCTATCGTGAAAGCAGCATGGAGGTTCAAAAAGCCCCATACCTGAGAATAAAGCGCCGCGGTTTGTTAAAGAGTAGCGCCATGAAAACGAAATAAGTCACAGCGGTTAAATGCATTAAATGCGTCCTAACCCGTAATGTCCTAAAGGGAAAGAGTGAGAAAGAGGGGGGGAGAGCGAGAGAGGGGGAGAGAGCGGGAGAGAGCGGGAGAGACGGAGAAAGCGAGAGGAGAGAGAGCGAGAGAGAGAGAGAGCCCGGGAGTGCTGCGTGCGTGCGCGCGCAGTCTGCTCTTTTTAGAAGCACATACTCGTGCTTGTGGCGCGCCCCTGCTCGCTCCCGCAAGGTGGATGCCGCCACAAGCACGAGTATGTCCTTCCAAAAAGAGCAGAGCGACGGCTAAAGGTCCTCCTATGCAGCGCATGCGCGCTGCGTAGGCGAGACCTAAAAAGTGTCTGCATTTCTGATATCCGATCCTGCAGCAGCATACATGACAATAGACCCGATTGAGGCCTCAGAAGTCAATGGTGGTAATGCATTCTCCTGATTATTGTTTTAAAATCTCTCACTTTTTTCTCTTCTAAAATGTTGCCATGAATATAACTTGAAACACGGCTTTAGCCCCTACATTTAAATGAAAAGTTGGGCATAAGTTTAGGCAAAAAAAGTAAATGAATCAAATGAAAAAAAATCGTGGGCAACAATTGCATGGACCATATAGGGCGTCCATTGCTCGCAGATATTCAAGGTCTAGCACAGATATTATTGGGCGCTGTGCATCCGAAGCAGGTCTTACTATGAGGCAGTGCTTGGAATGGAGAAACAAGTGCAGGTACCCTATACCAGAGTACCTACATGCTTCTGAGAAGTGCTGGAACTCTCCAATTAAAAGTATTGGACCTCTGCTGCGAAGGGCTGGTACTATCCCTCTCAAAATAAAGAAGTGCAGGTACTCAGTAGCGGCTTATTTAAAGCACTGCATTGTGGGCAAGGCGAGGAGCTTGCAATGCGCGGAGAACGGGCTGCGTCCCAACCCATCATGGATGCTAAAGCCGAACCGCACAGAATATATCACCTCTATTAAAAGCGCGCGTTCCTGCGGCTGACGACGCTGATTGGCGGTAACAATATAAAATAATTCATAAGTGAATGGCTCCTTAACTTTAACGGGACTGTGATCGGACTGGATGTTTACAATTTTAGAAGTGCAACCACGTGCATTAATATAATAAACCATTACTTGATGGCTTGCTCTGTTGTATCAGTCGATTTGCAAGGATGTGTTGGGCCCCATTCGAATACGGAAAATGGACCCCCGATTTTAACAGTAAAAAAACATCTATTATTGGCGTTGCAGTGGGGCCCGGTGCCACTGCACCTCCTGCATTGCTGATTACGCCTCTGATGTATATGGTTGCACTATTGGCAGAGGCAGTGAATCTGTGGCAGAGGGGCCGCATTGAGCACAGAAGCCCAACGACTGATAGCAGCAAAGCACTGTAGGTTGTAAAAACACAAAACATGCATGAGGTGTGTTGAATTTGTATATTTTATTCTGTTCTGAATCTCCCTAAGACATTAACAGGAGCCTGGACTGCTTCTCTTCTCCATACAATAGAGTCCGACTCCTACAGACATGCCCCGAAGCGGGGAAGTTTGGAACCCACAGAGGAAGTCCAGTGACAATTGAATGCAAATGGCAGACTCAGGCTGGGGCACCCGTAGGCTGCTTCCTCCCCGACTTACACCGACCTGCGTGTGCAGCTTTGCATTTCACCGCCCTGGGAGGGGCGCTGCTGTCAAGGGGCCCTCGAGACTCGACCCCAAGGACACAGGAGTCTTTCTCACCAGTCACAAGACAATGTGCTCCTGGGACCGGGTGCTTAGCAGGCCATGATGCAAGCACACTGCCCCGGGTGAGGCACAGGGACCTCGCGGCACCTGCTAATGTCACACTTATGTCTACAGTGGTGCCTGGAGGAAAAGGAACCAAGACACGTGGAAATAATGATGCACCCAGGGCCACACAAAGCGCTTCAGCGCCTCGTCAAGGGTTGTGAGCGCTATATAAATGCAATTACAATAGACAATTTAGCTATGCATGAAATTTAGGACTGGGAGAGGAGGTCATGCTTCCTGGCTGTATACTGCATTGTTCTCCCTTATGTGTGAAATTAAACAGTTCTGTAAAACGCTCTAGCAAATTCGAAATTTGACCCATGTAAAAAATTCAATCTTAGATGAACTAATACCTGCATTGGTTTGGTTTTAGGTCTCGCCTGAGCCAGCGCATGCGCTGCTCTGGCGAGTTTTAGTAAGCGGGTTTTGGAAGTGCAAACAGCAGTTTGCTGGCGACCAGCTTGCGTTCACGCGAGCGTGCATGCGCGATCAGGCGCCATATGGCTTCCCTCGCGATTACTTTCACTTTCGCGGCCGTGTCAGTTTCACGGCCGCGCGGCCATTGCTTGTTGTTTTCACTAACCAGGCTCGCAGTAGCCTGCAAGAATGCCCCTTCCAAACTTCTCAATGAGACCATCATCTCGGATAACCAAATGTTTAAAAGCTATTGCCACCGTCAATTAGGCATGAACACCGCGACACCAGTCAGCACTCTACCACTAGCCTAGGGTCACCAGGATTCCCGGATTTGCCAGGACAGTCAGTTTTTGCCATCTGTCGTGACAAATTGTAGTACATTTAGCTAAAGCCCCAGTTATCAGAGACTGTCTGCTAAACACTGGGCGAGTTTTCATGTGTTCCGGAGCAGAAATAATTAAAATCCCCTCACAGAAAGCATCTTAGTTAACACAAATTACAAATGTCTTAAGTTGCGTTTAGTTTGAATTAGTGCCTCCTGTTTTACACGTTGCTGAGTACGGTCGTGCCATTCCGTGCCCCTCGGTCTACACAACTGTAGAGCTACTTCTACGTTTACGGAATGTATCCGTTTTTGGTTTTAAAACCACGGTCACACTACCTATCCCCTGGTTACTCCAATCACTCTTCGGTAACAGGATACGTGGCAAGATACTCTTCCTGGAGGTCGCATCTCTCCAACTACTTCCACTGTTATTGCCTCAAGTTTCTTGAGGGCTTCTCTGGCGCTCCTCCACCCCAACTCCAGTCTCGGCCCCCTCTCTCATCCTCCCAGTATGGCTTATGAAGGGTGCCCCTAGCCACACGCCTGCGGCCGCCACCTCGGTACCGGAGCCGATCCAGCACGGTGCTGCCAGCCATCTTGGAAGGGTTTTGGGTTGTCCGCCATCCAACAAGATTTCCTTCAGATATAAAGGTAGCATTTCACTTTTAGGCTTTTGACTCTTTAGCAGCGGTCTAACCTGAGAAATTTTGACATTTTTCAACATTAAAAAAAAGTGTTTTAAATTGTCGTTTTTTTTGTTTAAAATCAAGAATAACAACCGTCTAAATAATTCATATATTATTAAACCAGGATAAGCAAGTTTGTACTATTCATAGCATTTCTAACATTTGTGTCATTGATATTCCCTCTGTGCCTAGTCCAGAATTTACTACTTATAAAAATGCATGTCCGCCAGCCAGGGTCTTGTTATTCCCCACCTTGCTGCTTAAGAAAAGGGCGTGACGTGTCAGCATGTACGTACTGGTGCCACCCCTTTACTAAATTTGTTTCTGTGGTTTCCACGAAATCTAACCCTGCTTAGAATACGAAAAAGGCACGGTTCGTTCATGGTCTCCTTGCTGAGCTACGTATCTCAAGATGGCACTGGTTTGTAAACAATAGCCAAGGCCTCCTTGATGAGCGATGCCTCATAAATTCGTTTTCTTACCCACCCGCAACCAGGACCTTGCTACTAGGATCTTGGATTTTCTTTGTATAGAACTGTTGCTTCCTGCTAGGTTTGTTTAAAGGATATCTAAGAACAAGCATTGGCATAGCCAATAGGTCTCGCGTTTGGGACCTTATGTTTTTAGCGATTGTACTGCATAACTAAATACTTAGCCAATAGGTCTCGCTTTTGGGACCTTATAAGTATTTAGTTATGCAGCACAATATCATTGGTGCAACAACAAACTAAATACTTATAAGGTCCCAAAGGCGAGACCTATTGGCTATGCCAATGCTTGCTATTGGTTGACTCAAAGGTGAGTCTCAATCGGATGCAACAGAGGACACTCTATTCGCACTTCACTGGCAGGCCCGCTGCAAGAGACTTAGCGGCCTAAAGTTGCTTAAATCCCCTCCTGTTTCATACACATATGGCATGAAACCGTTCATAAACGGCGGGAAATACTTATTTCTGCAGCCAAGTGAAGGCTTTCTACAAAAAGCCAGTGAAGGGCGAGGGGGCTATCTACATTCTGGATGTGTCGCTCAACAGGGCCCCCTCAGCCTTTCATCTTTCCGACATCGATAAAAGTAATTCAGTTAACTTGGGAAGTAATGTTGGAAAGCAATTTTTTTTGTGTGAAATTACCACCTTGTTAGCGATGCCAATGGCATATTAGTGATCGAAGAAACTGGAATTATTTTGGGGTTGCTACTTGTTAAACCGAGATTCCGCCTACTTGATCTTACACGACTGGCTGAATCTCTTCTGTTCGTGCTATATTCAAGCGCTAGCTCGATTGGGCTTCCAACGTAAGAAAGAAATCTAGATCCTGGATTATTATCCTGTTCAACCAGCAATAAGCACTTCATTGTCCAAGGGGTGAGCTGGGTAGAACATGGGATGAGCTGCTCTTTGACAGGAAAGCGAGGCGCGGTTGTAGTTAACATTTCATCCTGGCACGCTACACTGCGACCCAAAAACCAGGACATTTCACAAAAATAGAGGAAGGACAACACTTTTACATCAACGGAAATGGCAAAGAATGACAACCCTCATCAACACAGACACACAGAAGAGGCACTAAGAAAATAAATCAAATGTTATGTGCAAAACCAGCATCATACCTGTTAATTAAATTGCTAACTTATAACAGCTGCTAACTAGCCCTGATTTGGAAACACCTAATAAAAGGCTCCCTTTGTTTTAAGTTGACCTCGGCCTCTCTAAAAACCGGGACATGACCAACATCTGCCAAATCTGTCGGGAAGCTGTTGAAAAACCGTGACTGACCCGGCAAATCCGGGACGCCTGGTCACCCTATACACTGCCAGTGCAAAGCTCCCGCTGACACCCGATGACGTCATATCTACCACACCCATTCACCTACGCCACACCGCCCTGATCTTTGTAATCTGACTCTTATGCCCTGCTACGGGAATCCATTTCAGGTGCCTGTGACCCCTGCTTTTGACCTTCCCGTTCTGTTGCTCAATCCACGTATATACCGGCTATGCTACCTGCTGCTCGTGCCACCCCTCCCGTTTTAAGCTGCATCTACGAGTGCCCCTTCGGCCACGGTGGCTCGGTCCTCCATTCCGCATGTGCCCACTTTCCCTGGTGCCATGTCCCGTGCTCCTCTCCTGCAGGGCCGCCTGTAAGCGTTCACACCAGTTGCAGCAGGCTGTCAGCCTGTGCTACCCGTGCCCTGCTGCCAGTCCCGAGCTGGTACGTTCAGTGGACTCTTGCCATCCTACCCACCCTCGTACCTATTTCCATCTAAGCAGCCAGTGCCCTGCTCCATGCCGCTCGCATCCTCCCTCGGCGTCCGTTCCGCAGACCGGGCCGGCTCCCAATCCACAGCCGCGTGACAGGAGGGCACAGATAACAAAGGCCTGTCTGCCCGCAGAGGGCAGCGCTGATCAAACGGGCTGGCCTGGCTTACATATTCATGGCCCACTTCACACCCGGCAGCACGATAATTAACGAGCCACAGTAGTCATTTGCAGGCCTTGTTAAAACCATTCGCCATCTCGGGAAAAGGAGCAACAGCAAATTAATCTCGTTGTGTCGCCGCCCTCCATCGCGGGCCGCTTTGAGGCCTGGTTGCCATGAGGCCTTGATTGAAGCCGGCCTGACAGGCCTCAAATCAACGGTGCAGTGATCTTAACTGATAGCCCCAATACAACATCCCAGCTAGGCCTGGGATAAGGCCCTGGTGGGGGGGCTTCTAGTAAGAACAAGTGAAGCGCTGGACAGCAGAGACGTCGGCAGCGTGAGGAGCGGGGGCGAGCGAGTGCGGCAGCCTGCTGAGCTGACCACACGCTCGTGCACAATGGCCATGTGTTTTCAATTATCGCGCCCGTGTCTGGGCACGATAATTGCAAACAGATGGCGGCCCTGTGGGTAACCGCAGGGAAAAGGCCATTGTGCACGAGCGTGTGGTCAGCTTTTTGAAGCCCCTTACATAAAGTCTCGCATAGCAGCGCTTGCGCGCTACTCGAGGCTCGACCTAAAAAAACAGAAAAATGAAAGGACTGGGGAAGAACTTGACACCGCTGTGCGTCCATGAGTTGCAAGGTTTGGGGGAGCAACCAGAGCAAGGAGGGGTTGAAAAAATAAGTGGGGTGGGGGATGTGAAAAGCGACGGGGTACAAAGAGCATGGATGTGAAAGGAGGAAGCAATATACAAGGGTGAGCTAGTCTGGAGTGTTTAAGGAAAATAGGTCAGTGGATTTAAGCAGTGGATGGAAACAACCATGCCATTAAGGATTGAAGAAAAGTTCTACTCCAGGGAAGGGGGCGAATGCAGGAAGATTAAGAAAAGTGATAGAAAGGCAAGCAAATTATATTGAGTCAAACCATGATAAGCAGTGGGCAGACCCAAATACCACTCCAATACTTGATATCGTACACAATAGGTCTATAGACAACTGATGGGTCCACATCCTCTGTGCCCCGTCCTCCATGACAGCCCAGTAGTGCTCTCCTGATGTGCAGGTGAGAAACCCACACTTGTAAGGGACAATGATGTGTGAATGAGCCCCCACTTTGGATCTCCATGATAAAGCTGCCTGACTGCACCCCACCCATGATTGAAAGACCTAGCAAACACTACTACGAAAGTACACTAATGCGTAGTCTTTTTCCCTTTTTTCCCATTTAAAAAAAAAAAAGAATTTGGGTAGAATTTATAACCGTGATAATCTTTGTATGCTTTCAAGTAAATGTATGCTGAATCTCACTAATAGGAGCAAGTAGAAGGTCTAACATCCCCTAAGATGGCTTTGCAGACTTCTCTCCTGTTGCTCATTTCTTTTGGGATGCTTCACATTATTTTTACAGTGTCCAAATGTTTGTATTTCTCAGTTAACCAGTGGAATCTGGCAACTATTTTGGCAGCATTAGTTTAGGTTGCTCATAATTATGTAAACGGCATTGTCTCCAGCTTGATATCTGGATGGGGTATTTTCTTTCTGCAGAGTTCTTTGGGGAAGCCCTACAAGTCGCAAATTTGATTCCTGGTAGAACTTGCGCATATTCTTTAATCCTTCAGCAGTAAAAGTGAATACAGTTGTGCTGATAAAAACAAACGTTACAAACTGTATTCAATTTGTGATGTGTACATGCTTGCGGCCCAGCCCGATTACAGCTTGCAATAAATCCCATGGACACCACTGACGGTGTGGGCAAAGACCATGTGCGGTCTGAGACCCGTTTATTTATAACCTCTAGCCACGCCAAGGAATGTAGAATGTAGTAATATCCAGGGCAGTGGGCTGCCCCAAAGTGTTCGGATGGCTTACTACCAGAGGCGCAACTAGAGTGAAATTTCGTGGGGGGGAGGGGCTAATTCTTCCAGCAATCGGCAGAGTGAAGTTGCAGGGGCTCTAAGAAGGGGTGAAAAAACAACAAAGCCTCGTTAACAAGTAAATGGTCTTTTAAAGACCTGTGAAGTACTCTGGTGCGGCTGTGTGTGTGTGCCTGGGAAGCTGTCTCAGCCCGGACTGACACACGACGCGGGGGGGGAGGGCTGAAGCCCTTTGAGCCCAATGGGCGTTGCGCGCCTGCTTACTACATCCCTTCCCCACTTAGCTCGTACCTCACTCCCAAACTTTGTCCAAAGTCCTTGACCCTTGGGTTTGGCCTGGGATGTGACTGCAGATTGGAACGCTGATGTGAGCAGTCTGGGCCTCTTTCCAGTTGTCCTCTCCTTAAAACAGGCACCCTCTCTTCTCCTGTGGACTGTTCTTTGGGCGCCACATTGCCACTGATCCTGTGGTTCCTCCACCATTGGTACATTCACCACATCTTGGGTCTTACCTTCCTCCTGACTCCCTTGTCCGGATCTGTGCACTTTCTTAAACCATGAAATATTTCAAAAAACTGTCTTGTCACTTTTTTTGCCCAATTCATTGTGCCAACCATGTTTACTATTTCCCATACTCCTGGCTCAAACTGCGTCCTGAACTTCCATCCAGGTCTGCGGTCTCTCAGGAGCACATAGTCCTCCAGCTGTTTTGAGGCTGCTCTCTGACAGATACTTGTCCTTATGGTGTTCCGGGCTCTCCTGGTCTAAGCGCCATCTGGATCATACTCTGGTCAGGATTCCTGTACATCCTGATTGGACTCAGTCAATGCCCTTTCAACATCAAAGCCTATGAAGGGCACAGAGTGGTGCAATGTGGTATCCCTCGGTATTCCCTCATGAACTGACGCAGGCTAACTTCAGGGTTAGTCCCTTCATGCGTGGCAATGCATAGAGTTTTTATTAGGATCTGCCTGAATCTCTCAACCTCCCTATTCACCTGGGGACCCTGAGGGGTGATGCCTGATGCCAAGGCGCTTGAGCAGGTCATGGAACTCTCAGCTCTGAAATGGCGGGCCATTGTCCTTTTGGATTTCGCTGCGAAGGCCAAATAATGCAAATACCTTTTCTATGGCTGGCACCAAATTTGCAAATGCCGTTAATTCCACAAGCTCTACAGCAGAATCTTTGGAGTACCCGTACACAATAGCCCTAGCCCTGATTGGATAAGTCACACCATTTTCAAGATGATGGGCACTGAAAAATGTGCTTTACTTCGCCTCCTGCACCTGTGAGGTGGAGTTGGCGAAGGGGGGCACACCTATTAAGTTTTCCAGCCAGTTCTCCTGCCAAACGTGGGTGTTTGAACCGGGGACTGCCATCTGCTGCTAGCAGCAAAGGCTGGAGTCTCATTACAAAGGTGGCAGGCCTTTAAGAAGCTCCCCTCTTGAGCACTGTGCCTATCCTAAGGGAGGAGATGCGGCGACTCTGCTGAGGATGTGCTTTGTTTATGGCCACAGAGCAGAGGCTCTCAACCTGTGGAGGGCAGGGGGTAGAAATATGCCTAAAGCCAGTCAGATACAACACTAGGGTTGGTAAATTTTCAGGGGGGCTCCTCTGAGGTCCATCTGAATACATGTTTTAATAAATCCAACACTGGCATCAGTGGGTTGGGTTTATTAAGAGGACTTCTTTGGTACCAAACACTCCTGGGTTCAGTGAAACCATCATGGTGCTTGGGAACTAGATTTGTTGATTTTCCAGCCTATGTACTCTCTATGGCTTCCCTGGCACTTACAATATTAAGGAATAGACTTAACTATTGTAGGGGCATATCTTCTGATGCAGATATGCCCACACCTGAGAGAGTGCCACCTTCCTTAGGGCTTGTAAGGCTTGCTAGAGAGGTGACTCGACTATACCTTGGGCAGTGCTGCATTGTCATGGCACACAGGCAGTGTGCCATATCGACTGTCGTTTTTGTCTGCACCAAGGCATGCAGGCTGCAGTGGCATGGCCTTGGTGAGGGATCCCTAGGGGTCCCTCTTCAGTTCCAATGCCCTAGGTACCATGGGTACCATTTACTAGGGACTTGCAGGGGGCTGAAGTTGCCAATTATGGTACAGTATTAGGGAAGAAGCACTGGCACAGGGAACCTGGTTGGCAGGGACCCTGTGCACTACAATTTGAAACCACATTTTCTATTCAAAAAGTGGGGTGCTAACCATGTCAGAAGAGGCACTTTCTCACTTGTGACATGCTGGACACTGCCACACAGATCATCCACGATCTCCTCCAGCCCTGGAAACCGCACTTTCTCTTGCAGGTGGACCTTCGTCTTTGCTGTTCCCTGGTGTCCATGTGCAAGCTCTGCCACTCTTCTACCCAGACTTTCAGGAATCGCCAGCCGGTGACCACATAGCATCAACCCGCTCAGAAGTAATGCTGAGCTCATGCCGTACTCTCCACAACTGAGTCGTTCCTTGTCCAGATCGCTCTAATTTTGCAGGTAGCAGGAAGGCCTGCCATGAACCCTGTAGCAATGTGTCTCTGAATTTTTTCCAACACTGCATCAGCGATTGCTTCCTCTAATTCCTTCAGATTCAGTGCCCTCGGGCAAACTCCTTGAGACGCCCAGCCGATGTACTCCTCAATCCGATAAGCATCCTCCACCATTGATTTGGTGAGGATGGCGAGAAAGGAAATCAGCTGGGTTTTTGTACCCTGGTCTGTAGACCACTTCAAATAGATAGTGCTGAAGCTGAGTCTCCACCCTTTCAATGTGAGGTGGGGGATAGGGAGCAGTGCCCTTGAACAGAGGCACCAGCAGCTGATGATCCATGACTACCCCATCTGGACTGGCATCGGCTAGTAGCTCCATAGTCTTCTTGGAATCAAAATAGGCCATTGTCTCTTTACTCAACAATGCTGACTTGATCTTCTGTGAGAAAATGGGGTTCTGTTGCAGTACCCCACACTTTTTGCCTGGCTTTTGATGCAACTTTTACTGTAGAGTACTGGGACTGTGCTGTCAGGTTCCCAGTACCAGTGTTCTTTCCCCAAAACTGATCCACAATTGGCCTTTCCTGGCCCCCTGTCAGTCCCAACAAAGGTACATGGGTACCTAGGGCACTGGGACTGAAGAGGATCCCCAAGGGACTCCTCACCTATGCTATGCAGACTGCCACTGCAGCATGCATGGCCTGGTACAGACAATGAGTCGACATGGCACACTGCTAGTGTGCCATGCCAACTAGCACTGCTTCAGATATAGATGTCCCCCTCAAGCAGGCCTTACCAGCCCTAAGGCAGGTTGCACTATAATCCCCCGTTGTGGGCATATCTGCATGAGCAGATATGCCCCTTCAATATTAGGGTCTATTCCTTAATGTTGTAAGTGCCAGGGAAGCCATAGAGAGTACATGGGCTGGAAACTTGAGTTCCACAGCACCATGATGGTTTCTCTGAACACAGGAGTGTTTGGTACAAAACTGCTCCTCTCTAAACCCTAAATGATACCAGTGTGGGATTTATTGCAACTTGTACTCGGAGGCGCCCCCTGAAAACCTACCAACCCTGGTGTGGTCACTGATTGGCTTTAGGCAGCCTGCCACACACAGGCAAGTTTCTGGACCCCTGGGTGGAGAGCCTCTGTTCTCTGGGACCAGAAACAATGCACATCCTGGAAAGGTGTCGCACCACCTCCCCCAGGATGGGTCGGGGCTCGAAGGGGAAGCTTCAAAGGCCTGCTGCCTTTGTAATGCGACCCCATCCTTCCCCCGCCACCCCCCCCGCCTCACCTGTAAGCAACAGGTGGCAGCCCCCGGTTTACACCTCCACTTTGGGCGGGAAAACCTACAACAGGAGGTGTGCCCACCTCTGCCAACTCCACACCTAAGGTGGGGGAGTCTAGGTGAAGCGCATCTTTCAGTCCCCGCCATCTTGAAGATGGGGAGACCCCCTCCAATCAGGGCTAGGTCTATGCCCCCTCCCACAGGAGGTTGGCGTAATTGAGGGTGTAGTCAACCAGGCAAGGTGCCCATTGGCCCTACCTGCTACTCCCCTAAATGCCCCTAAATTGAGTATTTAGATGGTTGCCCCAGACCTGAAAACTAGATGTGTAACGACCTAAGAAGACATCCCTGCAGCGAAGACTGAAGACGACTACTACCTTGGCCCCAGCCCTACCAGCCTGTCTCCCGCTTCCGCAAAGCTGTGACCTGTCTTGCAGCCAGCAACCTCTGAAAACCTTGGTAGGACTGCTGCCTTCGAAAAATACTCCAATCTCCAGAGGACAGCTGCCCTGTCAAGAAGAAACCAACTACATGGACTCCGGATCCAGTCAAATCTGCATCTCCTGCCCACTCTGCATCCGACACCTGTGGCCTGAGTGGCTCACCTGTCCATCAAAGTCTCCCCAGCGATCCTGACATCGAATCCAGCATTGGCTGGCCTCCATGATGGCGCCTGCAGTGTGAATCCAGAGACTTCCCCTGACCGTGACTGGCTCTGGTAAGAAGACTCTGAAGGGCACCCCTGCACCCTAAACCCCTTGGCCATGGTGAGCTGAACCGACGGTGCCCCTACGACCCCCTTACATCTCTACTTGCCTCTGCTGTCGTTGATCTCCCTCCTGCAACCTCCAGTGCGATGCCGGTTTGTCAAACAGAATCCTCATTGGAAAGCATTGGGGGCCCAATGCTGAATTTGCACCCGGCCGCCCTCTGCTGCTGGTGTATGTTCGGTGCTGCTTTGTGCGCCCCCTCCACCTCCCCCGGCCCCCTGTGCTTGACCTAACCCCCAAAGCTTGGCCCATGTAACCAATTTACTTATCTGCAAGCAGTGTGGCTTTGAGCATCCCCAGTCTTCCTTGAAACACATTGGGCCAAATTTCAGATTTTGACCTCAGCCACTGGCTGCCCCAGTGCCGTGGTTGGTGCAGTTTTGGTACTCCCCTGACCATTGCTCCGAGCTGACATTTGGTTCAAAAGATTGGAATTGTAAGTGTTGTAGTTACCTGGCAAACCGCATTGTTTTCCTCCATAGGATAATACTGAACTTATCAGAATTTGCACTGTCAACTTTTGAAAGTGCATAGTATTTTTAGTTCAAAACGTACTTACTTTATTGTGAAAATCTTGGTCTTAAAATAAAATAGGATGCATGTCTGGGTAAATGCAGGCCTCTGGCGGAGGCGTCGATATTGCTGTATTGCCATCACATTAACAGAAGCCCCCTCGTAAATGAGAGCCTTGACTTCTGACCCTGCAAAGTCCACCATGCACATGGGTTGTGGCCTCCTGTGTTGCTTCTGGGTCATCCAACGATAGCTGTTGGATGGCTTTTGTTGGGATCTGTCTCCATCGTGCTACTCTTCCCCTCTGACCACACCTGCATATCTTGGCGAAGTGGTTGAGCTTGCCGCAGCTCGAGCATTACCGCCATGGAGGTCTTCCTCACAACAGCTGTAACCGCACTCTGCGCTTTTTTGGGGGGGGGGGGGCCTAGCCACCTTCGCTCTGGTGGATATAGCATCTGCACGCTCTATTTTCACACTGGATGGCAGAATTGGTGCTTGTCTTTTTTCCATCTCCATGGCCTTCACAACTGACAGATCATGTGACCTTGCCATGATGAGGATGTCATCTAGGCTGATGCCCTGTTGCAGTACAAGGCCCCGAAGTCTTGTTTATGCACCCTTGTTTAATCTATGCCCGGTTCTCCTTGGGCTGATTTTCGGCTGTACACCTACGGGCCAGCTCGTGGAGGTGGGCATAGAATGCTTCAATAGATTTCTCCCCCCCTTCGTGCTGGCAGACCTGGCTAAGCTTGAATCTTACAATCCAGATTCAGCTGCAGCTCAATGCGGATTGAGGGCCCTCATTGCTGAATCGTTGTCATCCGCTGCCCCAGTGTTGGGAAGATGATCAAATAACTTGTAAATTTCTTCTTCTGCATAGTGGAGCAAAAGTGATCGCTTGACCGCATAATCAGTCTCTCGAGTGGGTATGAAATAATTGTTCAGTCTCCCCACCCATGTCTTCCACCGGGCTGCACCTGTTTCTAAATCAATAACCTTGCTAAGGTTGTATTGCACCTACCAGTGCATGTTAATGGGGCACCTGCTGCTGGTTGGGCCACCTGGCCAGGCGCTGCATTATCACTAGCCATGGTGGTACACCAACTGTCCTATCGCACTCCTCCCTGCCATGTTGCACTTGCACAGCTGGTGTCTGTAGCCTCTGTACGGGGTACTTTTGGACTCTCTCCCCCAGGCAGGGTGCACACCGGGCCAACAGGTTTCCTCAAATGGAGTCACCAAGCCCCCTTTTCAGGCCTATATGCTGTAATATGCCTCTAGCAGGCACCCACCTCCAAGCCTTGATGGGCACCAGCTCCTCCGTAATGCCAGCATACATTTCTTACTTCAGTCTGTTAATGTGTATTATTGTCTCCCAGCTTGTGGGCTTGTTCGATTTATTCTTATACTCTTTTTCCAGCTTCACCTCTGGGCTGATTGAACGTGCTCCAGTGTGCAGCACCACTTCAAACCCCAGTGGTGTGCCTCCACTGCCTCTATGCGGGCTCCCAACAGGGCCACTGCAGACAATTGTGTGACTTATTTTCTGTGCCGGGCAGGATCACTGGGGCGAGCATACATACCTCCACCGGCCCACTGTACACTGACTGGAGCACAGCGAGTTCATGCCGACAAGTTGGACCACTAGGGAGTGCCGACAGTACACCACGCAGCTGCCTAACCTCTCTGGCAGGGCCGCGGAGAACAGCGGTCTCTCAGTACAGAGCAGAGACCGCACCAATGTAGTGTGGGTGGCCGCCTCGTCGCCAAAATGTACATGCTTGCGTCACAGCCTGTAGGCCCAGCCCAATTATCACCGCTCGTAATAAATCACACTGACACCACTGACAGTGTGGGCAAAGACCACTTGTGGTCGGAGGCCAGTTTATTTAAAGCCTCTGGCAGCACCATGAATATCCAGGGCAGTGGGCTGCCCCTAAAGTGTCCGGCTGGATTACTACATCATGCTCTCAGAAACCGGCTGATATTAATTTACGTTGGAGATGCACCAGCGGCTTCAGGCACAACCAGGGGCTTTTTTTTCCAGGAGGCCAGCAGCTTTGAAATGCAGAATTTGCTGATGCTTGGAACAGAACTGCGAAATGGGTTCCATGTAATGTGTGACCGTTTCGTCAGTCTCTACTCTTTATCCAGCAATGCCTTTCATTGTAGGGCTTCTACACATGCTTGTAATTGGGAAGATCTGAATAAAGCTGCCTGAAGGTTAAAAGTTTTTCTATTTGAGCTCTTCTTGGACTTTATTTGGTATCACAATTGCTAATTAAGCAGCTTCTGATTACATGGAAGTGTTGTACTGTAGCTGTAGATGTGAGCTCGGGCTACAGAATTAATCTGCATCCCTTCTGTAGGTGGACTCAAGCACTATGTAACAGCAGTTGGGCAGACCACACTAATGAAGGTGTGGCCCAGAAGTATGCATTATTCTTAGAGAAACTAGATGGCTCCATGGAATGAGGGATAATCTGATCAAATTGTTGGCATTCATGTGACAGCACAATACATTTTGGAGTTCAAATTTTCTCTCTGATCTCTTTAACCTGGGGGATGCCTAGTGTTGTAGTGTGGAATGGGTAGGGAAGCAATATTCGTCCTAGGTCTATTGCTTTATCTGACATATTATAAATCAGTTTAAAACATGAGTGGCTACATGAGAATGCGTGGATGGAAGTTGATAAATTTCCTTACTCCAAATTTCAGTTCACGGTTCCTGGAACCTCGTCTAGCGCTACCCTGAACGGTCTGACTCGAGGAGCCACATACAACATCATTGTAGAGGCTTTGAAGGGCAAGATCAAGCACAAGGTTCTGGAAGAGCTGGTGACAGTTACTAGTGCTGGTAAGGAAACTATCCTTTATGCAAAGGATGTACAATCATTCATGCATCAAACCATCTGCTACCCATTTCAATTTGAAAGTGAGATTGACTTGTGTACATTATTATCCTACATATGTCATAGCTCTTCACTGACCTGGGCCACTCTGGTATGGCTTGGAATGCAATCTGTAAAGCTTGATGAAACTTGACAATGATTTTCATTGGAGAGTGGCAGCAGCATGTATGTGTATGTATATCTATAGATCTTTATCACTCTTATGTAAATCCTTACAATTGGATCCTAAGGGGAAGCAATGTAGCCAATTTAGGCTGCTAAACTGAACACCATTTTCTTCCCTCCATTTTTATGAAAATATGCATATTGAGGGAATTATGACCAGATTAAACCACTGCCATGAGGTATCACTCTGTACAAAGAAAATGTTCTGTTGGGAAATTGAAGCTGTCTGGGTTGCAACATTCAAGTAAGCTGTGCAATGCAGCCCTTTGTTTGATTTTGGTGGTGGTCCCGACTATATCCCCATGATTGAGACTGGTCTCCCCACAAATTGTAATCTCAATCTGGCCTCCTCTTTTGCGCCTTCATTGTTTGCTAAATGCCTTGTCCAGTCCATTCAGCCTCCAGTCAAGAATTTCAGACTTTCATTTCTTTAGTGAACTAAGTTTGAACTTCGTTGAACATATCGTCATCCTTCCAAGGATGTATACTAAACCTGAACACAACACTCTGGTGTGCTTTATGCAGTATTGCAAGCCACATCTAATGCAGTTTCCCCAGAGACTTGCATGCACGTTAAATTGTGTTCTTGGATTCTTCTTTTTTTTTTTAATTTTTTTTATTGGCTTTAGGAAAAGTTAAAGCAGATCAAATATTAAGTTCCTATTGTTTTGGGCAATGTGGTGGGCAATTACATAGTGGGGAGAGCTGGCGCACATCATTGGTGTGAAACTTTATGTAGCGCTGCATGAACTGGGACGTTCCAGTGCTTTATCGTTCTTTGGTATTGTTTGCTCATGATCCACTTCTTTCTTCATGTTGACATTTTCAGCTCATGAAAGTGGTGTGTTGGAAGATACCTGCCACGATATCACCACTGGCTCATCGTATGCTATTGGACAGGAGTGGGAACGGATGTCCGAATCTGGTTTCAAGCTCTGGTGTAGGTGCTTGGGCTTGGGCAGTGGACACTTCAAGTGTGACTCGTCGAGTGAGTAGCATGGATTTCTTCTGGCATCTATCATTCCTCCAGCCCACTGCCTAACTCTGACACATTTTATTGTGCGGTCTATCCATTTAGTGCCACATTCTGACCAGTCTTTGTATATACTTTACTACTAGTATAGACTTGTAGGTTTATTAAGGGTTTGATTGCCCTCAACCGTGAATCCGGGTAAATATTTCTGTGGTAGATCAAATGTACCCTTGTAAGACTGGACATTCTGCTGCTCAGAGTTACAAGGGGGGGGCACAGAGAAGACCATTGGCATTGCTTTGGGCGGGGCATAATTTGAGTAAGAGCAGGAGAATGTTACTGAGCAGGAGATGGTAGCTCAAGACCATAAAAGTAAATGATTCAATTTTTTTTCTCCTTTTCTAGAGTGGTGCCATGACAGTGGACTGAACTACAGAATTGGTGAGAAGTGGGACCGGCGTGGTGAAAATGGACAGATGATGAGCTGCACCTGCCTTGGCAATGGAAAGGGAGAGTTCAAGTGTGAACCACGTATGTGTGGGCTTATTTAATAATTAAGTCAAAATTTCACCTGGTCGAGCCTAGACCAGCATGTGCCGCTCTGCGAGACTTGTTGTAGTGCAGTAGGGTATAGAAGCCCCGCCCACTCTCCGCCCATATTTTCCATTGGCTTGTCATTGTCTGTCCTAAATGCTGGCTTCTGATTAGTAAATAGGCTTTTTAGTCCCTCCTTAGTACCGCCTCCTTCATTTGTCACCTCCCATGGCGACTGGCCCTTTTACTTTGGTTGTTACACAGTACCTGTTATTTAGTCTTTAAGCACGATTTTCTTTATCCGGTTTCGCTTACTGCAGGCACGGCATGCTTTGGTGCCTTCTTTACAACCCCGCAGTGGCGGCTCGCCGAGGGAGTGCTGCGAGGCAGTGGGGTAGTGGTACGGTGGGGGGCTAGTGGAACGGTGGGGGGGTAGTGGAGTCAGACATACGACTGACAGGAGTAAGGTAAGTAATGAAATAAATAAAACTATTTACATTGCGCTTGCTGCATTGCCGAGTTGGCGATGCAGCGAGTGCAAGGTAAATAGTTTTATTTCATTACTTACCTTACTCCTGTCTGTCGTATGTCGGACTCCACCGCCCCGCAGCACACCCTCGGCGAGCCGCCACTGCAACCCTGCCCTCCCTCCCGTTGTCTGTGCCTTTACCTCCCAGCCCTCCCTCCCCGTTGTCTGTGCCTTCTTTGCCTCCCCGCTCTCCCTCCCGTTGTCCATGCCTTCTTTACCCCCCACCTTCCCTCCCGTTGTCCGTGCCTTTATCCCCCCGCCCTCCCTCCTGTTGTCCGTGCCTTCTCCATTCCATACCCCCTTCCCCCCCCCCCCCCCCAAATCACCAGTTGTCCGTGATGCCTACTGTTTACAATGCAATAGGTCTTGCATTTACGTGTGTTTGAGCTATTGGCATTATAAATGACAATGCCTTTTATTTATGTTCTGGTTTTTAAAACCTAAATAATACGCATAGTCATTTACAATGCCAATAGCTTAAACTCGCGTAAATGCGACACCTATTGCATTGCAAATGCTTGTTAATTTCCCCCCCCATCAATTATGGCATACTGCACACTGACTGTATGCAATGTCGAAGGATTTCTGCTAATGAACGATGGGATAGTCTGGTGTAGCCAAATCTGCTTTTATAGTGTAGGGTGGGGATTTATAAAACTTAATATTAGCTATTTGTAGGTCTTGCATACCAGACCATGCTAGCTGTCTGACTACTAAAAGACCTATTGCCAGCTTTGAGTCTGCCCATTGCTCAACATTGGTTGGCTTTTTTGTCCCTCTTGCTTAGCTTCTGTGTGCTTTACTTCCTCTTCCTGTATTTGTCCCTCCCTCAGAGCATAGTCTCATTACTTGTCCTTCCACTGTTGCTCTTCAGGAGGTGTTATTTTTTTGTTAAGCACCCTGAGGCCATGCAGTTTTCCGCTGTCCCTCATATTCTTCCCTCCCACGCATTGTTCCATGTTGCGCTCTTACCTGTTTACTTCTCCCCCGCACCCCTCTATGTTGTGCTTGCCCTGGTGTGCTTCTCCGTGTAGCGCTCACCCTAGAATGCTTCCTGTCCGCAGCCCCTAATTGCTTTCTCGGTCACCTTCTCCAATGAGTGCTGCTGCTCCATCCCACCTTCTTGCTTTCCATTGATATCACTTCCCACCCTCGTTTCTCCCTCCTTCCCCCCCACCATGGTCTTTTATTTATTTTGCAGAGGACCAGTCCCCACTTAATGATGGATCATCTAGCACCTTTGCGCTACTTCCATTTCCGTTTTTTTAAGTGTATTTATTTACAGGTCTAGCTTGGATAGGTAAACTAAAAAAAAAAAAACATGTGCCATTTTGCAGGCGCTCATGCATCATCGAGCATGTGCTGGCCCACAAAATAACACCGCTTTAGCTCCCATCTCCCCACCCCCACGATGCACAGCATCTTGCAGATGCTGTACAGCGTGCCAAAAAGGCATTGATCTAGCCAGTAGCTCACAAAGGTAAGACATGGCTTTGACGGTGCTGCTTTAGGTGTAGAAGTCTGGAAGTTCAACCAAAGATTGGCGAACTATGCAGTAACTGGCATGTAGAAAATGTTGCAACATGGAATAGCAATATGGTTGGTCACCCATCCTACTTCTCTCACTAACTGCTATGCTTTGTCTTGACTGCAAGCATAAAGTCACATGTTTGAACTAGATTTGTGTTTTTGCATTTGACTACGCCTGCCTTTGCAGCTGTGTCTTAATGTCTGCAGCAGATGTGGTTAAGAGCATTGAAACGGTGTATATTGAGCCAGAACGCACATTTTTCCACAACACCTTCCAAGTAATGCTGAGTTGATCATGACGAAGCTTATTTATCGGTATGACCTTTTTGCAGGAACCGAAAATTGAGGTTAGCAAGCTGTTTGCCATCTGTTAGTGTTTCACAATGAGATTGTTTCAGGGATACTGCGGAGTCACAGAACTATGCTTGGGATCATAGAACCTTAGTAGGCAGGTACTAAGTCATTCTACCACTGGAGTGCCCGGGACCGACTAGCTATAGTATCTCACTTGCAATCCTACTCCTTCACAGAGGCACAAGTGATTAGACGCCCCATAACACAACACTCCCGACCCTCGCAGAAATCTCAGTTGCAGGACACATCCTTTCGCTCTCACTCGTCCACAATAAGTTCTGACAGACATGAAGTTTAAAATGTTTATTTTAACTATTGAGCTCTAGTATGCAGTATACGTGCCACAATAATTAAGAAAATGCCTAACACAAATACGGTCAGCATAGTAAGTGGTCCATAAATCATAAAAGGAGCTGTCCTTGTATAAGACAGGATAGCCTAACCTCCCTCCCTACAGAAGCAAAATGATTATATATCAGAAGATCTCTGGGTGTTGGCAGCAGACCATGTACCTTAGCATGCACAGACGAAAGTTTTACAACTCCGGTGCTGTCACAATGTCTTCCCTGGAAAGATCCCTCTCCAAGTGTTACCTATCCGTGCATGCCTATATATCAAAAGTATGAGTTCCCAAACAGCTGCATTTGTGTTTTGTCTAGGTGCTAGGGTCTGAACAGAATAACAAGGGGCACTGTTTGATCTGGTCTACAGTGTTCAGACTAAATCCCAGGAAAGAACCAAACGCGAAAACAGCAGGCACTGTGTGAAAGTACACTGTGGCACAAAGTAAAATGTTTGTATAGTAACGTGCGCAAAGCAGAGGGCAGTCTGCAACATGCTCATGCTAGCGTAGGGAAAACAATGGCCTGCACGGGACATGTGACCAGATTAGACTATATAGGACCTAACTGGTGTATGGATGATTTTCTATTTATTCGGGGTGGGGTGGCGGGGGTAGAGGTTGTAATGATTGTGGTTGTCTTAACTACCTTTGGAAAGGTTCATGATTGGAATTGAGATGGGCTTGCATACCTCCGCTTTTGTTTCTGTAGATGAAGCAACGTGCTATGACGATGGCAAGATGTACCGTGTGGGAGAGCAGTGGCAGAAGGAGTATTTGGGAGCCATCTGTTCCTGCACCTGTTATGGAGGGCAGCAGGTAAGCAGGCTTGTGCTCTTCCAGGTTTTGTAAGCCAATATCCAGCTGGACCACAATGTTAACATGCAAACCTTGTTGAAATGAAGTGGAGTATTGTAAGCCACAAAATCCATTCCACATAATACCGACACTTAAGCAGCTTTGCAAATGAGTCTTGTTCAGCAACTGCAATTTGAATTAATTGTGCATCTTGTAATCTGCTTGGTAAGGCCCCAGCAAGCCCAAGTGAATGATGGTTCACTCTACCTTTTAAAGGATCGGTGTTGAGAAACTCCGGATTTATAGGTGTATGGACAGTGAAAGTTTAGGGTGAAGGCTAGCTGAATAGAGTTGCTGTAGACTTCCATAGTTGCATTGCTGGAATTGAAAATGCACAACAGATTTGTTTGAGAAACATACGCAGGCTGAGTAAAGGTAGTCACATTCTGTCAACTTTTGAAGACCATGATCTGTTAGAAACAATGTGAAATTGCCCTGTTAGACTTGCATCCCCACCTTCTGCTCATTTACTTCTGTTTCCATTTTTGCTTTATTCAGTTTTCTTAATTTCATCTTTTGTTTGCTTGCAGGGCTGGCGCTGTGATAACTGCCGAAGACCTGGTGCTGGTGTGACTCCCAATGCTGATGGTGTGGTTGGGCAAACTATCTCTCACTTTTCACAGAGATATCAGCAAAACTCAAACTTTGTAAGTTTACACACCTTGTATTTTAAGGAGTGGTATTATAATTTTGAATTTGACCTGTCCTTGCTCACTTTGCACTCTGGGTATGCTCTGTTCCTGGGTTACAAAATGTTCTGGTCTGAAGGTTAAACTGATGAAAGATCATTGAATGCCAAAGTAGTGACACGGGAAGGGGTGTTAACACAAACTGAGAAGTTTAGTGTTATAGCTCTGTTAACCCTTCAACGCTTAAAGAAGAAATGCAAGGAGTTTAAAGACCTCATTGGTAAGAATTAAGAGCATAACCAGTTAGCTGCAGTCATGATTTAACATGGCTGTTTTGTTGCCAAATAACTGGCTTATGGAGAGAAGTCTGCTGCCTGCTGGGTGGGGGAAAAGTGGGCGGCCGGTAGGGGAAGACCATGAGGTTGTCACATATGCAACCGTGGCAAGTTAATGTCAACCATATTTGGAGACCGGCAGCCTGGCATTCCAGTCTTCGGAGGAGCTGTTGTCATGGCATGTCCTCTGAAGGCATTGTATGGTTGCGCAGCTGCCATATTTCTATGCAGCGCCTTTGCAAACTTTTTGTTTTTCAAAACCAAACTGGAGTTCGGTTTTGAAAAACAAAATGCGAATCACCCTGGGCGTTTTCTTCCAGGATGTGTGGTCATTTTTAGGTCTCGCCTAGGCAGCGCGCATGCACTGCACTAGGAGATGACCTTTAGAAATTGGTCAGCTTTTTTGTACGCTCGTGCGTGTTGCGGCATCCACCTTGCGGGAGCGAGCAACGGCGCACGCAGGGGCCATTTATTTTTTTATTTTTTTTCTTGGTTTCGTTTCGCGTGCCATCTGTTTTTTCTTGGCCGCGCTTGTTTATCGCGAGGACTACATGTGCTCTTCTGTTTGCTGCTCCCCATGACTCCTTCCACGTCGCACTCTCACCTCTGTGCTTCTAGCCCTCACACACATGTGATGCCACCTCTCGTCTGTGCCCCTGCACAGCAAGTTTTGCAATAAGTACTTTTATACTTTAAAAAAACGGTTCAAACAAGAACAGTGAAGCAGCAAGCATAGCAGGCCTCCAGGAAGTTTAAAACACTGCCCGACATTTCTCGTAGCTATGCTTTTTTGTGCCCCGCCCCCACCCCACTCACATGCAGTGTAAACTGGGAAAGCAAGGTGCCCCAGTACTGGCGCGAGTGCACATACCATGGAAACATCCCACAGGGTCTACCTTCATGGCAGGCATGCATTGCTAACACAGAAGTTAAAACACAAAACCACTCCAGTCAAGCGGATATGAGAAGAAATCACTGGGGTCAATGCACAGCCTCGCCCTGTTCCCCCTTTCATGTGTGTTCTAAAGTGTGACATGCTCTTTCACCCTAAGTCACAAAGACCTTAAACCTTTTTACATTCCGGTACTTTGTTTTCAAGAAACCATGAATCTGAAGGTGTCTGTCCCCATCACAGCCCCGTTTACTAACCCGTACCTGCCCGCTTGACCACTGCTCCTTCGTTTTGACCTTCGGTGGTAATTTTGCCAAAACAACAGATTGAAAGAAACTATCTATCCAGGCATTTTTCTGCAACTCTCTCTCTCCTGCACTCTTTTGTACTGCCCTCCCTTTCTCCGCTTCACCCCCAACTCATACAAACCCAAAACCATTGTGTCAGTTAACCCATTTAGCTATGTCTTTCCCTGTTTCTATAACTCCTCTCTCCCTCTGTACCTTCTCTCTCTTCACTATGCCTCTAAGTTCTCTCTCGTGTGTCTACCTGTTTCTATTACTAATCTCTCTTTCTCTATTTTGATACCTTGTCTCTCACTTTCCACTCTGCCTCTCAAAGCACAATTAACTCTCCATGTCTCTAACACTCTCTGTATCCCATCTCACTCAATATATCCTCTCTATGCTGCACATCCCTCTGTTCCCTTTATGGTTCTGTTCACTTGTCTATGCTCCAAGCATCTTTTTCTGTATTCCTTATCTAATTCTCTATAGCTGCTGTCCCTTTAGCCTACATGTTTATGGCCCCTTTCTCTACAGCACTATGTCTTCATGCCCCTGTACCTCTACGTGTGTCTCTGCATACTGTCTTTTTGTGCTCTTAAATCTGTTTACTGTCTCTTTGTGCCTCCTCTCGGTTACAAGCACTAATACTATCATTATTTTACTATCTCATAAAGTCGCTATTATCATAACACACTATCTATTCCCCCTCTGATTGTCATTCTCTCTCACTTCCTCTATCTCTCGCTCAAGCACATACATATACACAATTTCAAACTCATTCTTGCTTACTACTCTTTCTCTATAACTCTTTATCCTTCCTCTGGGTATAATTCTTTATATTCAATTACTCTCCCCTCATACTAACTCCATCTCTCTTTCTCACATGTTTATTTCTAACCCCCTATACTCGCAACATCTTACTTCAAACTTTCGTTCTCTATCGCTGATATCAATGCTTCTTTATATATTATACTAATTTCAAACTAATGTGCCCCGCTGCCATTACAAACATTGGCAAAACCAATAGCTCTAGCTAAACACTTATAAGGTCCCAAAGGCGAGACCTATTGGCTATGCCAATGCTTGTTATTTTTCTGTTCGGGACCATCAGACTTTTCCTGCCAGTACTGAACAGTCTGAGGTACTTGCACCAGCAGCCCCATGTCATCTGTGTAAGGTTTCTTCCAGTGGAGCCAGCAAGAGCAATGCCGGCAAAAGCAATACTATCCACCTGACTCTAAATAGAGCAGGCAGATGTTTCACCGAGAGTGGTGGACAGGGTAAACCACCATAAGCTTGGCGGAATACCCTGCTCTCCACAATGACAAAGACTTTAGTCACCATAGGTTTCTGGCAAGGATAAGTTCTTCAGTTGGCAGAAGGCTCACCAATACACTTTAAATCTAGAAGAGAATCCTTCAAGCTGATTCAGTAAGTTATGATTAAGGCTCCCAGTTCCGTTTTTACTGATTTTTACAAATAAATACAGACAGAAAATGTTTGTCTATTTATTTTTAAAAACAGAAAAATACTGAAATTGTGCTTCTTGTGAGTGACTCCCCATGCTGGCATGAATTCCAGGCAAAAGCTGAGCAGACCGATAGTGGGGACTTACAAAACAGGATCAGATTTCCTGAAATACAGGCATATTTTAACATGCAATTGTAGTCTAACACTAATATCCACCTATGGGTGTAGTGTTTTGTTTTGCAGCGTGAATCCTTTTCTGGATTCTGCGCTTAGCAGTGTTTGTTCTGACAAACGCCAAGGCTTATCCCACACAAGCCAGGATACAAGCTATCCAGCACAAAACAGCCCTCTACCAGAGGGGACAGTGACAGTGAGGAAAGTAATGAAACTAATGGGCATGATGGCATCATGTATCCCACTCATCCCTCACGCTCGCCTACACATGCGCCCATTCCAAGAATGGCTCACCAACAGCTGGTCACAGGAAGTTGGGAGGATCTAGTGGTTGTTACACAAAGGGTGCAAACAGAGATACAGTTGTGGGCATCCAACAACATAGCACAGGGGAGAGACCTTTCAGGGACCCAACTCCATCTGTGACAGTCACCACTGGTGCATCCCTCAACGGTTGGGGGGCACATCTCAACCAGCTGAAAGTTCATAGTCAGTGGAGCGAACAGGACTCCACGAAGCACATCAACTTTTTGGAAATAAACAGTTTATCTGAAAGAGGCACGTTAGTGATAGATTCCTTACCTTAGAATATCCCCAGGCGTCAGACTGGATCCGGAAAGTTTTTCGTTAGCAGTACCCCTGCGCGTGAGTAGGTGGCGTTGTGCGGCTCCGTGTCCGTCGCTGGCGTCGTAAGCGCTGAGATGACGTCACTGAGACTACTTGGGCGCCACCCATGCGCGCTGACGTCAGTTCTTTCTTTTTCCGCACCAGTAAGCGCAGATCCGGTTAGAGCACGTACCTTAGTCACTTTTTGACTACCCTTTTTTGAGACTTGTCTCCTGTAAGCTTTGGTTTCCTTGGTGCATGTAGGGATGCCTGGATTTAAGTCTTGTGGGGCCTGCCGTCGCAATATGTCGGTGGCGGACCCCCGCGATGTCTGCCTCTACTGCCTGGAGACCGACCACGACTCCCGGTCCTGTCTGGACTGTCTGGCCATGGCCCCGAAGGCCTTGAGGGAGCGGCACCGGAAGCTGCTGGAGGTCCGGCACTCGTGCCAGCGCCGTTCCCGGTCCAGGGGCCGTTCCAGGGAATGCTCGCAGGGCCACAGTCATCGCTCCTCGGGCTCCAAGTCTTCACCCTCGGATAAGAGACGACACAAAAAAGTCGAAGCGTGTTCGCTTTCCGACGTCCCCCCGTCGGTCCCCGGATGCAGACTAGGGGACAGGGGTTCTGCCCCTGCGGCTCCTTCGGAGCCCGGGAGTCCCGCGGCTCCTTCGGAGCCCGGGAGTCCCGCGGCCTACCCACCTTACCCGGGTCCGTCCGACTCCCGCACAGGTGCAAGAATTTCTTGCTACCATGGACCGCCTTTTTAGGCCTCGGGCTCCCGCCGGCGCGCCCTCGGTCCCGTGTCAGGATCCTGTTGGGCCGCCGGCTGATCCCGCTTCGGCGCCACAGGATCCTGCGCCGTCGGCTCCGGCAACGGCGCCACAAGGTCCATCGATGCCGGCTCCGGCCCCAGCACCACCCTCGGCTCTGCCTCCGGCGCCGCAGTGGGTGCCATTTGTCCTGCCCTTGCCCAGGTTCCAGGACCATTTTGCTCCTACCTGGGATCCGCGTTGGGACACTGCGCCGGTCCGGCCCCGGCCAGCGCCGTTCCCGACGCAATTTGTTCCTTCTCCGGCTCCTGCCCTACCGCCGCGGTCTGTGCCACATGCGGCGGAGGACGACTGGGAACGGTCCAAGGACCCTCTTGCTCGTCAGTGTGACTCTGAGCATGACTGGGCGGACGATTTGGAGGATGCCGGCGACCTCAACGTCTCCTCTGACCCGGGGTTTGCCTTCCCCCGCCTACCATGGAGGAGGGCGCCTCCTACACGATGGTGCTCCGTCGGGCAGCTGAGGTTCTCAACCTTGATCTCCCTACGGTGGCCCTCAAAACTAACCTCCCCCATTTAATGACGCCCTCACTGACGTCTTGCTGGGCACTTGGTCGCGGCCAGCCACTGGGGCCCCTGTGGATAAGAACCTCGCCAGGCGTCATTGCCCGGTGACCCTGCCTTTCTGACCACTCTCCCTACGCCTGAGAGCCTGGTCATCCAAGCTTCGATGTCCCAGAGTGCCTTCCCCACGGCTCCGCCGGATAAGGACTCCAAGAAGCTGGAGCAGTTCGGCAAGCGGTTGTTCTCTTCGGCCAGCTTGGGGCTGCGGTCGGTGAACACTGCTTGCCTTTTGGGCCGCTATTCCCACGTGGTGTGGGATACAGTTGCACAGGGTTGCCTCGGTGTCCTGAAGAGATCCAAGCTGTTGCCGAGGGTAAAGATGCGGCTAAGTTCGCCATTCGGTGTGGTTTGGACACCGCGGACTCACTAGGTAGAGCGATTTCTACGACTGTGGCGCTTCGTCGCCACGCCTGGTTGAGATCTACCGGGTTCTCGCCAGATGTCCAAAGCTCGCTCATGGACATGCCCTTTGATGGCACTCGCCTGTTTGGCGATAAGGCCGACAGTGCGCTGGAGCGTTTTAAGGACTCGCGGGCCACGGCCAAGTCCTTGGGTCTTTCCACGAAAAGCCCAGCCACTCCTGGTTTTTGTTCCTTTCGTGGCCACGGAAGGGGCGCCCAGGCACGTTCCTTCAGCAAGCCTGTGCAGAACCAGCCTCAACGCAGCCGCGGTTTCCGCAGGTGCGGGTCTGGGAATCAGCGTGGGGGTCAGTCCACCTCCGCCCCCGCTGCTTCTGCCTCCAAACCTTCCTAATCCGAGCTTTGGGGGGCAGCCCACGCCAGTGGGTGGCAGGATCCGCCATCATCTCCCCCACTGGCACGCTATCACATCGGACAAGTGGGTGTTGCAGATCATCCGCAGGGGTTACGCACTTCCCTTTCGCCCCTCCAGCCATGCCACCTCCGTTCCACCGCATGTCGGGGGACCACTTGGCACTTCTCCTGCAGGAAGTCACGGCCCTCTTGGCCAAGGGGGCCATCGAGTGTGTTCCTGGGCCAGAAGTAGGGAGTGGTTGTTCCCACTACTTTCTGGTCCCAAGAAGGACAAGGGGGGCTTGCGCCCCATCTTGGACCTCAGGAATGTCAATCGCTTCCTCCGGAAGGAGAAGTTCAAGATGTTGACTCTGGCTCAGGTCTTGGCTACCCTGGAGACTGGATGGTAGCGTTGGACTTGCAGGACGCCTATTTTCACATCCCCGTCCTGCCGGCCCACCGGCGTTACCTGCGGTTCACGGTAGGCCAGGAGCATTTTCAGTTTGCCATGCTCCCCTTCGGCCTTACCAGCGCCCCTCGGGTGTTCACGAAGGTGATGACTGTGGTCGCAGCTCATCTGCGCAGGTCAGGGGTGTCAGTCTTCCCCTAACTCGACGACTGGTTGTTGAAGGCTGGCTCGCCCCAGGCAGTCGTCACCCACCTTCAGACTACGGCTGACCTCCTGCATTTGCTGGGGTTCTCCATCAACGTGCCGAAGTCGCACCCGAGTCCCTCTCAGAAGCTCCCCTTCATCGGAGCGGTTCTGGATTCGATGCGGTTTCGGGTTTATCCTCCCGAGCAGCGAGTCCGGGATATTCAGGCTATGATTCCGATCTTTCAACCTCTATCCCGGGTTTCAGTCAGGATGACCCTCCGGCTCCTGGGCCTGATGGCCTCCTGCATCCTGCTGGTGCAACATGCCAGATGGCATATGCGGGCTGTGCAGTGGGACCTGAAGTTCCAGTGGGCACAGCATCAGGGCAACCTGTCCGATCATGTCCAGATCTCGGAGGGCACTGCACGACAATGGCAGATCCTTCTCCCTTCCCCAACCGGAGCACAGTGGTGACGGATGCGTCCCTCCTGGGATGGGGTGGCCACTTGGGAGAGGCGGAGATCAGAGGCCTGTGGTCTCCGGCGGAGTCCCGGCTCCATATCAATCTTTTGGAGCTTCGGGCGATCCGGCTTGCACTGCAGGCATTCCTTCCCTCTGTCTGGGGAAGTGTAGTGCAGGTGTTCGGACAACACCACCGCCATGTGGTATTGCAACAAGCAGGGCGGGGTGGGGTCGTGGACCTTATGTCGGGAGGCTCTGCGCCTCTGGACTTGGCTGGAACGTCAAGGCATTACCTTGGTGGTTCAACACCTGGCAGGTTCTCTGAACGCCAGGGCGGACCAACTCAGCCGCCGGTGCTTGATGGATCACGAATGGCGTCTGAACTCGGACGTGGCGCAAGGTCTCTTTCTGCAGTGGGGAGAGCCTTGGTTAGATCTATTCGCCACCGAAGAGAACGCGCAATGTCATCAGTTCTGCGCGTTGGAATTTCCAAGGCGGCACTCGCTCGGCGACTCTTTTCGTCGCGAGTGGAGTTGCGGTCTGTTGTACGCCTTTCCGCCTATACCACTTCTGCCCAGAGTGCCGAAGAAGATTCGGTGCGACCGGGCCCAAGTCATTCTTGTGGCTCCGGATTGGGCACGAAGATACTGGTATCCCGAGCTACTCAACATGGCGCTCGATCCCCCGATACGACTGCCTCTTCGGGAGGATCTTCTGTCGCAGCAGCAGGGGACGGTCCTCCACCCAAACCTGTCCAGCCTCCACCTCCATGCGTGGAGATTGAGCGGCGACAGTTGACAGCTTTCGATCTTCCTCCCGAAGTATGTGATGTCATTCTGGCAGCCAGACGGCCCTCCACTAAATCGGTATACGCCTGCAGGTGGAACAAGTTTGTGGCATGGTGCACAGCGAAGGCTGTGGATCCCCTTTCTGCCCCGCTTTCTGAAGTCCTTCTGTTCCTACTATCCTTGGCCCAGCAGGGCTCTGCTCTGGGCACTATCAAAGGTTATCTTTCGGCCATCTCTGCCTTTCTCAGGCTTCCAGATCAGCCTTCCTTGTTTAAATCTCCGGTTGTTAACCTTTTCCTGAAAGGCATTACGCACACTCTTCCTCCCGTGCCGTTCATTATGCCTCAATGGGATTTAAATCTTGTCTTGACATATCTGATGTGCGCTCCCTTCGAGCCCCTTCATACCTGTCCTTTGCGTCTTCTTACTCTCAAGACGGCTTTCCTGGTAGCTATCACCTCTGCCAGAAGAGTGAGTGAGCTCCAGGCTCTTTCTTCCAAACCTTTCCTTTCTGTTCATCCGGACAAGCTGGTTTTAAGGACCCGTCCTTCTTTCTTGCCAAAGGTTGTCACGCCCTTCCACGTCGGGCAGACCATCACTTTGCCCACCTTCTTTCCGCATCCTTCAAAAGGGGGAGAGGCTCCACCGTCTGGACCCAAAAAGTGCGCTCTCGTTCTTCCTGAAGCGCACTCGACTGTTCCAGGTGGAGGACCAGCTCTTTGTTGGCTACGCGGGCGCCAAAAAAGGTCTGGCTGTGCACAAACGGACCATCTCTCGGTGGGTCGTTCTCTGCATCAAAGCCTGTTACTCGTTGGCTAAGAAGGAGCCTCCTGTGGGGCTGCGTGCCCATTCTACCAGGGCGACAGCAGCCACTACTGCCTTGGGACGCGGCGTCCCCTTGCAGGATATTTGTCAGGCAGCTACGTGGGCCTCGCTGCACACGTTTACCAAGCATTACTGCCTTGACAGTCCGGTCCGGAGAGACGGCTTCTTTGGCCGTTCTGTTCTCTGACTTTCTGGTGTAATCCATTCGCAGACCCTCCACCGGGGTTGGTATTGCTGGGGTATCTATTCTAAGGTAAGGAATCTATCACTAACGTGTCTCTTTCAGATGCACAAGTTACTACTTGTGTAACGATATCTGTAAGAGACATTAGTTAGTGATCGATTCCTTACCGCCCCACCCATCCTCCCCGTTCTGCGAACTGATTTCTAGGGTTAAGGTCATCCCTTTCAGGGCCCTAGTTTCATGGCACCAGTGGTCAGTTTCTTGCATGGCTCTGCGTTCCTGGCGCAGAAAGTCGTGTACAAAACTGACGTCAGCACGCATGGGTGGCGTCTAAGTAGTCTCCGTGACGTCATCTCGGCGCGTACGACGCCAGCGACTGACGCGCAGGGGTACTGCTAACGAAAAACTTTCCGGATCCAGTCTGACGCCTGGGGATATTATATTCTAAGGTAAGGAATCTATCACTAACTAATGTCTCTTACATATATCGTTACACAAGTAGTAACTTGTGCTTCTGGCACTCAAGGCATTCCAGAAACATATTCGGGGGGAAAAGCATCTTAATACAAACAGACAATACAACTACAATGTTCTACCTGAACAAACAGGGTGGAACAAAGTCTTTTCCCCTAAGCAAACTTGCACAGGAAATCTGGCATTGGGCAATACCCCAACAAATCATTCTACAGACCGTACATCTTCCAGGGGTAGACAATATCACAGCGGACCAACTGAGCAGACAAAACTGCTCCCACGAATGGGAGTTGAAACGGACAACAGTACAGTATCTATTCAACATCTGGGGGACACCAGTGTTGGACCTGTTTGCAGCAATGCAGAACCAGAAATGCCAAAGCTTTGCCTCGGTTTCCACACCGCCTGTCAAAGGGAAATGCGCTCTCACTCAATTTGGTCTCAGACATTTGTTTACGCTTTTCCACCAATACCCTTGATGAGAAAAGTGCTTCAAAAAGCAAAGGAACCAGGAACAAACATGATTCTCATTGCCCTTCATTAGCCAAAACAAACATGGTACTCAACTCTCCTAGAACTATCCAAATGGGAAATGGTCCGGATCAAAGCAGAAAAAGACCTGTTGACAGTGCAGCAGGGACAGATTATTCACCCGGAACCAGCAACGCTATAAGTAACAGCCTGGCGCCTGAATACATAGAATTTGGGCATCTCAATCTACCGCTAAGAACCATGGAAATTCTAAAAGGCAAGAAAACAGTCAACAAGAAAATGCTATACAGCAATATGCCACATGGTGCACCGCTAACAACATTACTAATTCAATCAATACACAAACGGTTATTACATATCTTACTTACCTCATGGACAGCAACATCAACTTTTCCAGCCTTAAAGTGCACCTTGCTGCCATAGTGGCATACACAAGAGGAAAAACATGCAAAAGTTTTTTTACAAGACCAGTCATCAAAAGGTTCTTAGAAGGAGCAAAAAGAATAGCTCCACCAAGAGCGGCTCCTGTACCAACATGGAGTTTAAATACAGTACTTTCTCAACTGATGACAAAGCCCTTTGAACCCATGCATACAGCGGACCTCAAACATATTACTATAAAAACAGCCTTTCTCATTGCGATAACATCACTACGAAGAGTAAGTGAACTGCAAGCTTTAACGATACAAGAACCTTACTTGCAAATCCACAAGGATAAAGTAATCCTAAAAACTAACCCACAGTATTTGCCAAAAGTAGTATCCAAGTATCACTTCAATCAAAACATTCTGCCATGCTTCTTCCAGAACCCAAAAACTAAGGCCGAGAGAAGCCTCCATACCCTGGATGTAAGGAGGGCTTTATTGTATTTGCAGACAACAGAACATATCAGGAAAACAAAGCAATTGTTTGTTGCTTACGCTCATACCAACACAGGATCAGCTGTCACAAAAGCAACTATTGCAAGATGGATAGTACAAGCTATCCAGTTATGTTATTCCAATGCCAAAAAGGAACTAACAATGCAACCAACAGCTCACTCCACTAGAAAGAAAGGAGCCACTCTGGCATTTATGGCCAATGTATCCATTGATTCCATCTGCGCAGCAGCAACATGGGCATCACCACACCTTTTCAAAGCATTATTGTGTGGACATACAAATGAATAAGGATGCTCAAATTGGACAAAGGGTGCTCCAACACCTGTTTGCAAGGTCTTCCTTTCACCACAGTCTCCCAGACACCGCTACATAATCTAATGCACAGCATGTGAATTCAGAATAGGATTCGCGCTGCAAAACGAAATGGTTACTTACCAGTAGGAGTAGTTTTGCAGCTTGAAGAATTTTCTGGATTCACATGTGACCCACCCGGCCTCCCCTACAAGGAAAACAAACAGGTGGGGAAACAAAGGACTACATCAGTATTGTAGTATTGTTCAAAAACCATCTCAAGGATTACAAAACATAATCAAAACAGAAAAAAATCTGAAGATGGCCACCACGCACGTCGACCTCCAGGATACCGTCTGACGTCACACAGGGGACGTACCTGGCACCAAATGGTGGTCGACAGCGACCAAAACAAGAGAAAAAAAAAAAGACCCTTCCGGACCCAACCACTAGATGGCGGAATAATGCACAGCATGGGAATCCAGAAAATTCTTCAAGCTGCAAAACTACTACTGGTAAGTAACCATTTCGTTATGTGGCTGCTTAATATGCTAAAATGTGACCGGCATCAATGTATGCGTGCACGTTAAATATGCAAATATACCATTTTACGACTCCATTTATTCACAAAATAAATATGGATAGATGCCAATAAGGGAGCCCAAAAATAAATCTGAATAAATAGACCAATGTAAAAAAAATACCATAAAACCGAAAGCCCTAGTTATGATAATCCAGGCAAGAAGAACCTCTGGTTATGAAATGCATCATAGGGCTCAAGAGCAGCATTACCTTAACATGATCTTTAAATGTTAAACGCAAATCATTGACTCCATTTGGAGAGGTCATGGGAATATCCGCCTTTATTCTTAAATCATCTTTTACACCAAATATAGGTGCAATGTTTTGGCACTTTAGGGGTTTATTAAATTGTTTGAAATGGGTCCAACTATCTAAAGAAAACTATCAAAATTAGATTATGGGAATTGGAGTAATTAAACGTGTAGAAATGCAACCGAACTAAAGTGCTAATTGTGTTTAAGTGCTGCCATGTATGGTATGGCTAAGCTGTCAAAGGACCGCGTCCAATGGTGCTAGCTCTGAATCAGTTAATAGTTCTATAGATGCCTCTGACATTTGTGTTAACCAACTCGCTGCTGTTCATTTTTAAGACTAGTGGAGTTTGATTGGAAGGTGTTTTCTAAGGCATAATGTGCCTTCAGAAGTAGCTAATCTGTTTTTCTAGTGTCGTAGTGATGGGCTGTCTAACACAAGTCATGTCCGATTTACAGGATATCCACAGAAGAGAATTGTACATAAAAACTTTGTGTACATGTCATTGAAAGTTTGTGTAGAAAGCTGGCTCTTTATACAGTGTACCAAAAATACACTGAAGAGTCCGGGCAAACGCCAAAGGAGTAAGGGGCACAAATTCCACCCCAAATGTTCTTTTGTGGTAGTGTGGATGAGCAGTTGGGCATATCAGTGGGTAGTGCTAAGCATTTATTGTACACACAAATGTAGTAAGACACGCACTCAAGGAAATCGAACACCAATTTACAAAACTTTTACTTTCATATGAATTTCGATACCAAGATCATTGGAATCAGGTAAGTACTTTTCGTGTTAATGAATTTCAATTATTTTCAAAAGTTGACACCATGCAATTTTTGGGAGATGTAATGTTTTCCTATGGGGGGAAAAACATACTGTATTCGGGCACTTCGCAGTGACTTGCGGGACCAATCTCCTAGACTGAAGGCGATTATGGGGCAAGGTCCAAAGCCAAACCAACAAGTCACCTCGAGGCTCTGGGGCATCCGGGTGCAGAGGTGTTACGGCATCTGGTGTCCCATTCACTTTAATGGGGAACGGTCTGGATGCAAAAAGGCTGAGACTGGGAGACCAGTCGGGCTGAACCAACAAGGGGGCTTGGGGTCTCACGATGCTCGGGGGTGTGGGGGACACCTTTGGTCCTCTTCTCGGGCCAAGGCGGCTGGCTGCAGAGGTGTTCTGAAGCGTCTGGGTTTCGTCACTGGAGACACTTGTGGTAGAGGCTGCAGGTGGCATTGATGAGTCCACTCTGGGCAAACCCAAGGTGGGTTTTGTCTCTGGAGGGTTAGGGGACCACGCTGGCACTGTTAGCTCACTTCAGCTCTGGCTAGAGGGCACCAGTGCAGTGGTGCATTCCCGTGTCTGGTTTGTGATGGTCCGGATTCCTCCATTCTTTTTGAGTGCCTGCAAGATGCAGGTAAGCCGCTCCGCTACTCCACGTGAGTTCCTGGGTCTTTGTTAAATGCAGGCAGTCATCCCAGGCTTTTGGATGCACAGCAGCTGCAGGGCGCAATGACTTTAGCGCAGTCTGGTGGGAACAGCAGACAGGCAGGGTGGCGCCAAGTCAGTTAATTCTCCAGTCCTTGCTTTTCGCAGCTCTTCGGTGCCCTTAGGTCGTCAGGAATCTGATTTCCTGGTGCCAGGATCTCCCCTAAATACTAGATTTAGGGGCGTTAGGGCAGTGTAGGGTAGTGTCCAATGGGCTACTTACCCCTGGGGTCACTACACCCCCTATATGACCACTTCCTTCGAGGAAATGGGTATAATCCTGTCCCAGAGTTCCTCATTCTGCTGTCACTAAGATGGCAACTTTACCAGCCTTCCCGTGTGAAACTCTCCTCCAGAGCAGGCATAGTTTCTAACCTCCTGAGAG
The DNA here is from genome assembly GCA_963921515.1 of Calotriton arnoldi. NCBI lineage: Eukaryota > Metazoa > Chordata > Amphibia > Caudata > Salamandridae > Calotriton > Calotriton arnoldi. Next base: position 397,646 of record CAWUFW010009179.1, read on the forward strand.
CATGGACACTCACCCCCCTGTGGGTCAGAAACTAGTCTGTGGTGGCAGGCTGGACTGGACCAGTCCGCCAGCACACTAGAGGGCTGGTAGGTTTCAGGAGGCACCTCTAAGGTACCCTATGGGTTCATGTATTAATACATCCATCACTGGAATCGGTGTGGGTTTATTAATATGCGGTGTTTGATAAGACCATATGTTTCAGTGAAGCCATTAAGTAGCTGGGGAACCTTTTTTGACTAGTGCCCAGTCAATACCTTAAGGTAGCTTCCCTGCTCACTTGTAATATCCACTATTGGAACTAGACATCACAGCGGCATATCTGCTTCGCCAATTGCAGCACAATTCAACAAAACCTTATTTTGGGGATGGAGCACTGGCACAGAGGTCTGGTTAGCAGGCCTCCGTGCACTGTCAATCGTAAATGTGCATCCAGTAGCTTAAAAGGGGGCAACAAGTGTGTGGGGGGAGGGGATTAACTGCAACAAAGGCCCAGTGTCCTACAGTTTAAGCTGACAAACACCTATTTAATGTGAGAATGTCTGGTAGAGGGTGCAAATTCTTGGATATTTTAATCAGTATATTTTAAAGTACTCTTTTTCATATTAAAAGTCTGAAGAAAGTTCTTTCAGATGTAGACGTAGTTTCCTGAACCAACATTTAAAATAGTCCTTTACTAGGACGTTAGGCTCTTGGGGAAAGAAATGGAATTGGAAAGGTCGGTGTGACACAAAAGGAAGTTGACATTGCGAGTCCACATGACTTATGCTACGCTTATCATTGGGGTGTGGAGGGACAAGAAATAGTCCAGTCTTGTGGCTAATCTGTGTGCAGGTGAGGGAAATGTTTGAAAGACTTGTAGAGAGACAATCTGAAGCTAATCACATGATAGAATCTCTAACTATTAACAGAGATAAGCGTTTGTAATAGTAATGAGCTGTAGAGCAAGGCTTATCATTTGAATGGGCCCATAGCATCAGTTAAAGAACAGGAGTTGCTTGGATCAAACTGTTTTTTATGCAGTGCAAGGTTGCAGATATCATTAGTGCAGGATGTCCACTGACACGAAGACCCAGGTAGGAATGTGGCACTCTACCCCCCAATGTTGGCTACTTTACTACCCGAAAGTAGGCCAGAGGGACTCTTTCCTAATTTGTGTTGGGGTCCATGGAAAAACGTCCATGTCGCTGGTGTAGTGGGCATTCTTCAAGACGTTGTATTCACAAAAAATGGTGATAGTGAGGCCATGCCTACATTCAAACCTTTACCAGTTTCTCTGATTCCATCAGTTCTCGTGCATGCATTTCAGTGTATCACGTTGTAGCATAACTAACTTTTTTTTTTTTTTTTTTTTTTTTCCCCCACCTAACAGAATTTGAAATGTCCCATCGAATGCTACCTGCCCTTGCAGGCTGATTCAGAACCTACAAAAAGAAATTAAAAGCCAAGAATATGCAGAAAAATGCCTTCTGTCCCCACTCGCCTTGAAAGTATGACTACAGAAGAGGAGTGATATCGGACCAAGCCTTCTGCTGTTTGGGCAACTAATCCCCCACCTTCAGCTCTGCTTGCAGCTTCACCCAAGTGTCACTGAACATTTATTTTTAAAGACTTCTCACCCCTGAAGTGTTGGATACCGTTCAGTATTTTGTCGTTTTAAAGGTGCTTTTTAATCTATTGTTTCTGCAGTGGGGACTAAGGGATTCAAGGACACTAAAAGTATTTTTACTGGAAGCACGGAGTAGATTCCAAAAAAGTAATCCCCATTTCCCTTCAGGAAAAACCGTTGTGTTGGAACTCTTAATTCTTTTGGTGCCAGTCCAAGTTGGAAACTACATCAGATGACCCTCCCTCACCCCTCCTCCCCCACCAGACATTCCAGTCCAAAACAGTGATCATTGGTACCCAGTCTTAATTTTTGTGATTCCCAGTAATTATTTTTATCTACATCTTTTCTCCTATGTGTTATTTATCAGTTTATCCCTCCCATGCGTCTTTTTTTTTTTTTTTTTCCCTTTGGAAAAATTTGTACTGAAGAATTTTTAGTTTGCAAATTTTACATGCGGAATTTGGTGTAATTGTGGTTTTTATACTGTACATGGCAAAGCTTTACTACTGTGGAAAGATAACACTTTTAATAAAAAAATGATCTTTGGATTAGTGTTCTTTAAAGTTCTTTTGACAGATTCTTGCCTCACAATATCTATGCCCTCCACTAATTCTATGTATGTTTCCCAGATGGGTGGACCTAGTGAGATCTCTATCTTCCAGCAGTGTGAGCCATTTCTATTCTGCATATTCCTTGCACCTTTATGTCACAGCTTCTCATCCTATCATCTTGAGAACGTGAGGGCAAATGGCAACCATGACCTTGCACCCTGTGTTGGGTTACCTTTGGAACATCCGTCTTGCCAGATCTATATATATATATACACACACACACACACACACACACACACACACACACACACACACACACACACACACACACACACACACACACACACACACACACACACACACACACACACACACACACACACACACACACACACACACACACACACACACACACACACACACACACACACACACACACACACACACACACACACACACACACACACACACACACACACACAGATTGCTCCATCCAGTAACCTCAAAGGAAATACTCACTGAGGTAAACTGGGGTTCTGCATGTTTCTGGATTCACATGCTGTGCATTAGTACGCCATCTAGTGGTTGGGTCCAGAATAGTCCCTTTTCTTGGGTGTCATCAACCATTTGGTTACTATGTCCCTCCTTAACTGATGTCGGGCATATGCCTGGAGAATGACTGCATCCAGACCCAACAGCAGAAAAAAAGAATCTGAAGATGGCAGAGGGAGCTAACAAAGGCTGCTTCCCACACACGGTGGGGAGCGTACATGCTACATTCGTATGTCGGCGGCATTCGCACCCTGTAAGAGGCAGTAAAACGCATAAATGTATTGGAACTAAAGACAGTTTTCCTGGCCTTCAAACCCTTTCAGCCACAGATCAAGAGGAAGGTAGTGCAGGTTCAGACTTGTGGTAGTGTTGTCAGTCTGACCCTGCATGGTATTGTCAGGAGGGAGGGTTAATGTTTTAAAGTTCATGTTTAGAAACTTTCACTTAACATTAATGTCAATACAATGTAGTGATCTAATGTATTCAATTGAAACACCGTCATATGTTAAACACTTTCTACATTTTTAAGTCTTTATCATGTTACGTTTTTTTTGTTTTTTTTTACATCCCAAATATTTGAAAGGTACTTGGGGGGATGAGCTAAACCACTGGTTTGGGCTTTGCTCCACTGCAGAGTCATTTTGAGACTAGGACAGAGTGAGCAATTGCCCAGGCTCAACCTTCCACTTCCAAGGGGCCTGGCCCCTGCCCGCCTTGCACATGCACACGAATGGACAATTGCGCTGGCAGTTTGCCAGGGTGGGTGGTTGCTGCTTATCAACCACTTGACATGGTCTAGTTTGTTTCTGGTATCTCTGCCGATATTGCACTCGGGGATGCAATACTTTCCAATACTCATAGCAGGCCCATCTTGTCTGACTTTAGGAATTGGCCCATCTTGTCCTTCTCTTCCATTTTTGTCCAGTTGTTCGCAACGACCCTTTGAATCGGTTGCTGCGGATCTGCATTCTGATCGCAACTTCATCCTTCTCTTTAATTCTTTGTCTTGTCAAGGTTCCCCATTCTGAGATAAATGTAGTCTCGTACGCACACTCTAATGCAGCAGTTGGGCCTTATTCTCACATCCTGACATTGGATGTGAGACTGCTGTGCCTCATAATTAGTTTATTTTAGGTTTGACATCTAATGGAGGGTGAGGTGGGAGATGTTTTTGTTCAACTTGTCTAAACTAGCAGAAGGTGAAAGTCACTTGCCTTAATATTTTCCAGATGTTTGCCATGGCTTTTAAAATGTTAAGAAACCTAATCAAAAATTTGCTGTTGCTTTCTTCCCAAGAAAGATTGAGCAGATTTGCTTTGAGGGCATCAATTTACGGTTTAATTCCCATGGCAGGGCAACCGGACACGTTTCACTACCTGGGAGTTGGGGTGTTTCATTGATCAGTCAATTTGTTTAACGGTAATCTGGCAAGGGCTATTATGCCCATCGGGTCAGTTTTCCTTCTGGTGCACGTTTCCACTGTCATGGGCCACAAAGCCCTTCTCGTGATGGTGGTCCCCTTATAGGTCCTGCCTCCCTTCTCTCATGAGTCTCTCGAACGGAAGAAGTCCGTGGAGGACTCTCGTTGCAGGGTAGCATTGTCAAACCTGTTGCCAAAAGACCAGGGTGGTCTTGCAGTCCCAAATATGGAGCAATACTACTTTGCCTCCCAGCTCCAATGGGTGGCCAGGTGGTTGGCAGGCTCACATCTGTCGGACACAGTCACTCTGTCGTTGGCTTGGACTCTCCTAGCGGTCATTTGGTTCTTTCACCCTTGCACCAGTGAGAAACCACCGAAATTTCAGCTTCTTAATGTTGCATTACGTTGCTACAGTCGGTCTACCTTACCCAATCCGTGATTTCCCTCTACGCTCCGGCAATACCCCTGCTCGGCACACCTAGAGGCTGCGCCACGACCACAACAAAAGAGCTTCATGCCTGGCTTTCACACCCTGGGCGGGACCTATACAGAGATGGTGCTCTTGTACCTTATGACACACTTGTAGATGAGGGCGTGCACACAGGTCAATTTCTTCATTACAACTCATTAATTGCTACTTTAGGCACCAAATGGGGCAAAATGCTACAGGAACATTCCATGCACCTTATCGTACAATAATTGCATGTTATGGGAACTGGTAGGAAACTCGCATGCTGCTCGCAAGCTAGCTGTGCCAACTCATGGCATCTGATAGACATCTAGCCACAGATTCCTTCACTTAGAATATCCCCAGGTGTCAGACTGGATCCGGCCAACTTTTTGCAGCAGCACCTCTGCGCGCTGGGGGGCGGCGCCGCGTGGCTCCGCCCTGATGTCGTCCACGGACATTACGTCAGCGAAGCCATATAGGACCCCTCCCGGCGTGCTGACGTCAGTTTCCTTCTTTTTCGCGTCCCGACGCGGATCCAGGAGTAAGCGGTTCCTCTGGCCTGTTATTATCAGGCCTTTTCGACGCCTTTGGCGTCAGGGAACAGTGTGTGATGCCTTCGGGCTTTAAGGCGTGTGAGACCTGTGCACGGCAGATGTCGGCTACAGATCCGCACGCCATTTGTATGTCTCGGAGTGCACCACGACTGAGTGACGCCTGCCGACAGATGCGGCCGAAGTCCCTGCGGGAGCACCGGCTGAAGCTGTTGGCCGCCCGGATGTCCCGCTCTCTGCCTCCGTGCCGCTCTCTTGGGCTGGGTCTTCTGTTTGCGTCCGCTCACTGAGTCGTTCCCGCGGACGTCATCCGCCGGACAAAGGTAAGCACAAGTCACGGAGGTCGCCGGCCTCACATAAACGTGATGACTGGGCCCATTGCTCCCGTTCCAGTCCGGACACAGGCCCCCAGGAGTCCAGCCCCGTCTACCCACCCTTTCCCGGTGCGGGGGTGACTCGGTCCCAAATGGAAGCCTACTCCAAGGCTCTGCACTCCATCTTTGGGTCACCTCCTCTCCCTGGCGCGCCTTCGGGCCCCACAGAGGAGGTAGGCACTCAGGTCGGATCATCGCTGGCGGTTTCGCCCTCGGCGCCGGCCGAGTGCCTCGACTCCGATTCTGGAGTCGCTGAGACGTCGGGACACGGCCCAGAGGGGCCTCCCCTTCAGACGTCCAGCCCTTCTGCCCTGTCTCCGCATAGCCCTTTGCGGCTCCCTGCGTACACATCGGAGGCGGCTGCACCACGAATGTCGACTCCTGGTCGACATCCTCCCTCTCCGCAGCTCTCAATGGAGGGAACATCGACGCCGGTCCGTGACACGGCCGGGTCGCCTCTTGTTGAAGTCAACATCGGTACGACTCCGTCTCGACGTTGGTCGACGCAGGTGCCGGTCCCTGTTCCCCTGTTTGAAGAGGACCCAGACCCGGAGCACCCAGGGTTGTCTCCACGCCCTTTGGCTCCGATGCCCCTTGGCAATGGCCCCTTGCTATTCCAGCTGTGGGGCGCGTTGGCTTGCAACCGTCCCCTACCGATGGCCTGTTGTCGCCACCCAGAGTGCCTACTGAGGCTGGCGCAGCATTTTCAAGGGCTATTCGCAGGGCTGCAGCTATTTTACACTTGCACACACCCCCCCCCCCCATCAGTCTTCTTGACTTCTAATCCATTATTGGATCTTCTCCACCAGTGGGCGGTGGACATGGAGCCCTTGCTGCCTTTTGGCAGGTTGTTGTTGGACACCCTTCTTGGCACCTGGGCACGGCCCTCCTCGGGAGACCCTGTGGATCGGGCCGTCGCGCATCGGCATCGTCCGGCTCCAGGGGACCCTGCCTGTTTGTCTCTCCATGCTGGGGCTTGGGGCCGAGTAGTCCAGGTGGCTTTTGCCACGCAGCCTTCCTCTCCACTTCGATTGCTGCCTCCCACTAGGGAGTCTCGTTGGTTGGAGGCATGTGGCTGCCATATTTTTGCATCCACTGGTTCGGGCATCCGTGCTCTGAACACAGCTTGCGTGTTTGACCGGGCTTCTTGTGCCCTTTGGGACTCCGTCGAGTGTCTTCTTCCTGCTCTCCCCAAGAGTCCTCGTGCTGACCTGGCTCGTCTCCTTCATGTAGGCCAAGAAATGGCACACTTTACCATTCGGTCGGCCATCGACACCACAGACTTGGTGGGTCGGGTGATGGCCAGGTCCGTTGCTCTGCGTCGCCATGACTGGCTGCGCGACAGGGGTTTCCCTGACAATGTTCAGGAGAGTCTTCGGGATTTGCCGTTTGATGGAGTGTCCCTGTTTGACCACCATGCGGACTCAGCGGTCAACCGCCTCGTGTCTGACCTGCCATGATTTTGCTGTTCTAGTCAGTTTGTGGATTTTTTCCTCCCCTGTGCAGTAGTTGTCTGTTTAATGTGGGCCCTGGGTTCATGATGTAATACCCAGACGGCCTCGGCGGATTCTCGCCTTGGTTGCTTCTCTTTATTGCGGCTAAAAAGGCTGCTTATGTTTCTGTTGATCCTCTGTCTATGGGTTTACGCTCGAGTGCCCCTTGTTGGGGTTGGGACTTACACTATGTGGGGTATTTGTTGGCTATTGTATAGCTGCCTCCCTCACGCGGAAGGCTTGGTAGACTCCTGTGGAGTCTTTTTCAAGCGACTGTCCTGCGGATGTGACTAGTCTTTTTCTGCTGTTGTGGTCCCTTCCTCTACCTTATTGCAGCCCACTGGTTGGCAGATGCTCACTTTCTGGAGGTTCTGCCTCATTTGCCTCTTCCAGGAGTGTCTTTTCAGCTTGGCACTCCTTGGCTTTTTCTTGGCTACCCTTATCGTCAGCCACTGTCCCTTGGACCACCTTGTTCCATTTCGGGCAAGTCGGGATGGCCGAGTGGTCGAAGCCGTTGCGTTCAGGTCAGTCTCCTCTGGAGGCATGGGCTCGGATCCCGCTTCTACCATCGTTCTTGCGGACGTCCCACCTATGTACGACCCCAGAGCGGGGCCCTGTTACTGCCCCCGGGCACGCAGGGCTGCCTCGGCTCCATTCTTCTGTGTTCTATGGCCGTCCAGTGGATGCTCCCTGGTAGGTTCGCTGTCACGGAGGGCTTACGCTTTCCTTACGCTTCTGCAATGCCAGGTTCTACTCTCCTCTCTGCGATGAGTGGTTCTTTCTTGTAGTTCAGTCCAGTTTGGACTTTATTCTTACATGGTGGTGTCTTCGCCACATTATTCCTTACTGTGCATTGCCCTGTGCCCTACTGTCACAGGCGCTTCCCCGGCAAGTGTTTCCTATTCCCCTGTTGCATTCCGCGCTGTAGTTTGTCATGCTTCTACTTTGGGCTGCTACTCTCAGTGGACATGTTCTCCTCAGGCCATGCTCTGGTCTGTGTGGTATTATACTTACATCTGTACACACTTCCTGTTACTCTCTGTACGTTTCGTCCTGATTCTTTACTGTACTACTCAGTCTTCCAGTCTGTCTCGCGGAGACAGTGGCTCCTCCTTGCCGAGAGCTGGTGTCGCTTATAGTTCTAGACATTGCTTCAGATGCAACATAGCTGTTGGTACCTATGGTGCGCTCTTGCTTTCTTGTAACACATCATTCATGGCTGAGTCCTCTCTTGAGGTTTGTTCTGCTCGGCGTTCTACACGCAACTGAGGGTCACGCATGCTAGGTACTTGCTGCGGTGTCTGTGGTCTTGGCCTCCACTTTCCTGTAGGAGCAATCGTTCTATGTGTGCAGTTTGCCGGCACCCTTTCACAGGTTGACTACCTGGGGATGCGTCTCTCGCATCTAGGCTATTACTCGCGGCGCTCCATTGTGCCTTTCCTTTTACGTGGTGTGGTTCTAGCGGTACACACTGTCTCTACTGTGTACTTATGTCCCCCGCATGCGTCGCTCTTTTTATCGCATGATTATATGCCATTCTGCTTCTGCTTTTGCTCTCCGCCCTTTCCCATGTCTTTTGTGAAGGGGTGCTTGGGCGATGGCGCGTCTTGTCTCGACTAGACTCTTCCTGGGCATGGTCAGCATCCTACTGCTGCTGTCCTCATTTCCTGGCTGGTACGCTTCCACAGTGCTTCCACTGTTGTGCATGTTCGACCTTTATGCTCTGACTCACTTGTACCGTCTTGCCCTCTCGCTGGACCTTTCTCTTTTCCAGACCCATTGGATCCTACGGATCCCTCGGCCCCTGCGATCAGTTCCTCTTCTTTGCTGAAGTAATAGACTGTCGCATTCCGCACTTACCTTCTGGTTCTGTGCTCCCTTTCAATCCTGTATGAACAAAAGGGCTTTCATGCCGCCCCTCGGGGGCTTGTGATGCCTTGCCTCCCATGGTTCGCCACTCCTTACGGAGCTTCCAGGTCTAGTGTTGGCCACTCTGGCATTGCTGCCCCCACTGTTTAGTCAACTTGTTGATGATTGGGTTCCCTTTGGAACTTAGTGGGGTTCAGTCGCAGACCCTCCTCCTATGGGGTATGGCTTTGGTATCGTAAGTTGAGGAATCTGCGGCTAGATGTCTCTATCAGATGTACGAGTTACTTACCTTCGGTAACTATGTATCTGGTAGACAGTCTAGCCGCAGATTCCTTAAAGCCCGCCCATCCTCCCCGCTCTGCGAGGACCTTCTCAGGTTGGGTTTTATGCATTCGCCTCCCTCTGGGTGGATTTGTCTTCCTGCGGGGTGACATCTTTCCCCTCCCTCCACGGTAGGGTGATTAATTTGGTTTACTTCTGCTCCTCCCAATATCGTGGTTGGGCGGTGGGTTCAGGTATCCTTTTACATCCCTACACCTTGGTTCTTCCAGTGTGGGGCCTTCTGATGTTCTTCCCTCCCTTCTCCATTGACTCTCCTTCAGTCCATTGTTTGAGGTCTGTTGGCCTGTTCCTCAGTCCAATGGATCTCTTACAGGGGAGAGGGTATCCCTAGAGTTGCAGATCTTAATTGCTCATTTTTAATTCTGTGGTTCCGGCCTTTCTTGCCTGTCACGGTTAGATCTTGTGATTGCAGGCGTTCTGTCGTCTGCCTTGACATTCTTTTCGTATGTCGTTTTGCCTCTGGGGAGGCGGGGTGGGGGGGGCATAGTCTTCCTTTTGCGGGACTGCTTCTCGGTGTCCTCTGCTTTTTTCCTTCAATTCATCTGGTGCAGGCTTTCTGTCTGCCTTGGCATTCTTTCATGTTTTGCCTCAGGGGAGGGCATCGTCTTTGCTTTTGCGGGGCTCCTTCTCAGAGCGTTGCTCTGCTGTTTCCTTTCAATAGCTTTCAGGTTACAGCGCTTGTCACTGTCGTTTCTGAAGATGTTTTTCACCATTCGGTTCTTTTGTCTCACTGATTTTCATCTTTTTCGCACACTGTTCCCATACTCTCTCAGTTTTTTGGTGGTGGCTCCGCGTTGTGGCGCGGAAAAGTTTCTCCGAAGAAAACTGACGTCAGCGCGCCGGGATGGGTCCTATATGGCTTCGCTGACGTCATGTCTGTGGACGACGTCAGGGCGGAGCCACGCGGCGCTGCCCCCCGGCGTACAGAGGTGCTGCTACAAAAAGTTTTCCGGATCCAGTCTGACGCCTGGGGATATTCTAAGTTAAGGAATCTGCGGCTAGACTGTCTCTACCAGATACATACTTACCGAAGGTAAGTAACTCGTAAAACACCACTCTTACGGCGCCACTGGGAGGAGGATCTGGCTTGTCCTTGTACAGACTGGGCCATCATATTGGAGGTCAGTCCGAGTCCCTCACCATGCACGCTTCTACCTCATTCAATACTATATTGTCCAGAAACCGTACCTCACCCCTGCCAAAATTAAAATTGTTACTTTCACCGAACGGATGCGATTTGTCCTAGATGTCACCTGCCAGATGCTGACTTTCTTCCTTTTGTGGACCCGTCTACTCCTAACCCGCTACTGGCAAGGCGTCACAACCCAACCGACTGCCTGCACAGTACCCACAGTGACTCACACATGGGAGGTATGAATTTTGTTCCTATTTAGGAGGGGTAAAATGCAGTCACATCACGATTCCTCAAGATGCTGTAAGTCCGGCGAACCGCTGCCCTTGGTGACATAGAGGCGGTTGCTCCTGGTGTGGGCTCAGGCGGAGTGAATGGTGTTGCAAAGGGAAGATAATTTTAGACTGCGCAAAATCCCTATAGCTATCAATTGAGATGCATGATTTTCAGGCTGTCGCACATGACACAGGGACCTGATTTCATGATCTATAACCAGAACGTGAGATCCTGATGGGTACTTCAAGGCACACTCTGCACCTTGCCTGCAGATTTGCTGGGCCGAGTGTTGGTAACACAAGGGCTACTGTATATTATGGGTGCATGGTTGGGATAGGTGGGGGCTGGAAGACTCAGTTTGGGCAGATATACCTAGTTTATGGTTCCCCATTTTGTTATTGATTTTGTAACGCACTCGTGCCTTTACTGCTTTTATACAACTTTGACTTTCCAAGTAGCCCCATGTAGGCAGCAAGCAGTGGCACGCCTGTGCTGAGATGCATGTACACCCTGCTAGCCATGTATTACCAGGTGCTTGCTTTGCTACCTATATGGCAATGTAATGTCATGCGTTCCGGAGCCTGCTGATGCTGGCTATCGTTTTATGAACTGTCCCTTTATGCAAATGGCACTGTCTAATTCCCTTTGTTAACCTCTTACCGTTTGTTTAAAAAATTCAATAAAAGATTTAAACAAAAATCAATTTACTATTGAACAAGGACACAATGTGCCATATGAATGTAGCATACCTAGAGGCCATCCCATACAAAGAGCACAGTGAATAAACAGTGCAATATAAAAAATAGGTGAGAAATGCACTTATAAAGTAGAGGGATATGACCAGTCGGGTATCTGTAATATTGACCTTGGTCCTGAATTTTTAAAGTCCTGTCCAGAATTTGCATCCATGCCGGGTGGTCTTCCTAATCTTTACACAGGGTGAGTGAGCTCCAAGCACTCTAAATCCAGGAACCATACCTTAAAATCCATAGACTGGATGGTAATGAGAACTAACCTTAACTTCCTACCCAAGGAAGTCTTGCATTTTCACGTCGAACAAACGATTGCTTATTTTTTTTTTTTACAACAACCAAAGTCAAAGGGCAGAACGTGCCTTTCACATGGTAGACTTAAGGACGGTGATATAATATATACTACATCCGGGAAACCAAACAATTCAAGTAGACTAGTCAGTTTGTTTCCTTTGCCCAAAGTAACCAGGGGGCACCTGATTGTATAATTTGAACTATCCATCTTCTGACAGTCGCTTTTCCAATAATGTCACACAACAGCAGTAGTGAGGCTAGGCAAGAGGCCATGAGCACACTTCAGAAGAAAGGAGCACCACTTGCCTTCATAGCGAACATTTGGATCCGCGACATCTGCACAGCAGCAACATGGTCCTCCATACATACCTTAACCAAACCCTATTATTCGGATGTTCAAGCTAGCAAGGAAGCATAGATGGGACAGAAAATACTCAAGCATCTGTTAGCAAATGCAAACGTTTTCCACCCAGTTTCTTGCAGGACAAGGGAACACTGCTATACAACATATGCACAGTATGTAAATCCAGAAAGCTTCACCCTGCAGAACGAAATGGTTACTTACCTGTAGGAGTAGTTTAGCAGGTTGAAGACTTTATGGATTCACCTGTGACTCCACCACACCTCCGTCAGAAAGCAAGTGAAAGGTTTGCAACTGGAGAAGTGGAAGATGTGCTTAACATGAAGCCTTGACGAAAGATCAGCACTGGTTAAAAGAATCTGAAGATGACAACCATGCTGGGAGGCTTCGGTACATACGTCTTATGTCCGTAAAGGAGAGCCATAGTGATCCAGCGGGTTACTAGCAACAAGCATTCATACACCGAATACTCACCTGGGCCCATTCATTCATACTACGCTAGCAATTTCCGCTGGTGTCAGTTGTACTCTTTATCAATATCCCTGCTACCAATTACTTTTCTGATTGAAGAGTAATGACTTACCAATGGACCCTTTGATAATTGGGAAGTTTAAAATGAGTGACATTCGTTCCAATTCATAAACTCTGAAATAATCACTGAGTCAGGAAGTTTTAAAATGTTTATCTAAAGATTTAGCAGAGCAAATTACAAAACCACATAATACTTAATCGTATATCAAGGATGAAGTAATACTAAATAATCACTTATTAATCAATGACGGTCCTCAGAGAGAAGAGGATAGAGACAGCAGTACAGCTAAAGATTTCGCTTAGTTACCCAAGAGTGTGAGAACCAAACCCCTTGGCCAAGGAGTTGGAAAGAGGGTCCCAGAAAGGATGAAGATCAAGACCTCCGGACCAGGTTCAAGACGGGACAGGTGACCTCTCTATCAACGACGCCTGCGTCGTTCCCCTCTGTCACTTCGCTCCTCCTCGATATCTTCCGTTCTTCCTTCTAATGGAATCCGCCGCCCCCACCTCAGGACCTCTCTGGACAGCGATTCAGCCTGCTCGGTTCTGAAATAGCATAGGTTCTCTGCTACCGCATCTGTTAATCTGTTCTCTCGGCTCCTGAGCTTGTGCGTCCTAATGCGAACTAATTAGCTAATTCTATATCTATTATACCCAGGATCTCCCATTAATGTTTCAAATTTATGGGCCCACTACTTCTGATTGGACGGGGACAGGGGGTTGATACTCACACCATTTCAATTTCTTTAAGCCCATTGTTATTAAATACTGCCCCTCACAATTAATACATTTGCTTTATTTCCCACCCGTCTCACGACAAAGTTTGATACACATCATATACAAAATGTTGCATTTTGCAAGAACATCGCGGATGTAGTGGAGTTGGCCACCAGGTCACGGCCTTGGATGACGTCCAAGTTGACTTCATCGCTGTGCCTTGTTTTTCAGGGCGCATGCGTACTTCTCATTGGCTTCAAGCTGCCCTTCCGTTAACCCAGGCCCCATTTTACGAACTAATAAAAGTCAAAGAAGAGAACATTAAAATCACAAATAAATGTCTTCACTGTATACCCCCTATTTCTACTCTGTTCCCATTTAATTATAAATCTATCCCGCATTAATAGCGTTAAAATACCACAGTTAATTGCAGCAAATGCGCAAGCTTTAGCACGTGAGAACATTAAGCAGCCATTTTAACTTGCACTGTGCAGAAGCAAAGTTTTCCCTCCAAGCAAAGAAAGACGTCATACCACGTGATATGGTTGACACATGCGCAATTAAATTCCTGCGCTTTAGCGGCCATTTTGGATTAGACAAGCCTTACTTATTAGCTAAACACATAGGCAAGCTTCACTTGGATACTATGTTCGTGTATGCATTTATTAGTAAAGACATTACAAAGTTTAATTAATTAATACTGTGAGAGGATTGCTTACGAGCAAGTCTCATTCTGAGTTCTTGCTCCATCAATCCCCTCTCTGATGGCGTTTCTGAGCCATCAAAAAATTACCCACAACCAGATGCCAACTTTTAGCATAAAATTGTCTCAGCTTCACCTTTACACTTTCTATTTTTATCGTCTCCTTTCAGTTTCTTGTATAATTCACTTTTCAGATCTTCTAATTCAATTTCATCAAACTTTCGTTTCTTTCCTTTTCCTGTCACTCTATACGTCTCATTCTTTCTACAACATTTGCACCATATCATTATTGACAATACTATTATTGCTATCCCTACTAAGGGTACTAATATTTGACCTAAAAGTCCTTTTCCTACATTAGCAAACCAGGTACCAATTGACGTAATGCTATTTGTCAATCTTTCCCATACACTATCAACTTCCAGTGGTTTTAATTCGTTCTCAAGTTTCGTTATATTCTTTATATACGTTCCAATTTCTGCACTTTTGTCAGGAATATACGTGCAACAATGTTTCGTTTTCAACAATTTACAGACTCCGCCCTCTTTTGCTAATATTATATCAAGAGCAAGTCGATTTTGCATAACCATTGATCTAATCGCAACCATCTCCGCATTAATCATTAGAAACCCTCCAGCAGTATCCGTTGATAAACGATCAACCACTGTAGATAATTTACATATTTTCCTTGAGTTCAAAATTATTCCCACTGAAGGTATCAATGCACCAAATATATCACCTACAATTTCAGAAAAACTAGCTCTTTTACTACGTGTTAATTCACTATTATTTGCATTGCTCCCATTGTTTCTTTTTACGTGGTATATTTTTGGAAAAACTATTCCAAAATAACTTCCATACCACCGTGTAGGAAGCCTAAAGTAAGCCTTATTCCCCCACACATAATAAATTCCAGGAAAAACTGAATCTGTTCCTCCTTTTAGTCCACAACCTCCAAGAATTAAGAAATTATGTTCACATTCACTGGTACCGATGAAAATATTGTTATAATCAGTCTTTAACCTATGCAGACAAATTTTCCCTGTCTTTACAAAATCCAGAGCCATAGCAGCTTGAGCCTTGCCAGGTGTGTAAATACCCTCTTTCTCAGCCCAAGGTGGCAGATGAGCCTTATGCTCAGATGCTTTCTTTTGGAAATCTTGTCTTCTATTTTCTACTAAGTTCAAAAATATCTTTTCTTCTTCATGTAACGAACATGTTAAATTGCTTCTATGTGCATGTGTTATATCTATCGATTTCATTGTTAGGAAAAATTCTCCCATAAATTGTGCATCTTGACTACTAAGCACTGGGTTCATATTCTTTCGAATCGGAACCTCAGAAAATATCACATCTATATCTGAATAATAATACTGAAGTCTGCCTGTTTTATAAAATAAACTAGTTAATACACTACATGATATGCCATAAGTTAAAGGCAAATGATGATATGTTAACCCTTCTGCTACTGATTCAGGTAACTTCATACAGACATAACAATCACTAACTTCCATTGTATCTACATACTGAAACAATAATTTAGTGAAAACATTTAAACTAGTATCGTTATCTGTTACCACATGATGAAACTCTGGTTCATCTTCTGCTTCTAATTTTACTCTATCACTTTTCAAGTTATCTATCCTTCCCTTAGTATCGTTGTTAATCTTTTTATCCATTATCATAAGGTAAGGAATTGCTACGATCACAACTAACCATACTACAAGCACCACTACCAGACTACATATGCATATAGCACAGCATCTTTTACAACATTTCCGTTTCGGTCTCCCAGAAACTCTGTCGTCAGGCATTTTGACAAAGAAGATTTCTCTTCTTTTCTTTTCTTTCAAGTCTTTTACGTTATCAAGGTGGCTTTATTTCTTTCTCATAAGTCAGTTCCGCACTTGTTCCTTCGTCGCCACTTTCACTTGACTCTGAACTCTCATAGTCTTCAAGGATTATACAAGTCCAATCAGGACCCTTAAACTTATTGTTCATATGTCTCAATCTTTTGCTTTTTCGTTTTTCAGTTCCACTTGTTTGTCCAGTTAGGCTTGTTACTTCATTTACTTGTTCCGGATCTTCACTTCTTGTTTCTATATGGTATTTTACTCTTTTAATGACACTAGGCCAATGATCACCTTTTTTGGCTTTTTTTGTTTGCACTGTCTCTTCACTTCTTATTTCTTCTTCAGAAGTTCTCTTATTTTCAGGTTGTGGCACAGTTTGTTTTTCTTCGTTCTCAGTTTCTTCTTCTATTTGTTCTTTTTCAGGTCTTATTGGTTTTTCTTCAGTTGCTCCAATGTGAGTTTCTACTAACTGACCCTGTTCAGGATTTATGTCTTCATGTTTGAGGTTTTCGTGTTTTTCTTCTTCTTCCTGAACGTATTTTTCTAGTTCTAACTGGTTCTGATCAGGGCTTATTGCACTTTGTACTTCTGCAGCCTGACCGCGTTCTTCTAAGCCTGTCTGTCCCTGCTCAAATTCTGTTGTTTCGTTGTCGATTTGAGCCCAATTTCCTCTCCCTATCTGGTCCTGCTCAGGTTCTCTTATCGTTTCATTTTCCTCTTCCTGAGCTGCTTCTTCTTCACCTATCTGGTCCTCCCTAATTTCTTCTAATTTTGATCGGCTGCTTGTTCTGTTGTAAACTTCTGGTATATCAACCACTGGTATCCAGTCCTGACTTGTGCTCAATTGTTCTTCAGCTTCTCTCGAATCTCTCACCTGGGATTCTTCAGCTGGCCAACCTTCAGCTTCCTCAGTTATTGATGCTGACTGAGGATTTTGTCCTTCAGGATCTGGCACCCTTTTGGTGTGGCTTACATGAATCCAATTAGGCAATCCTGCACATTTCACTGCTGTGTTCGTAACTAGTATAACCTGACAAGGTTCACCCCACCTGGGTGATAAACACGTTTCTCTGGTGTGATGCTTCACAACCACCCAGTCTCCAGGGTTCAGATCATGCTCTTGTTCAGGCTGCCTGGAAACTGCGTCTTCTCCAACCTGGTGAGAGACAGAACGCACTAGGTCAGCCAATCCTTTGCAATAATCTAGAACCATATCATCAGTTATGTTCAGCAGTTTATTTGTAGGTACATGTGCTTGTCTCATTGCTCTTCCCATGATTATTTCATGGGGACTCAATCCGGTATTTCTATCAGGAATGCTTCTGAGTCCCATTAAAACAAGAGGCAATGCATCTGGCCAGTCTAGCGATGTTGATGCACACATCTTTGACAGTCTTGATTTTATTGTGCCATTCATTTGTTCAACCACTCCAGAAGCCTCTGGGCGGTACGCACAGTGCAATTTCTGTTCAATTTGAAATGCTTCACAGATTATTCGGATCACATCGTTATTAAAGTGACTTCCTCTATCTGATTCCAAAGTTACTGGGAAACCGAACCTAGGAATGAGTTCTCGTAGCAACAGCTTTGCGACTGTAATACTGTCATTCCTTCTGGTAGGGTAAGCCTCCACCCACCTTGAAAACACACTATGACAAGTACATATTTCAGTCCTTTACATGGTGGTAACTGTATAAAATCTAGCTGCAATCCCACAAAAGGACCTTCAGCTTTTCCAATCTTTCCCAAGCCAATTACTGTTCTCCTTCCCGGATTATTCATTTGGCAAGTCAAACACCTTTGGCAAAGACTCTCTGCTGCAGCCTTAAACTTTGGATTATACCAACTTTGTCTGAAAAGTCTAATCATGGCATCTCTCCCTACATGTGTGTCTCCATGATACATTCTGGCCATTTGTGAAATCAGACAGTCTGGCATGACTGGTCTGCCGTCTGTGTATACCCATACATCATCATCTGTTCTTCGGGTACATCCTATTTTAATCCAAACATCTTTCACTCTCCTCAGCGTCATCTTGCAATCTTTTCACATCATTCCATGTTTCAGGAGGTGCACATAGCATAAGTTGGCAGCTGATTCCCATCCTTTCAACCTTTTTATTTACTGACAACCTGTTTTTGGCACAGTGTTGAGCCACCAGATCTGCGTATCTGTTACCGACTACCACCCAGTCATCTCCTGACTGGTGTGCGGCACATTTCACCACTGCCAATTCTTTTGGTGATTGTATTGCTTCCAATAATTCTTTTACAAACTGTCCATTTTTGATTGGGGATCCTGAAGAAGTCATGAAATCCCTCTGCATCCACAGTTGGCCAAAGTCATGCACAACCCCGTACCCATATTGACTGTCCGTAAATATGGTTACTCTTAAATTTTTCCCAATTTTGGAAGCTTTGATTAGAGCAATTAATTCAGCTACTTGTGCAGACTTGACTCCTGGTAAATAGGATGCTTCGACTATTCCAGTTAGTTCACACACAGCATAGGCTGCACTCAGTTTACCATCCTCATGCCTTAGGCATGAGCCGTCCCTAAACAGCTCCCTATCTGGATCCTTTAGGGGCGTCTCCTGTATGTCAGGTCTCGGTTTTGTACATAATTCTGTGACTTTTAGACAATCATGTTCTGGATCGTCCTTAACTTCTTCAAAAATTGGATCTGGCAATAATGTAGCAGGATTCACAATAGTGCACCTAACTATGGTCACATTTTCAGCACCAAGAATAATTCGTTCATACCTTGTCATCCGACTAGGTGTGAGATGCTGAGTTCGAGTTCTTGTCAACAAGATCACAACTGCATGTGGGACAAATACTGTTACAGGATATCCCATTACTATTGACTCACTTTGTTCAATGCTCATACAGGTAGCAGCAACTGCTTTCAAACAGCCTGGCAATGCTGCTGCCACTGGGTCCAATGTAGCAGAAAAATATGCTATAGGACGCCTGTCTATTCCATGTCTTTGAGTTAACACTGAAAGTGGACAATTTTCTCTTTCATAGCAAAATAGTGCGAATTCTCTTGTATAGTCAGGCATGCCCAAGGCAGGTGCCTCACACAATGCATTTCTTAATTTTACAAATGCACCAGCACTTTCATCATCCCATTCAACTGGATCTTTGGCTTTCTTTTTGGTTAATTGAATTAAAGGCTTTGCTAGTAGTGAAAACCCTATAATCCATTGTCGACAGTATACTACTATCCCAAGAAACATTCTCACTTCTCTTTGTGTTTCTGGCATTTTAATTTTCTTGATTTATTTTTATTCTGTCAGATGTTATTCTTCTTGTTCCTCTTTCAATTTGGTGTCCCAAATATTTAACTGCTGTTGTACAAAACTGCAGCTTTTCAGGTGACACTTTGTGTCCTTCCTCAGCCAAATGGTTGAGTAATGCAATTGAATCTTCAACACAATCATCATGAGTGTTGGATGCTACTAGTAAATCATCAATATACTGCACCAGGACTGAACTCCTGGGCAGCACTAATTTCTCCAGACACCTTTTCAGTATTTGATTAAAAATGGAGGGACTTTCTGTGTATCCTTGAGGAACACGATTCCATACATAGACATGATTTTCAAATTTAAACGAAAAGAGATATTGGCTATCTGGGTGCAATGGTATTGAAAAGAATGCTTGGCATAGATCAATCACAGTAAACCATTCTGCACTCCAGGGTATCTGGTATAGGATTACTGCAGGATTTGGTACTATAGGACAACAAGGTACCACAATTTTATTAATTTTCGCAAATCCTGGACAATCCTATACTTTCCACTAGGCTTTTTCAAACCCATGATTGGTGAATTACAAGGGCTACTCGTAACTTCTTTTAATATGCCTTGTTTTACCATTCTGTTAATTTCCTCAACAACTCCTGCCTTTACTTCTGCACTCATTTTGTACTGTCTAGTATTTGGGAAAATTGCACCTTCCTTTACAGTGATTTTTACTGGGTCTATTTTGACCATAAGTCCTACTTCTTTCCCAGTGAAATCCCATATCTTGGAATTTACTGTAGTTCTTAGTTCTTCTGGTAATTCGTTTTTCGTTATCAAAGAGAACATCTCATCTATTTCTGTACCTTGCTTGGCTATCATGAACTTATAAACATGATCTTCGTCCGGGGTCTGTATTGCAACACCATCGGTGTGCAGAAAATAGTGAAATTCATTTTGCACAGTAAGTCTCTACCCAATAAGTTTACTGGACTAGAATCGCACACTACAAATTGATGCATTTCTCGGAAGTTTCCTATTTTTACTTCCATTGGCTCAGTAAGGGGTGGTCTGATCTTTTGATTAGCTACACCTACAACTTGGATAGCTTCTCCAGAGAGAGGAAGGTCTGGGATGTCTGCTGTTCTCACAGTAGAACGGGTAGCACCAGTGTGCAAAAGGAAAGTGATATCATTACCTCTTACTTTCCCTTCAACATATGGACCTGACTGATCTACCGGCAAGGATGCGCCAAGTACGCACTCCTTCTCCCCCTCTCTTAGGCACCGTCATTGATGATTATATGGCTGTCATTCTGTAAAAGAAACTGTGAAGTTACATAATCATCCTTACCATTTCTTCCTTGATATCCGATGTCTGTACCGTGCTTTGCTCTGCTTACATTACCCTGTATAGGGGCAGGTGGCAACTGACTCTGAGGATTTACACCCTGCTGTGAGTCATTCTGCGTCTGTGGATTTAAATTATGATTTGGGCCATTATTATTTCGAATCTTTTTACATTCATCCTTCCAATGTCCCAACTTTCCGCATCCATGACAAGGAAATTTCTTTTTAGCCTCTTCTCTACTCATTCGTCCTCTCACTTTACCACCATTTCCTGTGTCACCATTCGTTCCAGAATCTTTTCCCTGATTATCAGTTGGATTATCCAAATTAATTCCCTCTCGCTCAGCCATTTTCACCTGAGGCCACATCACTTTTTCTTGTAATTTCTTGTGCCTATCCTCAATATCGTCTCCACAATATTTTGCATATTTCAAAATCTCATCTATGGGCTTTCCTTGCCAGCACAACATGTGCTGCTTAATCATTTGACAAATCTCTGGCTTTAAACCATAAACAAATCGGTAGACAAACTGACTCATATTTTTATCTCCAATGTCCTCAAATCCACTATACTGTTAGAACACCTGTATTAGACGTTCATAATAGGCATGTACCGATTGACTTGCTTCTTGGGTAGTCCTGTCTATTTTCACCCAATCTGTTTCTTTCGGTGGTATTTTCCCCTTCAGGTAAGTTATTACCTGCTGATACTTTTTCATTACATCACTTGATGGAGCACCTGTTTTTGCATCTCTAGGATACTCTTCACTCGGCCAGTCAACTGTAATTTTACAATCTGTCCACAAATCGGCCGGTACCACTATGTCAAACAAACCATCCAAATCCTTCAACAATACCTTTGACACTTTCACAAACCTCTCAACCTGCTTGTACCATTCAATTGGCTTTTCTCTCAACTTTGGAAAATCATTCGTAAATGACAGAATATCTTGTCTACTCCATGGGACATGTACGTAACCTCCTCCAGGTACTTCCCGCATCGGGTACATCTGATCTACTTTTCCTGTTGCCTTCAATAAATATTCAGAATTCGATCTACTGTACCGTGCCTCTTCATTTTTCTTTGTCCATCTCGCTTTCCATTTAAATAGATCTCCCCATTTCTGTAATACTAACATTAATTCTTTTACTTGTAGTTTTCAACCAAAGGCATTCATGTTTTCTAGGTCCTTGTCAGAAAAGTCTGCTCTATAGGGCTTCTGTAACACTTTTGACTTCCCTATTTCAATCCCCATCTGTAAGGCCAAATCTGATAATTTCTCATGAAATATCTTTACATTTCTAGTGATGCTCCTGCATACAAACAATAGTTCTTCTTCATCGTAGGTATTTAGACGATCTACTCCTACATTTCCTGCTATCATTTCTTCTAACTCGACTTTTAATTTGTAGATGTCCATGATCTTTGGGGGTGAACTCTGTCTGTCTGATCCTTGTGCCCACCTTTCTAAGTCTTCTGGCGTTACTACTGTGGCACTCTTAGTTCCAGATGATGCTACTATATTTACATCTTTGGAGCAACCAGGTGTTATTCTTCTAGGAGTACTATTTACAGATCCTCGAATAGGTAAATCCATTAAGGATATCATAGATTCACAATCACTGATATGGTCATCAATTATTACAGTTTCAGGTTTGGGAATCTCTACAGGTGTAGGCATGACTAGAGGTTTCGGATAATTTACTTTGTCACCATATAAGCTAACCACTGGACCAATTGTTACAGGTATGGTCAGGGAATCCGGATGTATATTTAGTTATTTTCTGTATCAATTCTGCTCTGTTTCTGTCTATAGCCTCTTTTTCTTTATCCTGAAGTACCCTATTAACTGGTGGATTATGCAATACTTGTGGTACCAATGGTGTTCTCAATATTGGTGCACTTGGGGTACATCCACTTGTCCCTTCCTGATATGGTGGCGGGTTCTTTAATATTTCTTCCATAAATTCATCTTCAGAATCTCCAAACCTTGTCAAGTGTTTTGTCTTTTCTGTGCATTTGCTCCCTAACGAGACTTCTGTCATAAATACTGGATACAAACCCTCGGTAAGCATCTCTCTTCTCCACTGCTTCATTTGACTCTCTCGTGTCTCATTTTGGTGTCTAGGGAAAAATCCCCTATAACCCCTATTGCTTCTGGGTCTATCACGTTCAAATGCCTCTGTTTCCCATTCTTCTAGGGCTTCGTATTACGTTAAACTTGGTCTGGGTTCTAAATCATTCATTCTCATTCTCAAATTTCGAAGAATTCTCCCATTGAAAGTACCATTCTCTGGGAATGCTAATATTCCATCATTTTTGGTATATTCTATCCAATTTTCCAACCATACGCAAGTATGATAACCTCTCCATCATCATGAATGAAGCGGGCGTTTTTGCTGGTGGAATGATAATTCCTTCTCTAGTTTTGATAAGTTTATCCTTCTTAAAATAATTCTTAATCTTTTGTAAAAATGACATTTTTCTCTTTTCTCCATACATTTTGGGTAAATATCTATGTATCGAATTATATTCGGCAAAACCTAAGAATCTCCTGTCTGGACGTGTTCCTGTTAAAGTCGGATCATGTTTCCACATATAATCTCCACTATCCACTAAGATTTCGACTTCTATGCTGACAACCAATTAAATTCCAGCTAACATTTGTCTCTAAACCAATCCTTGCGCGGCTTTTCAGTGACGTCTGTCTGACGACCCCTCCTTTACAATCTGCGCTTCTCTGTCCCTCGCTGTTTCAACCAATACCAGCGTGACACCTGTGACGTCAGTATTGCTCCTGACTACTTACCCCTCCTTTACAAGAGTCGTTCCACGCCCGCTATTTCAACCAATCCTAGCGCGGCGTTTGTGACGTCAGCTTCCTCTCCGGCAGCTGACCCTCCCTTTACAAAATCGTACGCAAAAATTTTCTCTACGCTTCTTATTAATATTCAGTAACAACATAAAACATTCGCTATCGTGTCAGTTTCCCTAAATTGAAAAGGATAGTTTCTCACACTTAGTAAAACCTTTCCGTTTATTAAACATACACTACGAGTAAAACCCTTCCGTTTACTCTTTACGTAAGCTTCAGAAATACCTGCTACTTCTTCAATGTTACCCTTTCTAGGTGATATAACATCAAATTTTACCAGTGTATTCCTTTGCTATTACTCACAGGCATAGAGTCCCTAACAAGTACTGATAGCCCTGCTTAACTTTTCAGTACTATTTCTGCCTGACAGATAACCTCACTGCAGTATGGCTTCCACTTACCATCCGCTATTCAATTTTCCCCGGGGATTCTAGACAACATAAAACAAAACTTTTTAACAAACTGATGTTAGTTTATAAAAATTAAATTCTCATTACCCAATTAACAAGTACATCCTCTGATAACCAGAAAACTGATCCAGCGGGTTACTAGCAACTAGCATTCATACACCGAATACTCACCTGGGCCCATTCATTCATACTACGCTAGCAATTTCCGCTGGTGGTCAGTTGTACTCTTTATCAATATCCCTGCTACCAATTACTTTTCTGATTGAAGAGTAATGACTTACCAATGGACCCTTTGATAATTGGGAAGTTTAAAATGAGTGACATTCATTACAATTCATAAACTCTGAAATAATCACTGAGTCAGGAAGTTTTAAAATGTTTATCTAAAGATTTAGCAGAGCAAATTACAAAACCACATAATACTTAATCGTATATCAAGGATGAAGTAATACTAAATAATCACTTATTAATCAATGACGGTCGTCAGAGAGAAGAGGATAGAGACAGCAGTACAGCTAAAGATTTCGCTTATAGTTACCCAAGAGTGTGAGAACCAAACCCCTTGGCCAAGGAGTTGGAAAAGGGTCCCAGAAAGGATGAAGATCAAGACCTCCGGACCAGGTTCAAACGGGACAGGTGACCTCTCTATCAACGACGCCTGCGTCGTTCCCCTCTGTCACTTCGCTCCTCCTCGATATCTTCCGTTCTTCCTTCTAATGGAATCCGCCGCCCCCACCTCAGGACCTCTCTGGACAGCGATTCAGCCTGCTCGGTTCTGCAATAGCTTAGGTTCTCTGCTACCTCATCTGTTCATCTGTTCTCTCAGCTCCTGAGCTTGTGCGTCCTAATGCTAACTAATTAGCTAATTCTATATCTATTATACCCTTCTATACCCAGGACCTCCCATTAATGTTTCAAATTTATGGGCCCACTACTTCTGATTGGACGGGGACAGGGGGTTGATCCTCACACCATGTCAATTTAGTTCAATTTCTTTAAGCCCATTGTTATTAAATACCGCCCCTCACAATTAATACATTTGCTTTATTTCCCACCCGTCTCACGACAAAGTTTGATACACATCATATACAAAATGTTGCATTTTGCAAGAACATCGCGGATGTAGTGGAGTTGGCCACCAGGTCACGGCCTTGGATGACGTCCAAGTTGACTTCATCGCTGTGCCTTGTTTTTCAGGGCGTATGCGTACTTCTTTTTCAGGGCGCATGCATACTTCTTTTGGCTTCAAGCTGCCCTTCCGTTAACCCAGGCCCCATTTTACAAACTAATAAAAAGTCAAAGAAGAAAACATTAAAATCACAAATAAATGTCTTCACTGTATACCCCCTATTTCTACTCTATTCCCGTTTAATTATAAATCTATCCCGCATTAATAGCGTTAAAATACCCCAGTGTTAATTGCAGCAAATGCGCAAGCTTTAGCATGTGAGAACATTAAGCAGCCATTTTAACTCACACTGCGCAGAAGCAAAGTTTTCCCTCCAAGCAAAGAAAGACGTCATACCACGTGATATGGTTGACACATGCGCAATGAAATTCCCGCGCTTTAGCGGCCATTTTGGATTAGACAAGCATTACTTATTAGCTAAACACATAGGCAAGCTTCACTTGGATACTATGTTCGTGTATGCATTTATTAGTAAAGACATTACAAAGTTTAATTAATTAATACTGTGAGAGATTGCTTACGAGCAAGTCTCATTCTGAGTTCTTGCTCCATCAATAGCACTAAATAGTCACCCACCCACTTAAAATACATAAAAACAAGAGGCCTAAACAGACCATTCAGGAACCAGCCACAAGATGGCAGAATAATGTATAGCATGTGAATCCAGTATGTCTTAAAGCTGCAAAACTACTCTTTCTGGTAAGTAACCATTTTGTTAGGTCGAAGCCTACCAGACAGCACAGCTGTATGGTTTCCTAAAGACATCTTGTGGACATTCTGAAAGCGTCCCAGGGAATGCATTCCGCTCATTGCTTCCCATTGGCTTTGTAACTAACATTTTCTGGCTTTCATTTGCTGGCTCTGTTTTTAGGTTGTCCAGGTTCAGTTCATCCCTCCCAAGAAGCTACCACATCATGCATACTCCACTCTACG
Source organism: Calotriton arnoldi (assembly GCA_963921515.1). Lineage (NCBI taxonomy): Eukaryota > Metazoa > Chordata > Amphibia > Caudata > Salamandridae > Calotriton > Calotriton arnoldi. The sequence goes on from CAWUFW010009179.1 coordinate 423,478, forward strand.
CCACTGCGCCTCTCTTCTCTATACCAATACTCAGCCAGTGCACTCTGCGCCACTGCACTCTACACCCCTCCACGTCACACCACTGTACTCCATGCCGAAACACTCTATGCCAATGTCCTTTACCATTCCAATATACGCCCTCCACTCCTCACTCTGCAGGGGCAAGATCACTTCACTTGCACTAAGGAAATCTGTACCTTGCCTTGGGGATCAAATGCTAGCATCATCTGTGTCCCACCTAGAAGTAACAAATGTCACAAAATGATTCCCATATCAAAGTCCTATAATGTTTATGCACAGTATTTGCTTCGTTGGACAATGCACCTATCTGCATGAGGTATTATCAATTATTTAAAATAAACATACATTGGGCTTGACTACACCCAGAGGAGTGTAACTCTCACCTCGTGCTACTGGCTATTTGGTGTATCATTCTGCCTTCAAATGGAAATGCTCCCATTGGAATACATGAGGAACTATTTTTCTGAAAAGTATGGTTGATAATTAGACAGATTGTCACATTCAATTCTTTGTCTCACATATACATTCTATACAGAACGCAATCCTATTTTGCTACTTTTCTCGGTATTGCTCTAGAATATAGGACAGCATTTGTACATGCAATGCACTTAAACACCATTTGTGGATGCCTGGGTTTATGTGTTGGTACTTTAAAACCAGACCTATTGTCTTTGCCGATGCTAATTATTGACTGCTGTAAAGTTCACTGAGTTTTGAGCTTCTACCCTACACCACCTCCCTCAGTAAGCCTTGCACTGCTTCACCTTGCTCCCTTGAGGGTTAATTGCTAAACGGGCGTACTTGCTGCTCAGTTTTGGGCTCAATAGTAAAGTATACCTCAGGACACCAGTAGTAAAGGGATCGGATTGTTACAGTCCAATCCCAGTAACCTCTGTCTGCCCTGTAGTCCTGAAAAAGGTACCACAACATTTACCTACTATGTGCTGAGTCTATATAACTGTTCTAAAATTCCTATTCTCTTTGATTTGCAAGACCCACTTTCCATTCTGTCCAGCAGCTCTGGATTTATTTGTGTTAAATGGGACTGTGGACTACCACCAGCAAGATTACCGTACAGCTTTTTAGAAAATAGCTTTTTTCTTTCCTTTTTTTTTTTTTTTTGTAACTAGGTGTCTTTAATTGTAGCTTTATGGGCCATCGTAGCACCTCTGCAATATTGTATAAAATGAATTAAATGCTGGACTGGTGTCTAAGACAGAACTTTAGATTTAGAACAAAGTACACAGGTAGCAGTCTAGTTAGAAGAGCTCTCCTGCTAAAACTGTTTATAATAACTAATGCTGTGTTAATCTTTTATGCACTAAATTCTTTTAGATGGTAATTGTCTTAAGGAAATATCTTGTAATCATTTCTGGTGCTCACAGACTTCCCAATGACACATCTTCACTTTCTCTAATATTCTAGATGAGTAGATTTTTAGAAGCAATTTGAGACTTGACCGAACCATGAGGAAAGTTGAGAGTTTGATGGCCCTCTGAAATGTTCTGCCATTTTAAGCAGAATTACGATTTAAGGTTTTGTGACGACTTCTTAGCCGTGCCATTACCCAAAAGTACTTATCACACTCAAAGATAATGGTTTTATTTTTAATAGATTTGTTTTGTGACTTGGTGTTTGGGGGATGCAGCTATCTAAATGTGGACATCCAAGAAAGGAATGGTCGGTTTCTTTTTTTTTTTTTTTTTTTTCTAAAGAAGTCTGACTTTGATATTTTATTTTGGGCCTGTTAGATTTTATCTTGTACAGAAGGATACTCTCCTCCACAAACCCTATGTAAGAGTCCACTTATATATACAATGGAGGATTTTCAGGTTGGTACCTTTAGACTGGCAGCTTATTAGAAACGGAAAGTTGAGCCAAATGTTTCAAATGTCTATATTAAGTGCTCAACCTCCTGGTGAAAGAAGATGCCTCTGCTTGAGGAAAGGAATCCGATCATTATAAATACTAAGCATTTCCTTAAAAAAATTGCACTTTTTGTGATCTGGATGGTTTTTTTTTTTGTCCACATTCCTATATCAGAGGTTCGATTGGACTGGGTACAGGCCATCCGAAGGAGCTCTTTGAAAATTACTTCTATCCAGAATTTATTCTATGCTTCAACTTCGTCAGAGGCTGTTTACAATGGTTGAACACATGAAATGAAAGGAACTGGGCCAATTCAAGGTACCTGGAACTAACTTTGCCACCTGAATGACCGCGGCAGCCACTTTCATGAAACCCAACTGCCTCAAATTCAACTCATACAAAACTGAAGTGGAGATCTTTGGAAGAAAAGCCTCGGATTGGGACTTCACCTGGTGGCCAACGGACCATGACCCCCCCACTCACCACCAACGCTGGAAATCTTGTAATCCTTCTGGACAACAAGCTCGACATGACGTCCCACGTAAATACAGTGACTTCTACTTGCTTCCACATCCTGAAGATGCTGCGAAAGATCATCAAATGGCTACCAGTAAACACCAGGAAGACAGTTACACAGGCCCTGATTACAAGCATAATTGACTACGGCAATGCACTCTACACAGGAATTCCTAAGACGCTCCTGAACAATCTCCAAAACGCAGACACAAGGCTCATCCTACGCCTACTTTGCCGCACCTATATCACCCCACATCTCAGAACTTTACAGGCTCCCCATACACAAACGCACCCAGTTCAAACTCCTCACATAAAACGCTCTACAAAACACAGGCCATGCCTACCTCAGCAGATGCATGCACTTTCACTTCCCTCTTAGGCACCTCCACTCAGCTTGACATTCACTAGCACATATGCCCTGCATTCACAAAGCAATAGCCGGATGCTGAGCTTTTGCTTGCATCACTCCCAAGGCATGGGACAACCTCCCATATCAGGACCTCCTCTTCACTTATTGAGTTCCACAAGAAGCTGAAGTCCTGGCTTTTCAAATAACAATTCTAAGGATGCAGCTGCTGTTTTCACCTGCAAAGTGTCTGTATACCCTAATGGGTGATTAGTGCGCTATACAAATACACAACATGACCTGTGTTAAACTGCTTGTTCAGGCACCAGCCATTCATTTGAAGCCAGCATTGTGTGTCCTGCATAGAAATTAACAATTTGTGATCATAATCTATTGAAGTTGAAGCATAGACTAAGTTCTGGATAGAATTAATTTGTCAGTAGCTCCAAGCAAGAAACTACGAAGGCTTGAACAGCAGTTCTGAAGGCGCTTTCTGGAAGAAATTGTTTGATTTTCTTTAGTAGAAAGTGCTGGTTCCAAGCCTTTTTGTTTTTTTACAGTATTCCTTGAGAGTGAGTTTGTTGTCCAGGCAGAATGCAAGTGAAGTGGCATTCCGTGAAAGTTGGGATTTGAAGCCATGAGCCAGGTATGTACTGTTTGTTGTTCTTGGCAAATACCAGGAATTCTGTCTTGGTTGGGTTAACCTTCAGGTCAGCACTGGGCATCTAGGTCTGGATGATGTGCAAGCAGTGTTTGAGGCATTGGCTTGGATGTCTGAAGCAAAAGAGACTTTCAAGGAAAGTTGACATATTGGTAAAACTTGATTAGGTTATTTGTGAGTAGAGAACCAAGCAGCCACAGGAGCATCAGAGGAGTAACCCACTGAAGGCACTGTTAACCAAAAAGAACTATTATACAGAGTGTACACGGGATCAAGAGTAGAGCAACAGAACATCTATGGGAGGCACTGTTAAACATCCACAGTGCATTATATGGTGTTTACTCACAAGCAGAAAAGGAGAAATCCACTGAAGGCACTGTTAAATTATCAAAGAATATTATATTGAGTCTCTTCATGAGCTACACAGGAGCAACCCATTGGAGGCCCTGGTAAGTGACCAAGGAGCATTATATGGAGTCTACCAGTAGCAACAATGGGCCAACCCATTGGAGGCACTGTTAAACCAACAAGGTGTATTATATGTAGTAAACTCAATAGCATCAGAGGAGTCAAGCCATTGTCGGCATTGTCAAACCACCAAGGAGTATTATATGGATGCTACCCTGCAGCCATACACAAGCAATTTATAGAAAGCATTGTTAATCTGCAAAGGACTATTACATGGAGTCTACCCAGAAGTGGTGGAGGAGCAACACATTGAAGACTCTGTTAAGGTGAAAAAGGAGTTATGTACAGTGCTCAACCCAGGGTTAGGTAGGGTGTTCAGGGTCCAACAGGGGAGGGGAAGAGACTGGGTAGGATCCAAGGCCCAGCTGGCTCCAATAGGTTGAAACGGTGAAGATGCCACTGTAAGCTGTCCCCAACTTTCTATCCCCAGCTAACCACTCTGACTGAGAGGAGCAAATTGGTGAAGGAAGGGGAGGAGTGGAATGGATAGGTGTTGGAAATGGGGGTCTCTAGTTGGCAGAGGTAGGTACCTTTGTCCAAATAGGGACCCTTCTTCCTAGTCAGGATAAGGGAGTTACACTCCTAAAATAACCCCTGCTCACCCCCTTGGTAGCTTGGCACGAGCAGTCAGGCTTATCTTAGAGGCAGTGTGTAAAGCATTTGCACATAACCAACAGTAATACAGCGTAAGCACTACAAAAGGACACCACACCAGTTTAGAAAAATATCCAATATTTTTATATACTTAAGACAAGACCAGAAACAATAAAAATCCACAATACAGTACTTAAAAATCTTCAGTTATTGCACTATCAGGACATGCCACACACACCAGGGCATGTCCTACCTTTCACATACAATGCACCCTGCCCACAGGGGTACCTTGGGCCTACCTTAGGGGTGACTAATATGTAGGAAAGGGAAGGTTTAGGGCCTGGCAAATGTGTGCACTTGCCTAGTCGACATGGCAGTCCCAGACTGCACACAGGCTCTGTAATGGCAGGCCAGAGTTACATTTACGGGCTGTTTGTCTGGGTGGCACAATCCAGTGCTGCAGCCCACTAACAGCATTTGATTTACAGGCCCTGGCACACTCAGTGCACTTTACTAGGGACTGACACATAAATCAAATAGGCCAATCATGGAAACACCAATCCATAACACATTTTACCACAGGAGCACTTGCACTTTGCCACTGATCAGCAGTGAGAAAAGTGCGCAGAAACACTAAGCCGGCACCAACAGAGTCAAAACCGGGAGTTCAGAAAGCAAAAACTCAGGGGAAACACGCCAAAAGATGCCAAGTCTAACAATAGGGAAGGGCCAGAATGGAGATGAGAAGTCCTGGACTACATTGGAGAAAGACTCTGTGTAGTTTGGTTGGTGGACAAGTTGAGAAAGGAAAAGAGAGAAAACAAGGCTGAAGAAGAAATGAGAATGGAGGGGAGTAGAAAGCAGCATAGTGAACAGAGGAAAAGGGAGGTGAAATGGAGAAAAATAAGGTCCAAATGAAAGTAGAGAGAGAAGAAGAGGAGAAGAAGCAAATTAAAAAACTGTAGTACAGGTATGAATCTTGTTAGGGAGGTTGTTGTACATTACCAACTTCTTTCCTGGGAGAAGTTGTGGATTGCCTCTTGTAGGTCTTCATAACTCGCGCCAACCGGTTTCTGAGCAGTGCTTTGGGCATGTCACTCATTATTTTACAAATTAAGCACTGGCCAGACATATGTATTTAGCCAGAGAGTGGGGTGGGCTAGAGGGTTCAAGCAAGTGAGCAGAAAGAGACCTCATCAAAGGCTTCTAAGCAATGGATCCGCATTGGCTGTAGGGTGATTAGGATGTAGGGACTGCAGCACAGACGGGGCCATGCTCAAGGCAAATCTTTACAGTCTTGCCCTAAGTTAATATCCAGTGTGTGGGGGTTCTAGTCCAGTTTTTCCATTGCTATCACCATGGATATACTTTATAAAGAAGCAGTACAAATGGGGAAAATAAGGTTGTGTGCCAACTACCAAGCCAGCACAGTCAGGTGGGGCCACCAAATCCACAGCAAAACGACATTTTCACTTGCCCTGGCTAACCTTTTGGTTCAGTGCCCTCCTCGCCTAACCAAGTCTGGGTATCTAAATTCTCTGTCACATTGGTATAGGATTTGCATGCTCCCTGTAATTCAAGCTTAAGCTACTGTTCCATATAGGCCTTCTGTGAGTAAAACATATGCTTGCAATGCTGTATAGTACATGGGAATGGGGGTGAAGTAATTTGGGACAGGAAAAGGTATGGAACACCTTTTCTGGGTAAGGTTGCGGGGTCCTTTTGTGTGTGTGTGTGTGTGTGAGTGTGTGAGAGAGAAAGGAAGGTTTGCATTTCTGCTTTCTATAGTGGCTTTGTCAATGCTTAATTCAACAGCTTACATGACAATGCGAGTGAACACAAAAAGAAACCTTTAGCTTCACTCCCCCCTTGACTGAATGAAAGATGTCATTTTTAGGTCTCACTTAGCGGGCATGCAGTATACAGTATAGTGAGGGAAGCTCCGCCCACTTTCCACCCATGTTTTTGATTGGCTCAAATCTGAAATGCTGCATTCTGATTGGTTGCTGGCTTGTTATTCCCGCCTCCTGACTGCCATGTTGTCATTTTTGTCCTTCCATGGCTATCGGCCCCTTTACTATAACCCCTTCGATGCTCATGACGGAGCGGTTCCGTCATGAGCATCGGTTGGGCTGTGCTTATGACGGAACCGCTCCGTCATGAGCACAGCCCCTGGGGGAAGCGCTGGCGCTCCCCCCCTGGGGCATCGATCTTGCCCCCACAGAGGGGGATGGCAGCGGAAGAGTTTCCGCTGCCACCCCCGACCCCCCCCCACGCTTCCCCATGACATCAGCGCGCACAGCGCGCGCCGTCATCAGGAAGCGCTGGACGCGCTGGAAATCATTTCTTTCCAGCGCGTCCAGAGGAGGAGGTAGGTTTTTTGTCTCTGGTGGGGCGGGGGGGTCCAAATCAGGATGCCTTGAGGCATCTGGGGAGAGAAAAGAGTATTTCCTCTCCCCTGATGTCTTAATGCAGGGCATTCCTGCTTCACGATCGCGCACAGCGTCGCGATCGTGGAGCAGGAATGCCCCACTAGACACCAGGGATGTTCTTTTTTGCAAAAGGAAGTGACCCCTTGGGCAAGGGTCGCTTCCTATGGGGGCCATATACAATTAAGACTTTTCTGCCCCCCCTGGGGACAGATCGGACGTTTTTTCAGCCGTTTCTGGACCCAGGGGGGGCAGAAAAGCCCACTAGACCCAGGGATTACCTTTTTAATTTAAATGGAAGCGACCCCTTGGGCAAGGGTCACTTCCAGGTGGCCATTTTATTTTGTAACGGGAATTCTGCCCCCCCCCCCGGGGGCAGATCGGCCCGTACCCCCACTAGACACCAGGGAATTATTTTAAATAAAAATGGAAGCGACCCCTTGGGCAAGGGTTGCTTCCAGGGGGCAATTTTTTTTCAATGTGTATTCTGCCCCCCCCCCCCCTTGGGGGCAGATCAGCCAATTTTTTTGCCCTTTCTGCCCCGGGGGGGGGGGGCAGAAAACCCCACTAGGCACCAGGGATTTTGTTTTGTGAGTAATGGAAGCGACATGGTTGCTTCCTGGGGACAGATCTGCCCCTTTTTTGGGCCTTTCTGCCCTAAGCGGGAGGGGGGAGGCAGAAAACCCTACTAGGCACTAGGGATTTATTACTTTTGCAAGGGGGCAAATTGCTGTCTGCTGTTTTCTGCCCCACCTGGGGGGCAGATTGGCCTGGCAGACAACCTCACCCGATCCCTTGGGCAAGATCACCCCCTATTTTTCTCAGCCCTATTTGAAGGCCCATCTGGCCGATTGACCATTTGGGTAGTAACATAGCGTGTTATAATGTTAATTGTTTTATTTTTTGTGAATTGCAATTGTAATGCTTTATTTCTCCTTTTTTGTTCTAGTTGAAGGCTTTTGCTCTTTAGACTGTTCCAGGTTGCGGTTTCGTTACTGGTGGTTCTGCTGTTTGTGTAGTTGCATGTGTTTGGTAAGAGACTTTTTTTGTACAATGTAAATGAGTTTCATTTCTCTGCATGAATTTGCTTTTTGCAAATGGTGTAATAATAGCAGTATGTTTGGCTTCTGTTTTTTGAGTGTCAAAAACTTTTTGCATTTGGGCTCGATGTGTATTTTGTTGTCTTGTGAGTAATTGGTTTTGTTTTTTTTCTTTCTAGTGGGATATCGTTGGTTTTTGCTGTGTCTCTGCAGAGTAGGTGCTGGTGAGTGTAGCTGTCTCTTGTAAGTGAATTGTATAGTTTTTGAGTATATAGATCTTTGTGATAAAGGCACACATTTTTTTACTTACTTGTTTTGCACAGTGTTGGTTGTTGTTGACTTGTTTGTGCAGTCTCCTTTCTTAGTAAGGATAATGGCTAGCCACAGGATTACTGCTCAGCAGGTTGTTGGTATGCTTTTTGAGTCTTCCTCTGACCATGGTTCAGAGACTGACTCTGCATCTGAGTCAGAGGAGGCAGGGGACGATTCAGGCAGTGAGTTTTCTCTCCACATGGAATCATCGGATGATGAAGATACTTTTAGTGCGGATGAAGTGCCTGTGTTAGAGGAGGAGATTGATGTGCCGATAGTGCGGCAAGAGGCATCTGGGCTGCAGCCTGGGGCTGCAAGGCTTCCCGTTGGTGTAGTGCGGCAAGAGGCATCTGGGCTGCAGCCTGCGGCTGCAAGGTTTCCTGTTGGTGTAGTGCGGCAAGAGGCATCTGGGCTGCAGCCTGGGGCTGCAAGGCTTCCCGTTGAAAGTGCTGACCTCTGGGTTGCCCCAGGCATGGTGCAGCCGGCATTGCCAGACTTTACTGGTGTTCCAGGGTGTAGAGTGAATACTAAAAACTTTTTGCCGATAAATTTTTTTCAGTTGTTTATGGACGATGTGTTTTTGGCAGAGATTGTTGAGCAGACTAATTTGTATGCCGAACAGTTTTTGAGTGACAACAGTGCCAGTCTTAAGCCCCACTCTAGAGCTACCCGGTGGACTCCCACAAATCTGGAAGAGATGAAGAAGTTCTTGGGTTTAATTTTTTTGATGGGCTTGCTAAGGAAGCCATCAATGTCTTCATATTGGTCTACTAGTCCCTTGATGGCAACTGCTATTTTTCCGGCAGTCATGAGTCGTGATAGGTATTTGCTTCTGCTTCGGATGATGCATTTTATCGATAATGGTTTAGCGTTGCGACAAGATCACCCTGATTGTGACCGTCTTTTTAAGATTCGGCCTGTCATTGATCACTTTGTTGATCGATTTTCTGAAATCTATGCTCCAGGGAAAGAAATTGCAGTGGATGAGTCTTTGGTGTTGTTCAAGGGCCGCTTGGTTTTTAGGCAATACATTCCTAGTAAGAGGGCAAGCTATGGAATTAAGCTGTATATGCTGTGTGACAGTAGGACTGGATATGTCTCTAATTTCAGGGTGTACACCGGTAAGGAATCCAGGATTAACCCCCCTGGTTGTCCGTCCACTTTTGGAGTGACTGAGAAAATTGTGTGGGAACTTGGTAGAGGATTTTTTAACAAAGGCCACCATTTATATGTAGATAACTTCTACACTGGTGTGCGGTTGTTCAGGGAATTGGCCAAAGTGAACACTGTTGCTTGTGGCACAATCCGCTCTAACCGTAAAGGTTTCCTAAAAGAACTTGTTTGTCAAAAGCTTGTGCGGGGACAGTGCAGTGCGTTGCGTTGCGAGGAGCTTCTAGCTGTGAAGTTTTCAGACAGGAGAGATGTCTACATGCTGACTACCATCCATGATGAAAGCACTGCACCTGTGACTGTTTGGGGTCAGGTTGCTGAAGCGCACAAACCTGTGTGCATTTTAGACTATAATAAGCACATGGGTGGTGTTGACAGAGTAGATTAGAGGTTGGAACCTTACGCTGCTCTTCGTAAGGCTTACATTTGGTACAAGAAGTTGGCTATCCATCTTTTCCACTTGGCAACCTTTAATGCGTTTGTTGTGTTCCAGGATTCTTGTCCTGAGTCAAAGATGACTTTTGCTAAGTTTTAAGAGTCTGTAATAGGCAGCCTTGTTTTAGTGGAACAGGCAAGTGTTCCTAGAGTTGGAGTGGTGGAGGATGTTGCTAAATTGAAAGATCGCCACTTTCCTGATCACATTCCTCCCACACCCTCAAAAGACATTCCCAGTAGGAGATGTAGAGTCTGTTGGCGAAGAGGTATGCGGAAGGAGACTCGTATGTACTGCCCCGAGTGTCCTTTTAACCCTGGGCTGTGTGTGCCTGCTTGTTTTAGAATGTACCACACGCAAACAAATTTTTGGGAGCATCCATGAGTGGTAAAGTGAACTGCCTGGCCTCTATTGTTTAATATTTTTGGTTCAGTTTCAAGGTTGGCATTTGTGTAGTGTATTGAGTTTCAGATTTTGTGTTAGTAGATTTTTATCTATTTGCAATTTGTTTGTGTTTTCTTTATATAAAAAAAAATCATAAATGTGATGGCGGTGTGCGTGGAGTGGCGCTTGTCTGGTGGTGTGCGTGGTCTGGCGTTTGGCTGGCGGAGTGTTTGGATTGGCGCTTGGCTGGCGGTGTGCGTGGACTGGCGCTTGGCTGGCGGTGTGTTTGTACTGGCGCTTGGCTGGCGGTGTGTTTGGACTGGCGCTTGGCTGGCGGTGTGCGTGGACTGGCGCTTGGCTGGCGGTGTGCGTGGACTGGCGCTTGGCTGGTGGTGTGTTTTGATTGGCGCTTGGCTGGCAGTGTGTTTGTACTGGTGCTTGGCTGGCGGTGTTCGTGGACTGGCGCTTGGCTGGCGGTGTGCGTGGACTGGTGCTTGGCTGGCGGTGTGTGTGGACTGGCGCTTGGCTGGCGGTGTGCGTGGACTGGCGCTTGGCTGGCGGTGTACGTGGACTGGCGCTTGGCTGGCGGTGTGTGAGTAGTGACTAGCTGCTGGTCACTACACACACTGCTAGCCAAACGCCACTCAACGCAATCCGTGAGCTGGTGTGGTTGCTGTGTCAGGAATGTGGGCATGTGAAAGTGATGGGCCCTTGAATGGCGCTGTCTGCTGGTGTGAGTGTTGTAATGTGCTGGGCCCGCGGCTGGCGTTGTGAATGGTTTTGTATGTGTCACACTTATGAAAGGTGTATGAATGGCCTGTAAAGAGGTTGGTGCCTTGTCGTGGCTTTACTGCTCACGAGCTGTGAGTCAATGGTTCAGTTTCTCGTCCTTTCAATTAACAGTGCATTTCATTTTTGTGAAATCTCTGGTTAATACAACTGTATATACTGAACCATCACTCACCCTCGTGCCAAATCCAACCAGTATGTATGGTGCTTGAGGCATAGGTGGTTGTGCATAAAAATGTGTCTCTTCTGGTTTTGTCAAGCAGGGTGTACCTTGTCCTTTTTTGTGAATGTTGTAATGTGTTGGTTTTGTGCCTGCTGGTGTGAATGGTCTTGTGTGTATCATGTATGAAAGGTGTGTGAATGGCCTGTAAAGCGGTTTGTGCCTTGAAGTGGCTTTACAGCTCACGAGCTGCGAGTCACTGGTTCAGTTTTTTGTCCATTCAATTATTGACAGTGCATTTCATTTTTGTGAAATCTCTTGTTAATACAATTTTATATACTGAACCATCACTCGCCCTCGTGCCAAATCCAACCAGTATGTGTGTGTGCTTGAGGCATAGATGGCTGTGCAGTAATCTTTGTCTGTTTTGTCTCTCTGCCAAGCTGTACATTTCATTTAAGAATAATCTAACAACTGCAGTTTTTGTCGTAAACTAAACACCCATGGGAGTGCATGGTGATGTCTCTCTTGTGGATCCCAACAAGTTATCTTACCCACAATGTCCTGCAAACCTCAAAATGTGACTGTGACATTTTCCTTGCATTATTGTGCCCAAATTTTCACACTGCAGAAAGTAACAACAAATGTCCAACCCCCCAGCATTTCTTCAAGTATCCCAATAGAAATGGTACCTCACTTGTATGGGTGGGCCAAGTACCCGCGGCAGGGAAGGGCCCAAAACCTATTGATGTGACATCAAAATTACCTATCACAAACCAACCTGGTTTTGCATGGGGGTTCCCATGAGTTTTTGGCCCGGGGCTCGGCATCCATCTAGGGAAACCTACCTAACCCACACATTTCTGGAAACTAGACACCCGGGGGAGTCCAGCGAGGTATGGCTTGCGTGGGTCCCTCATCATTCTCCTACCCAGAATCCCCTGCAAACCTCAAATTTCGCCGAAAAATGCACTTTTTTCTCAAATTTCTGTGTGGGAAAGTTCTGGAATCTGCGTGGATCCACAAATTTCCTCCCACCCAGCGTTCCCCCAGGTCTCCCGATAAAAATGGTACCTCACTTGTGTGGGTAGGCATAGTGGCTGAAACAGGAAATGGCCCAAATCGTACTGTGGAGACTTCAAAATTACCTATAGCAAAACTACCTGGTTTTGGGGGGGCACCTGAGATTTTGGCCCCGGGCTCGGCGGCCATCTTGGGAAAGAACCAAACCCAAACATTTCTGAAAACTAGACACCCGGGGGAGTCCAATGAGGTATGGCTTGCGTGGATCCCCCAACGTTTTCCTACGCAGAATGCCATGCAAACCTCAAATTTAGCTGAAAAAACCACATTTTCCACATATATTTGTGTGGAATCACCGTGCCGGCACAAATGTCCTACCACCCAGCGTTTCCTTTGTTCTCCCGAGTAAAATGATACCTCACTTGTGTGGGTGTCCAAAGCAGAATTGGCTAAAAACGTATTTTTAAAAAAATGTAGCGCTTAGAATTCACAGTGCTATACTCTAAATCCCTATGTTTTGGGCTCTTCCTAGACGCAGGCCTTTGGCCCACCTGCACAAGTGAGGTATCATTGTACTCGGGAGAACAAGGGGAACGCTGGGTGGTAGGACATTTGTGCCGGCATGGTGATTCCACACAAAAATATGTGGAAAATGTGTTTTTTCAGCTAAATTTGAGGTTTGCATGGCATTCTGGGTAGGAAAACGTTGGGGGATCCACGTAAGCCATACCTCATTGGACTCCTCCGGGTGTCTAGTTTTCAGAAATGTTTGGGTTTGGTACTTTCCCAAGATGGCCGCCGAGCCCGGGGCCAAAATCTCAGGTGCCCCCCAAAACCAGGTAGTTTTGCTATAGGTAATTTTGAAGTCTCCACAGTACGATTTGGGCCATTTCCTGTTGCAGCCACTATGCATACCCACACAAGTGAGGTACCATTTTTATCAGGAGACCTGGGGGAACGCTGGGTGGGAGGTAATTTGTAGATCCACGCAGATTCCAGAACTTTCCCACACAGAAATTTGAGAAAAAGTGAATTTTTCGGCGAAATTTGAGGTTTGCAGGGATTCTGGGTAGGAGAATGATGGGGGACCCACGCAAGCCATACCTCACTGGACTCCCGGGTGTCTAGTTTCCAGAAATGTGTGGGTTAGGTAGGCTTCCCTAGATGGCTGCCGAGCCCGGGCCAAAACTCATGGGACCCCATGCAAAACCAGGTTGGTTTGTGATAGGTAATTTTGATGTCGCCTCAACAGCTTTTGGGCCCTTGCCTGTCGCCGGTCCTTGACCCACCCACGCAAGTGAGGTACCATTTTTCTCGGAAGACTTTGGGGAACACGGGGTGGATGGAAATTTGTGATTCCACGCAGATTCCAGAACTTCCCACCACAGAAATGTGGGGAAAATGTGGGTTTTTTGACAATTTTTTAGGTTTGCAAGGGATTCTGGATAACAGAACCTGATGGGAGGCAGTCAAGTCTCCCCATCCTGGATTCCCCTGGGTGTCTAGTTTTCAAAAATGTATAGGTTTCCTAGGTTTCCCTAGGTGCCGGCAGAGCTATGGTTAAAAAACTACAGCTAGGCACTTTGCCAAAAAAGGGTCATTTTTCACTGCGAAATTGAGGTGTGTCCACGTTGCGTTTTGCGCCGTTTCCTGCCGCGGGCACTAGGCCGACCCACACAAGTGAGGTACCATTTTTCTTGGAAGACGTTGGGGAACGCGGGGTGGGTGGAAATTTGTGGATCCACGCAGATTCCAGAACTTTCCACCACAGAAATGTGGGGAAAATGTGGTTTTTTTGACAAATGTTTAGGTTTGCAAGGGATTCTGGGTAACAGAACCTGGTGGGAGGCAGTCAAGTCACCCCATCCTGGATTCCCCTGGGTGTCTAGTTTTCAAAAATGTATAGGTTTGCTAGGTTTCCCTAGGTGCCGGCAGAGCTATGGTTCAAAAACTACAGCTAGGCACTTTGCCAAAAAAGGGTCATTTTTCACTGCGAAATTGAGGTGTGTCCACGTTGCGTTTTGCGCCGTTTCCTGTCGCCGGCACTAGGCCGACCCACACAAGTGAGGTACCATTTTTCTTGGAAGACTTTGGGGAACGCGGGGTGGGTGGAAATTTGTGGATCCACGCAGATTCCAGAACTTTCCACCACAGAAATGTGGGGAAAATGTGGTTCTTTTGACTATTTTTTAGGTTTGCAAGGGATTCTGGGTAACAGAACCTGGTGGGAGGCAGTCAAGTCACCCGGTGTCTAGTTTTCAAAAATGTATAGGTTTGCTAGGTTTCCCTAGGTGCCGGCAGAGCTATGGTTCAAAAACTACAGCTAGGCACTTTGCCAAAAAAGGGTCATTTTTCACTGCAAAATTGAGGTGTGTCCACGTTGCGTTATGCCGTTTCCTGTCGTGGGCACTAGACCGACCCACACAAGTGAGGTACCATTTTTCTCGTAAGACTTTGGGGAACGCGGGGTGGGTGGAAATGTGTGGATCCACGCAGATTCCAGAACTTTCCACCACAGAAATGTGGGGAAAATGTGGTTTTTTAAATATTGTTTTAGGTTTGCAAGGGATTCTGGGTAACAGAACCTGGTGGGAGGCAGTCAAGACACCCCATCCTGGATTCCCCTGGGTGTCTAGTTTTCAAAAATGTATAGGTTTGCTAGGTTTCCCTAAGTGCCAGCAGAGCTGGTGATGGAGCAAGGACTCAAAAATGAGACTTGCTCGAATGCAATCACCTCATAGTATTAATTTATTAATCTTGTATTGTTTATACTAACGTTGCATACATTACACGAATAGCAAGGAAGCTTGCCTATGTGTTCTAACTAACAAGTAACGCTTGTCTTTTTCTAAAATGGCCGCAAAGGAGCGGGAACCTTACTGCGCATGTCTCATCCATATCACATGGTGTGACGTCTTTCTTTGCTTGGTGGGAAAATTCTGCTTCTGCGCAGTGTGCATTAAAATGGCTGCTTGATGTTTTTACATGCTTCAGCTTGCTCTTGTGTAATTATTAATTTATCGTTTTCTTAACGCTACTAATGCGGGATAGATTTATAAGTAAATGGGGATAGAGTAGAAAGAGTGGGTATACAGTGAAACATATTATTTGTGATTTTAATATTTTCTTCTTTGACTTTTATTAGTTCGTAAACTTGGGCCTGGGGTTGGTGATCTGAAACTCGAGAGACAGTGATTCTGCGCATGTGTCCTCCTTGGCTGCCAAAGAATGAAGGATGAAGTCAACCTGGACGTCGTCCAAGGCCACGACCTAATGGCCGATATTGATATATTTATGTGTTCTTGCCAAACTTGCAACTATGTATATGGAAATGAATAAACTTTGTCGTGAGACGGGTGGGAAATAAAGCCAATGTATTAAAATTGATGGGCGGTAGTTTAAAGACAAAGGTCTTCAGAAATACGTACCAAATCAATATGGTGTGAGGATCAACCCCCTGTCCCTGTCCAATCAGAAGTAGTGGTCCCATATTTTAGCAACATTAAGGGGAGGTACATGGGCGTAGAAGGGTATAATAGATATAGAATTAGCTAATTAGTTAGAAGGAGATGCTGCAAGAGAGCAGAGGACCAGAGCAGATCAGGCGTTCATGCAGATCAAGCTTCTAGCTCCAGACTGCCAAGCTGATCGATTGCAGACTGAACCGCTGTCCAGAGAGGTCCTGAGGAGGGGGCGGCGGAGTCCATTAGAAGAAAGGCACGAGAGAATCGAGGAGAAGTCGAGTATCAGAGAGGGGAACGACGCAGGCGTCGTTGTAGAGAGGTCACCGGTCCTGTCCTGATCCTGGAGGAGGTCTTTGCTCTTCATCCTTCCTGGGTCCTAATCTTTCCAACTCCTTGGCCAAGGGTTTGGTTCTCGCACTTAGGTAAATATAAATGCAACCTTTAGTTGCGCTGCTGTCTCTATCTTCTCCTTTCTGAGGGACCGTCATTAATCAATAATTATTATTCTATGCTTCACCTATGATATGCGATTAAGTCCCATGTGGTTATGTAATTTACTCTGCTAAATCTTTAGATTAAACATTTTAAAACTTTCTGACTCAGTGGTTATTTCAGGATTATGTACTATAATGAATGTCACTCATTTTAAACTTCCCAATTAGCAAAGGATTCATTGGTAAGTCATTACTCTTCAATCGGAAGGTAATTGGTAGCAGGGATTTTGATAAAGAGTATCAACTGATAAACCCAGCGTAAGTATTAGCGTAGTATGAATGTATGGGCCCAAGTGAGTATCTGGTGTATGAATGCTGTTTGCTAATATCGCGCTGGATCAGTTTTCTGGTAATCAGAGGATGGTTACTCTTTGTTAATTGGGTAATGAGAATTTTATTTTTATGAACTAACATCCGTGTATTCAAAGTTTGTTTTATGTTGTCTAAACAGCACTAAACTGCCCTCCTACCATTGTGGACTCGGCAAAATCCCTTGGAATAACCCTTGACAGCAGCCTGAATATGCGTGGCCATATAAACTCGATTAGTACAAAGGACAGTGGTCCCTGAGTAAGGAAAACTCATTAAACAATGAATATAGTCTCAATCAGTACTATATTTTGGCGCATGTCCAGCCGGACAGAGGCAAGTTTAATATACACAATAGTTTGAATAAAATTAAGGAAATGTGAGAAAAATAACAGTGGGATACAAGCCTGTATCCATAATCTCACAGATCAAAACTCACAAACAACATAGAAAAGCTCAGGCAGTTTACATGTGTTTCCAAAGAATATACATGGATAAAGAAACAACAATCATAAAAGGTCACCTTTACACATATTATAAATTAACAGTCAGTGTATAAGGTTGACAACTGTGTCGACGACGTTTCACCTCATTTGCCTGCATGTACCACAAGCACCACACCAGGCCCATCGCTAAACATCCAATTTGAACAGAGTTTATCCGACCCTGTGAAACAGAGTTTATCCGACCCTGTGAAATAGGCTCACAATCCCATATATTGAATCCTTGCTGAGCAGGACTCGTCCGCCTCGCCTTCCCATTGAGGATTACGTAGCCTCTACTTTCTAACCCGGGTCCATTATGTCCCCTTCCCTCCCCAGTCTGGACGTGCCAGCTTTCCACCCTTAAGCGCAACTGCAGGCAAATGCTCTCAGGCACTTTAATCCATAGTCCTGAAGATGATCCAATATCTCACTGATAAGGATCGAAACGTCGTCGACACAGTTGTCAACCTTATACACTGACTGTTAATTTATAATATGTGTAAAGGTGACCTTTTATGATAGTTGTTTCATTATCCATGTATATTCTTTGGAAACACATGTAAACTGCCTGAGCTTTTCTATGTTGTTTGTGAGTTTTGATCTGTGAGATTATGGATACAGGCTTGTATCCCACTGTTATTTTTCTCACATTTCCTTAATTTTATTCAAACTATTGTGTATATTAAACTTGCCTCTGTCCGGCTGGACATGCGCCAAAATATAGTACTGATTGAGACTATATTCATTGTTTAATGAGTTTTCCTTACTCAGGGACCACTGTCCTTTGTACTAACCTAGCTCCCAAGGTCCCTGACCTATTCTATTTGGGTTCCCTTGTTTGTTATACATATAAACTCGATGGCCAAAACGGCTAGATTCCACCTGAGTTACCTAAGAAACCTAAAACCTTTCCTCGAAGTTTCCGACCTTAAAACGGCAATCCAGGCACTTGTCATTTCCAGACTAGAATATGGATGCTCTACTCTGGCAGGGCTACCCAAGAGCTCTCTGGCCCCATTGAAAGCCTGCCTCAACACCGCCGCCAGACTCCTAACGGGCACAAAGAAATTCGACCACATCACTCCTCACCTCAAAGCTCTGAACTGGCTTCCCCTTCAGGCCAGAATCCAATTTAAAGTGGCCTGCATTACTCACAAAGCTCCTTACTCCAATTCCCCTACTTTTCTCGCACAAAAACTCGTGGTATCTGGAGGGGCCAGAAACTCCCGATCTGCCAAAGACCTACTGTTGCAACCAGCACGCTTCCGGAAGAAAAAAACCTACAATCGGGCCTTCTCTTGGGCCGCACCAAGAATTTGGAACTCTCTCCCACCCGCCATCAGAAGACTTCCGTCCTTGGCACAATTTAAGAAGGAAACCAAAACATTCTTAATGGGAAAATACCTCGTCTAAGGAACACTTTACAATCACTTCATCGACATGTTCCACCCTCCACCTCGGCATTCATGGCCTCTATGGATGATACATCTTTCTGCACTCTGGGCATCCCCCCAAGAGCTGAGACTGCGAGCCTTCTTATATACTATATCCACTTTGGTTTTTTTCCCCACATGTAGCTTGGACTCTAGACTGCGTGCTTGTATATTCTATCCACTTGCTTTAAGTCTCTGTTTTTCTTCCCCACATGTAACCTGGACTTTAAACTGCGTGCTCCTCTTGTATAATGTATTCCCTATCTTTCCCAATTTGACCCCTCCCATCCTTAAGCGTTGTATCCCCCCCCTTAATCATGTAAAGCGCTCTGATACCCTCACGGGTCTGGTTCGCGCTCTATAAAACTATAAAATAAAATAATAAAAATTGTCCAGAATCCCCGGGGAAAATTGAATAGCGGTTGGTAAGTGGAAGCCATACTGCAGTGAGGTTATCTGTCAGGCAGAAATAGTACTGAAAAGTTAAGCAAGACTATCAGTACTGGTTAGGGAATCTATGCGTGTGAGTAATAGCAAAAGAGTACGCTGGTGAAAATTTGATGTTATATCACCTAGAAAGGGTAACATTGAAGAAGTAACAGGTACTTCTGGAGCTTGTGTGAAGAGTAAACGGAAGGGTTTTACTCGTAGTATATGTTTAGTAAACAGAAAGGTTTTACTAATTGTGAGAGAAAACTATCTTTTCTATTTTAGAGAAACTGGCACGATAGCGAATGTTTTATGTTGTTACTGAAATTTAATTAAAATTTATAGAGAAAATAAAGTTTGCGTAAGATTTTGTAAAGGGAGGGTCAGCTACCGGAGAGGGAGCTGACGTCACAAACGCCTGACGCTGGGATTGGTTGAATCAGCGGGTGTGGAGCGACTCTTGTAAAGGAGGGGTCAGTAGTCAGGAGTAGTACTGACGTCACAGGTGCCGCGCTGGGATTGGTTGAAACAGCGAGGGACAGAGAAGAGCAGATTGTAAAGGAGGGGTTGACAGACAAACGTCACCGAAAGGCCGCGTTAGGATTGGTTTAGAAATAAAAGTTAGCAGACACTTGATTGGTTGATATTCTAGAAGCTAAAATCTTAGTGGATAGAGATTACATGTTAAAACGCGATCCGACTTTAACAGGAATTCGTCCGGATAGGAGGTTCCTAGGTTTTGCAGAATATAATTTTATACATCGAGATTTGCCCAAGATGTACGGAGAGAAGAGAAAAATGTCCTTTCTGCAAAAGATTAAGAATTATTTTAAAAAGGATAAACCAATCAAAACTAGGGAAGGAATTATCATTCCACCAGCTAAAACGCCCGCTTCGTTCATGATGATGGAGAAAGGTTATCATACTTTTGTATGGATAGAGAATTGGATAGAATATACCAAAAATGATGGGATATTAGCATTTCCCGAAAATGGTACCTTTAATGGAAGAATTCTTCAAAATTTGAGATTGAGGATGAATGACTTAGAACCCAGACCTAGATTAACTCAATACGAAGCCTTAGAGGAATGGGAAACCGAGGCATTTGAGCGTGACCCATCCAGGAGTAATAGGGGTTATCGAGGATTTTTCCCCACATACCAACATGAGAATAGGGATGGTCAGATGAAACAGTGGAGGAGAGCAATGCTTACAGAAGGATTATATCCAATATTTACGGAAGAAGAACTGTTAGGGAAGAAATGCACAGAAAAGACAAAACATTTAATGAGAAATGGAGATTCTGAAGATGAATTTATAGAAGAAATATTAAGGAACCCCCCACCATATCAGGAAGGGACAAGTGGATGCACCCCAAGTGCCCCACTGTTAAAAACTCCATTAGTGCCACAGGTAGTGCATGATTTCACCCCCAGTAGGATACTTCATGATAAAGAAAAAGAAGCCCTAGAGAAAACCAGAGCAGAATTAATACAGAAGATAACACAGATAAAGGTACATCCTGATTCTTTGACTATACCTGTAACAATTGGTCCGGTAGTTCCATTATATGGTGGTCAGGGAAATTGTCCTCCACCGTTAGTTATGCCAACTCCTGTGAATATTCCAAAACCTGAAGCAACAGTAATGGTTGAGGATCATTTTAGTGATTGTGAATCAACAATATCATTAATGGATTTACCAATTCGAGATTCTGTCAATAGTACTCCCAGAAGAACTACACCTGGGTGTTCGAAAGAGATAAACTTGATAACTTCAACAGGAGCAAAAAGTGTCACTGTAGTTAGTCCAGAAGACTTAGAAAGGTGGGCACAAGGATCAGAACAGCAGTGTACACCTCCAAAAATTTTGGATATTTATAAATTAAAGGTCGAATTAGAAGCAATAATAGCAGGAAACGTAGGGTTAGATCGCCTTAATGCTTACAATGAAGAAGAATTATTGTTCATATGCAGAAGTATCACAAGAAATGTAAAAATATTTCATGAAACATTATCAGATTTGGCTCTGCAGATGGGAATTGAAATAGGGAGATCAAAGGTGTTGCAGAAACCCTATAGAGCAGATTTCTCAGACAAAGATTTAGAAAATATGAATGCCTCTGGAAGAAAATTACAAGTAAAAGAGTTAATGACAGTCTTGCAAAAATGGGGAGACCTAGATAAATGGAGAGTTCGATGGGCAAAGAAAAAGGAAGAGGCACGATCCAGTAGAACAGCTTCTGAATATGTGATGAAAGAAACAGGGAAGACAGATCAAATGTACCCGATGCGAGAAGTTCCCGGAGGGGGCTATGTACATGTCCCATGGAGTAGACAGGATATTTTGTCATTTACGAACGATTTCCCAAAGTTGAGAGAAAAACCAATTGAATGGTACAAACAGGTTGAGAGGTTTGTGAAGGTGTCAAAGGTATTGTTGAAAGATTTAGATGGTCTGTTTGACATAGTGGTACCTGCCGATTTGTGGACAGATTGTAAAATTACAGTTGATTGGCCTAGTGATGAGTATCCTAGGGATCCAAAGACAGGTGCCCCGTCAAATGATGTAATGAAAAAGTATCAGCAGGTGATAACTTACCTGAAAGGCAAAATACCTCCGAAAGAAACAGATTGGGTGAAAATAGACCGAACCACCCAAGAAGCTAGTGAATCGGTACATGCCTATTATGAGCGTTTATTGCAGGTATTTAAGCAGTATAGTGGATTTGAGGACATTGGAGACAAGAACACGAGTCAGTTTGTGTATCGATTTGTTTATGTCTGAAGCCAGAAATTTGTCAGATGATTAAGCAACACATGTTGTGTTGGCAAGGGAAACCGATCGATGAAATTCTGAAATATGCGAAATACTGTGGAGACGATATTGAGGATAGGCACAAGAAATTGCAGGAAAAAGTGATGTGGGCACAAGTGAAAATGGCTGAGAAACAGGGAATTAATTTGGAAAATCCGAGTGAAAATCAAGGAAAGGATTCTGGAACGAATGGCGATACTGGGAATGGTGGAAAAGTGAGAGGACGAATGAGTAGAGAAGAAGCTAAAAAGAAATTTCCTTGTCATGGATGCGGAAAATTGGGGCATTGGAAGGATGAATGTAAAAAGATTCGGAATAATAATGGCCCAAATCAAAATTTAAATCCACAGACGCAGAATGACTCACAGCAGGGTGTAAATCCTCAGAGTCAGTTGCCACCTGCACCTATTCAGGGTAATGTAAGCAGAGCAAACCACGATACAGACGTCGGATATCAAGGAGGAAGTGGTAAGAATGATTATGTGACATCACAGTTTCTTTTACAGGACGATTTCTGTCAATACAGTTCATGACGGTGCCTGGGAGAGGGGGAGAAGGAGTGCGTACTTGGCGCATCCTTATCGGTAGATCAGTCAGGTCCATATGTTGAAGGGAGTGTAAAAGGTAATGATATTACTTTTCTTTTGGACACTGGTGCTACCCGGTCTACTGTGAGAACAGCAGACATTCCAGACCTTCCTCTCTCTGGAGAAGCTATCCAAGTAGTGGGAGTAGCTAATAGAAAGATTAGAACACCTCTTACCGAACCAATGGAAGTTAAAATTGGAAATTTCAGAGAAATGCATCAATTTGTAGTGTGTGATTCTAGTCCAGTAAATTTATTAGGTCGTGATTTATTGTGCAAAATGAATTGTACAATTTTCTGCACACCGGATGGTGTGGCAGTTCAGACCCCAGATGAAGATCATGTATGTAAGTTTATGATTGCAAAAAAAGGCACAGAGGTAGATGAGATATTTTCTTTGATAACAAAAGATGAGTTGCCAGAAGAATTAAAAACTACAGTAAACCCCATAGTATGGGATTTCACAGGAAAGGAAGTAGGACTTATGGCCAAAATAGACCCAGTTAAAATTACTGTAAAAGAAGGTGCGATTTTCCCAAATACTAGACAGAACAAAATGAGTGCAGAAGTAAAGACAGGAGTCATTGAAGAAATCAACCGAATGGTAGAACAAAACATACTAAGAGAAGTGATGAGTAGCCCATGTAATTCACCAATAATGGGTTTAAAGAAACCTAGCGGAAAATATAGGATTGTTCAGGACCTGCGGAAAATAAATAAGATTGTGGAACCTTGTTGTCCTATAGTACCCAATCCTGCAGTAATCCTATACCAGATTCCTTGGAGTGCAGGATGGTTCACAGTGATTGATTTATGCCAAGCGTTCTTTTCAATACCATTGCATCCAGACAGCCAGTATCTTTTTTCATTTAAATTTGAGAACAAAGTCTATGTATGGAATCGTGTTCCTCAGGGGTACATGGAAAGTCCTTCTATTTTCAATCAGTTATTGAAAAAGTGCTTAGAGAAACTAGTGATGCCAGGAAGCTCAGTCCTAGTGCAATATATCGACGACTTACTGGTGGCATCGAACACCAGAGAGGATTGTGTTGTTGATTCCATAGCACTATTAAATCATTTGGCTGAAGAAGGGCATAAAGTCTCACCAGAAAAATTGCAGTTCTGTACAACAGCTGTTAAATATCTGGGACACCAAATTGAGAGGGGAAAAAGAAGAATAACGTCGGAAAGAGTACAATTAATTAAGAAAATGCAAATGCCTGTAACCCAAAGAGAAGTGAGAATGTTCCTAGGAATAGTAGGTTACTGTCGACAATGGATACTAGGATTTTCCTTGTTAGCGAAGCCCCTAATTCAAATGACAAGAAAGAAAGCAAAAGACCCAGTTGATTGGGATGATGAGAGTGTAGGAGCTTTTGTAAATTGAGAAATGCTTTGTGTTCAGCACCAGCCCTAGGCATGCCCGACTATAAGAGAAGCTTCGCATTGTTCTGTCATGAGAGAGAAAATTGTGCACTTTCAGTCCTAACCCAGAGACATGGTTTGGACAGACGTCCTATAGCATATTTTTCTGCTACATTGGATCCAGTGGCAGCCGCATTGCCAGGCTGCTTAAAAGCAGTAGCGGCTACCTGTTTAAGCATTGAACAAAGTGAGTCAATTGTAATGGGACACCCAGTAAAGGTGTTTGTTCCACATGCGGTTGTGACTCTGTTGACAAGAACTCGAACTCAGCATCTTACTCCTAGTCGGCTGACTAAATATGAGAGAATAATAATGGGTGCTGAAAATGTGAACATAGTGAGGTGTACAATAGTAAATCCTGCAACCTTACTACCAGACCCGTATCATGAGGAAATTAAAAATGACGAAGAAGAAGAACATGATTGTTTACAAGTCACAGAGTTATGCACGAAACCACGTCCGGACATTGAAGAACAGCCCCTTAGAAAGCCAGACAGGGAGCTGTTTGTTGATGGTTCATGCCAGAGGCATGAAGATGGTAAACTGACTGCAGCATATGCAGTATGTGAATTAACTGGAATAGTCGAAGCATCCTATTTACCAGGAGTAAAATCTGCACAAGTAGCTGAATTGATTGCTTTGATAAAAGCGTGCAAAATTGGGAGGAATCAAAAAGTGACTATATTTACAGATAGCCAATATGGTTACGGGGTTGTGCATGATTTTGGCCAACTATGGATGCAGAGGGATTTCATGACTTCTTCAGGATCCCCCATTAAAAATGGAAAATTTGTAAGGGAATTGCTGGAGGCAATACAATCACCAAAAGAATTGGCTGTGGTGAAATGTGCCGCACATCAGTCAGGAGATGACTGGGTGGTAGTCAGCAACAGATACGCAGATCTTGTGGCTCAACATTGTGCCAGAAATAGATTGTCAGTCAATAAAAGGGTGGAAAGAATGGGAATCAGCTGCCAACTTATGGTGTATATGCCACCTGAAACATGGAATGAAGTTAGAAGATTGCAAGATGGTGCTGATGAAAATGAGAAGAAAACATGGGTCAAAGTGGGTTGTTCCCAAAGGGGAGATGATGAAGTGTGGATTTGTGCTGATGGCAGACCAGTCATGCCTGACTGTCTGCTCCCTCAAATGGCCAGGATGTATCATGGAGACACACATATAGGGAGAGATGCAATGATTAGGCTTTTCAGACAGAACTGGTACAATCCCAAGTTGAGGGCTGTAGCAGAGAGCCTTTGCCAGAGATGTTTGACTTGCCAGATGCATAATCCAGGAAGAAAAACAATAATTGGGTTTGGGAAAATTGGAAAGGCAGAAGGTCCATTTATAAGACTACAGTTTGACTTTATACAGTTACCACCATGCAGAGGGTTGAAATATGTACTAGTAATAGTATGTCTGTTTTCAAAGTGGGTGGAGGCTTACCCTACCAGGAGGAATGACAGCATTACAGTCGCAAAGTTGTTACTACGAGAACTCATTCCTAGGTTTGGTTTCCCAGTAACTTTGGAATCAGATAGAGGAAAACATTTTAACAGTGAAGTGATTCAAATAATCTGTGAAGCATTCCAAATTGAACAAAAATTGCACTGTGCATATCGCCCAGAGGCTTCTGGAGTGGTTGAACAATTGAATGGCACGATAAAATCCAGATTGGGAAAAATGTGTGCATCAACATCATTGGAGTGGCCAGATGCTTTGCCACTTGTCTTAATGGGACTCAGAAGCATTCCCGATAGAAATACGGGATTGAGCCCACACGAGATAATGATGGGAAGAGCAATGAGACAAGCACATGTTCCCATAAACAAACTGCTGAATATATCTGATGATATGGTTCTGGATTATTGCAAAGGATTGGCTGACCTAGTGCGTTCTGTCTCTCATCAGGTCGGAGAAGACGCAGTTTCGAGGCAGCCTGAACAAGAACATGATCTGAATCCTGGTGACTGGGTGGTAGTGAAGAATCACACCAGAGAGACGTGTCTATCACCTAGATGGGGAAAACCTTGTCAAGTCATACTGACTACCAATACAGCAGTGAAGTGTGCAGGATTTCCTAATTGGATTCATGTAAGCCACACCAAAAGAGTACCAGACCCCGAAGAAGAAAATCCTCAGTCAGCATCAATCACTGAGGAAGCTGAAGGTTGCCCAGCTGAAGAATCTCAGGCTCGAGGTTCGAGAGAAGCTGCAGAAGAACAACCGAGCACAAGTCAGGACTGGATACCGGTGGTAGAAATTCCTGAAGTTTACTACAGAACAAGAAGTCAAGCAAGATTGGAAGAAATTGAAGAAGATCAGATAGGTGAAGAAGAAGCAGCTCAGGGAAAAGAAGAACATACAATAAAAGAACCTGAGCAGGACCAGATAGGGAAAGGAAACTGGACTCAAAATAACGAAGAACCAACGAGTTTTGAGCAGGGAAAGACAGGTTTAGAAGAATCCGGTCAGGCTGCAGAAGTACAAAGTGCAATAAGCCCTGATCAGAACCAGTTAGATCCAGAAAATCATACAGAAGAAAATGATCTCGAGAAACATGAGCATGAAGAATTAAACAAAGAACAAGGTCAATTATTGGAAACTCACGGAGGAGCTGCAGAAGAAAAACAAATAAGGCCTGAAAAAGAGCAAGAAAGAAAAACAGTAATTACAGAAAACGAAAAGGTGTCAAACAGTGAAAATAAAGAGATTGCTGAAGACGAAAATAAAGAAACAAAGAAAACAAGAAAAGGTGATCATTGGCCTAGTGTCATTAAAAGAGTAAAATACCACATAACAACCAGAAGTGAAGATCCAGATCAAGTAAATGAAGTAACAAGTCAAACTGAACAAGAAAACAGAACTAAGAAAAGAAGAAGCTAGAGACTGAAACTTGTAAATAACAAATTCAAGGGTCCTGATTGGACTTACATTATTCTTGAAGATTACGAGAGCTCAGAGTCAAGTGAAAGTGGTGAAGAAGGAACAAGTGCAGAACTGACGTACGAAAAAGAAACAAGACCACCTTGACTACGCAAAAGAGTTATATAAAGAAAAACGAAAATAGATAAGAAGAGCAATCTTCCTTGTCGAAATGTCTGATGATAGAGTTGCTGGGAGACCAAAACAGAGATGTTGTAGAAGATGCTGTGCAATATGCATATGTAGTCTAGTAATGGTGCTTATAGTATGGTTAGTTTTGATCGTAGCAGTTCCTTACCTTATGATAATGGATAAAAAGATTAATAACGAAACTAAAGGAAAGACAGCACACATGAAGGGAAATATAGTGGCAGAAAATGAACCAGAGTTTCATCATGAAATAACTGATAACGACATAGTTTAAATGTTTTCACAAAATTATTATTTCAATATGTAGATACCATGGAAGTTAGTAATTGTTATGTCTGTATGAAGTTACCTGAATCAGTAGCAGAAGGATTAACATATCATCACTTACCATTGACATATGGCATATCATGTAGTGTATTAGCTAGTTTATTTTATAGAACAGGGAGACTTCAATATTATTATTCAAACATAGATGTGATATTTTCAGAGGTTCCGATTCGCAAGAGTATGAACCCAGTGCTTAGTAGTCAAGACGCACAGTTTATGGGAGAATTTTTCTTAACAATGAAATTGATAGACATAACACATGCACATAGACACAATCTAACATGTTCTTTACACGAAGAAGAAAAGATATTTTTGAATTTAGTAGAAGATAGAAGACAAGATTTTCAAAAGAAAGCTTCTGAGCATAAGGCTCATTTGCCACCTTGGGCTGAAAAAGAAGGGAGTTACACACCTGGCAAGGCTCAAGCTGCTATGGCTCTGGATTTTGTAAAGACGGGAAAAATTTGTCTACATAGATTAAGGACTGATTATAACAATGTTTTCATCGGTACCAGTGAATGTGAACACAATTTCTTAATTCTTGGAGGTTGGGGAATAAAAGGAGGAACAGATTCAGTTTTTCCTGGAATCTATTATGTATGCGGGAATAAGGCTTCCTGCACGGTGGTATGGAAGTTGTTATTTTGGAATAGTATTTCCAAAAGTATACCACGTAAAAAGAAACACTGGGAGCAATGAAAATAATGGCGAATTAACACGTAGTAAAAGAGCTAGTTTTTCTGAAATTGTAGGTGATATATTTGGTGCATTGATACCTTCGGTGGGAATAATTCTGAACTCAAGGAAAATATGTAAATTGTCTACAGTAGTTGATCATTTATCAACTGACACTGCTGGAGGATTTCTAATGATTAATGCAGAAATGGTTGCTATTAGATCTATGGTTATGCAAAATCGACTTGCTCTTGATATTCTATTGGCAAAAGAGGGCGGAGTCTGTGAATTACTGAAGACGAAACATTGTTGCACTTACATTCCTGATAAAAGTGCAGAAATTGGAACATATATACAAAACATAACTAAACTTGAGAAGGAACTTAAACCACTGGAAGTTGATAGTGTATGGGAAAGATTGACAAGTAGTATTGCGTCAATTGGTACCTGGTTTTCTAATGTAGGAAAAGGGCTTATAGGTCAAATACTAGTACCTTTAGCAGGAATAGCAATAATAGTACTGACGATAATAATATGGTGCAAATGTTGTAGAAAGAATGAATCGTATACTGTGACAGGAAGAGGAAAGAAGAGAAAGGTTGATGAAATTGAACTTGAGGATGTGAGAAGTGAATTATACAAGAAATTAAAAGGGGATGTTAAAAATAGAAAATGTAAAAATGAGAATGAAACTATTTGCTAGAAGTTGGCATCTGATTGAGGGTAGTATTTTGATGGCTCTTAAACGCCATCAGAGAGGGGATTGATGGAGCAAGGACTCAAAAATGAGACTTGCTCGAATGCAATCACCTCATAGTATTAATTTATTAATCTTGTATTGTTTATACTAACGTTGCATACATTACACGAATAGCAAGGAAGCTTGCCTATGTGTTCTAACTAACAAGTAACGCTTGTCTTTTTCGAAAATGGCCGCAAAGGAGCGGGAACCTTACTGCGCATGTCTCATCCATATCACATGGTGTGACGCCTTTCTTTGCTTGGTGGGAAAATTCTGCTTCTGCGCAGTGTGCATTAAAATGGCTGCTTGATGTTTTCACATGCTTCAGCTTGCTCTTGTGTTATTATTAATTTGTCATTTTCTTAACGCTACTAATGCGGGATAGATTTATAAGTAAATGGGGATAGAGTAGAAAGAGTGGGTATACAGTGAAACATATTATTTGTGATTTTAATATTTTCTTCTTTGACTTTTATTAGTTTGTAAACTTGGGCCTGGGGTTGGTGATCTGAAACTCGAGAGACAGTGATTCTGCGCATGTGTCCTCCTTGGCTGCCAAAGAATGAAGGATGAAGTCAACCTGGACGTTGTCCAAGGCCACGACCTAATGGCCGATATTGATATATTTATGTGTTCTTGCCAAACTTGCAACTATGTATATGGAAATGAATAAACTTTGTCGTGAGACGGGTGGGAAATAAAGCCAATGTATTAAAATTGATGGGCGGTAGTTTAAAGACAAAGGTCTTCAGAAATACGTACCAAATCAATATGGTGTGAGGATCAACCCCCTGTCCCTGTCCAATCAGAAGTAGTGGTCCCATATTTTAGCAACATTAAGGGGAGGTACATGGGCGTAGAAGGGTATAATAGATATAGAATTAGCTAATTAGTTAGAAGGAGATGCTGCAAGAGAGCAGAGGACCAGAGCAGATCAGGCTTTCATGCAGATCAAGCTTCTAGCTCCAGACTGCCAAGCTGATCGATTGCAGACTGAACCGCGGTCCAGAGGCGGAGTCCATTAGAAGAAAGGCACGAGAGAATCGAGGAGAAGTCGAGTATCAGAGAGGGGAACGACGCAGGCGTCGTTGTAGAGAGGTCACCGGTCCTGTCCTGATCCTGGAGGAGGTCTTTGCTCTTCATCCTTCCTGGGTCCTAATCTTTCCAACTCCTTGGCCAAGGGTTTGGTTCTCGCACTTAGGTAAATATAAATGCAACCTTTAGTTGCGCTGATGTCTCTATCTTCTCCTTTCTGAGGGACCGTCATTAATCAATAATTATTATTCTATGCTTCACCTATGATATGCGATTAAGTACCATTTGGTTATGTAATTTACTCTGCTAAATCTTTAGATTAAACATTTTAAAACTTCCTGACTCAGTGGTTATTTCAGGATTATGTACTATAATGAATGTCACTCATTTTAAACTTCCCAATTAGCAAAGGATTCATTGGTAAATCATTACTCTTCAATCGGAAGGTAATTGGTAGCAGGGATTTTGATAAAGAGTATCAACTGATAAACCCAGCGTAAGTATTAGCGTAGTATGAATGTATGGGCCCAAGTGAGTATCTGGTGTATGAATGCTGTTTGCTAATATCGCGCTGGATCACTGGGGTTCAAAAACTACAGCTAGGCACTTTGCCAAAAAAGGGTCATTTTTCACTGCGAAATTGAGGTGTGACCACGTTGCGTTTTGCGCCGTTTCCTGTCGCGGGCACTAGGCCGACCCACACAAGTGAGGTACCATTTTTCTTGGAAGACTTTGGTGAACGCGGGGTGGGTGGAAATTTGTGGATCCACGCAGATTCCAGACCTTTCCACCACAGAAATGTGGGGAAAATACGTTTTTTTGACAATTTGTTAGGTTTGCAAGGGATTCTGGGTAACAGAACCTGGTGGGAGGCAGTCAAGTCACCCCATCCTGGATTCCCCTGGGTGTCTAGTTTTCAAAAATGTATAGGTTTGCTAGGTTTCCCTAGGTGCCGGCAGAGCTATGGTTCAAAAACTACAGCTAGGCACTTTGCCAAAAAAGGGTCATTTTTCACTGCGAAATTGAGGTGTGTCCA
Source organism: Calotriton arnoldi (assembly GCA_963921515.1). Lineage (NCBI taxonomy): Eukaryota > Metazoa > Chordata > Amphibia > Caudata > Salamandridae > Calotriton > Calotriton arnoldi. The sequence continues at coordinate 454,028 of CAWUFW010009179.1, forward strand.
CGTTGCGTTTTTTGCCGTTTCCTGCCGCGGGCACTAGTCCGACCCATACAAGTGAGGTACCATTTTTCTCGGAAGACTTTGGGGAACGCGGGGTGGGTGGAAATTTGTGGATCCACGCAGATTCCAGAGCTTTCCACCACAGAAATGTGGGGAAAATGTGGTTTTTTTGACAATGTTTTAGGTTTGCAAGGGATTCTGGGTAACAGAACCTGATGGGAGGCAGTCAAGTCACCCCATCCTGGATTCCCCTGGGTGTCTAGTTTTCAAAAATGTATAGGTTTGCTAGGTTTCCCTAGGTGCCGGCACAGCTAGGGTTCAAAAACTACAGCTAGGCACTTTGCAAAAAAATGGTAATTTTTCATTGTGAAAATGTGGTGTGTTCACGTTGGGTTTTGAGCCATTTCCTGTCGTGGGCACTATGCCTACCCACACAAGTGAGGTACCATGTTTATCGGGAGACTTAGGGTAATTCAGATTTGTAAAGCAACTGTTATTACCTATTGACTTTCGAAGCATTTCTGCCTTCCAAATGAAAGACATTGTGTAAAAAAGAAGTCATTTTGAAAAATGACCGATAATTCTCATGCTAGTATGAGTATTCCCAATTTCGAAAATGTGCAAATATCTACTGTTTCTAAACTTTATAATTTGTTCCCATTTCAGAAATACATAGGTGTCTTTCATACCGATTTTTCCATGTATACATTTTCCCACAATAATTGCTATATACCCGGTACATAATAAAAAGCCATTGCAAATTGCTGCTCAGTTTTTGACTCTGGGTTCGTCGGGTTCTTGGTGAACCTACAAGTCCTATATATCCCCACAACCAGTAAGGTCCAGCGGATGTAACGGTATATTGCTTTCAAAGAGCTGTCATAATTAGAAGAAGTTACAGGTGAAAACGTTGATTCAAAAGGCTGTTTTTTTCAACTAATTTTCAATTTTTCCTATATTTAACTTTAAGTTTCTATAAAGAAACCTTAATGGATCTACACAAATGACCCCTTGCTGAATTCAGAATTTTGTCTACTTTCCTAAAATGTATTGCTTTCCAGGATCCATTATTGCTTTCATTCCCATTTCTACCATTAACTGGAAGGAGGTTGAAAGCACAAAAAATAGCAAAAATGGGCTATGTCCCAGAAAAATGCCAAAACTGTGTAAAAAATGTTGGTTTTCTGACAAAAGTCTGTCATTCCCTAAAATCTGGGAAAATGGTGATTTCAGCCCCACAAACCCTTTTTTGATACCATTTGCAGGGAAAAACCCAGACGCTTTCATTTGCAGCCCTTTTTTCCCATTTTTCCCCAAAAAAACAAAATGTAGCTGTATTTTGGCTAATTTCTGGGACCCCTCCAGGGTAATCCACAAACCCTGGGTACCTTTAGAATCCCCATGAAGTTGGAAGAAAAGGACGCAAATTTGGCGTGGATACCTTATGTGGTCAAAAAGTTACAGGGGCCTAAGCGTGCACTACCCCAAATAGCCCAAAAAAGGCGTAGCACAGAGGGGAAAAAGGCCTAGCAGCGAAGGGGTTAAAAACTGTTTTGTTCCCCTGCCTCCCCCGTTCCATCCCGCAGCCCGAGACTTCTCAGTCCCACCACCACCCCCCCCCCCTCTCGTGCCTTCTAGGATGCCCGCATTACCTTTTAAAATGCAATAGGTCTCGTGTAAATACGAGTCCTAGTGCATTTTAAATGCTTGTTTGTGGTGTGATTGGTGGGTGAATTCGCACTCCTTTTTTTTTTTTTATCGCATGCGCGCGATGCCTTACATCGTACGCATGCGCGCCACATGAACACTTTGTGGCTATGTTCAAGAAGGGTTCTGGTGTCTGTACAATTTCCCCTTGTACCCGAGTGACCTATGAACACACTTTAGCGCATTTCAGCCTCGCCGTGACAGGTGGAGAGCTGCTTGTTTTTATTAAGCAAAAGGTGCAGCCCACCGATCTCCATCCCATTCCGGATATCAGTGGGAGTGATTATCACTGTGCTTCTGGGCTTGGCAGGCCCCCTTTAAATATGTGCTCCTGTAAACTGAGCCCCTTTCCATCATATTAACAAGCACATTCCGGAGGAGCGGGGTGATACGGAAATGCAGTAGCCATTAAACTCTGCAAGTGTGCGTGAACTGTGGAAAGCACATCCCGTACACGCGGCCAGAGCCCTCGGCTGTGAGCAGGTGCGGATCAGTCACTCGTACAATTCATTTGTCTACCTAATTGCACGGAAGAAAGGCTTTTACTCTGCCTGCAACGTCACTAATGATGAGTGGGTTTTCAGTTCGATCCAACTCATTAATTCTTGTTAACTTCCGTTTGCAGGGCTGTTCTTTTAATTTAACCAGGGACAGTGGCGGAGTCACCGCTAGTCTTTAGACTCAACTAGAGGGGTCCTATTCATTACCACCAGGTCCCTTATATCCTCGTCCCATTCATTACAAAGTGGAGATAACCATCTCCCGACAGAAAAAAACAAGAGGAATGCTGGGACCCTAATACTGCCCCTCCCACCGGGAGTACATAAGCAGTACTTACCCAGCATCCCGCCTGTTCTTTTTTTCTGTCTGTCGACAGAATGGACTTGACTGTGCTGGTGCTGCTCCTGCTGGGCTGGAGTGGCGGTGTTTCTCTTCTCCCCCCGCCCGGCTGCCTGGCTGTGCGGGCGAGGGGTTCCCTGGTCTGTCTCCTGGCCTGCCGGGCTTGCTGGGAGTCAGTCAATGTTGGAGCCGATGTCCTGCTTGCTCTGCATGGCCCTCCCGGCCCTTTGCGGCTGGGGCTGGAGTTCCCGGGCTCGTCTTCCCGAGCTTGGCCGGGTGAGACGTGCCGCGTTGGATGGGCTCCTGCCGGTCTCCTGGTGTGCTGGCGTTTGGGGTGGGGGGCTTTGTTCCTGGGGTTGGCCCCCCCCCCTCCGGGTGAGTGCTGCTTGCCAGTTTCCTTGCTTTACTGGATGTTAATGCCTGTTTCTTTCCTCCATGTGCGCTGCTATGCGGGCTTCGGCGCTGCTGGTGTGTTTGGCAACAATGGGCTTTTGGCACCCGGGGCGTGCTCACTCCATGCTGGGTCCGCTGACATTGTGCCCTGGTTCCATTCTCCCTCTCGTGCATGTTCTCGCTTCCTCCTCTCCCAATACGTTGGGTTGGAGTGTTGCTTTCCTTTGCTACTGCCTTCTCTGCGAGTGTCTCTTGCGCAGCTGCAGTGTTTTGTTCTCTGGGCTCGCGGCTGCTGCTGGCGCCCAGGTTCCGGGACGCTAGCTCTCGGCGCATGCCCGTTGCTGACACCCTCTTCCGGCTTTGTGGCATTGCGTCGGACACGGGACCTATGGGGATGTCGGGTCCGGTGGTGGGCTGGCTTCCGTGTGTGATTTTCGGGCTGCCGCCTGCCCGGTTCCAGGGCAGTTCCGCGTCCCTCTGCTCCGTGGGACTTCCTTCCGTCTGCTTTTCCTGTCGTGGACGTGTCTGTACGCTGGCGGTGGGGGCCTTGTTGTCTGGCGGCCCCCGATTCCGCTTGGCGGCTTCCTTCCCCGGCCTGTGGTGGACATTGCTGCCTTTTTTTTTCTTTCGATTGTGGGGCGGTTGGTACTCTCCCTCTGGGTGTGTTCCTCGGTGTTCCTCTGGCCCGTTCGGCGGCCTCCTGCTGGTGCGAGCAGTCGGGCACTGTTCCCGCCTGCTGTGGGGTTTTTGCCCCCTCTGGTGCCTTCCCTCGCTCATTTTTTGCGGCGTTGGGTTGCCCTGGTTGTGGCCCTCCGTGGCGAGGCCGTTTTTTCTGCTGTTGGGTCCTGCTCCGGTGTCCAGTCCTCCCTTGTTTCCTGCAACGGGGGGGGGGGTGGTTTGGTCTCGCCGTCTCCTGGCATGGATGTGTCACATTGGGCTCTCAGGCCTTGTGGGTGCTTCCTTTGGGGTGCTCCGGGGGCTGTGCGCTGTGCAGGGGTCCTGGTGTTGTGGGCTCTGCTGCTCCCTTTGGCGGCTGTGGCTCGTGGGGGTGCCGGTTTTGTCCCGGGGCCTCCTGCCTGCTTGCTTGTGTTCTAGCCCCTGCTGCTTGGTCGGGGTCTCCTCTCGCTTCCGGTCTGTTGGGGGGCGCTTCTGGTCCTCCCTGCTCCGGGCTCCTCCGCGGCTCCCTGCCCCCGGCTGGTGGTGGGCCGGTGTTCCTGCTCCTTTGGCGACTGCGTGGGGGGGGTCCTGTTGGCTCCCCTGGGTTCCTGTTGGCTTGCCGGGGTCTGCCCCTCTTTTCTTTGCTGCCCCGCTTTTCTTTGCTGCTCCGCTTTTCTTTGCTGCCCCTGTGCGTCCCTCTCGGGGTGTCGCGGGAGCGGGTGTTGTGGCCTGGCCTTGGGTGTGCTGGGTCCGTCTGTCTGCCTGCCCTTTCTGGGGGGCCGTGCCTCCGCTGCGGGCAGCCTGTTTGGTTGTGGCTTCTGCTCCGCTTGGGTGTGCTGGATGTTCCCCTCCGCTTCCTGGCTTCTGCCTGGTTGGTCGGGGTTGGTGCTCGGGGGCTCCTGGTTCCTGGCTTTGGTCCTCCCGTTCCTTGGGCTGCGCCTGGTTCCCCTTGGGGCTTCCTGGTGTCCTGCCTGGTGCTCTCTGGGGCGCTCTCCCCCTCTGCCTGCGGGTCCGGTTTGCGTTTTTGTTTTTCTGGGTTTTGTCCCGTTCTGTGGGTTGGCCTCTCTGTGTTCCGGGCTCCTGGCGCTCGCTGTGCTTGCCTTTGGCTTGCTTCGGTGATCCTGGCTGGCCCTCCTGGTTCTGCCGCCGTTCCCGCTCTTGTCTGGTCTATGTGGTTCGGCTTGGTCAGGCATGTTTGTTCCTGGTTGGGGCCGCCTGGGGGTGCCTGGTGTGGGCTTCTCTGGCTGGTGTGGCTGGGCGCCTGCTCTTCCTTTCCTTTGCGTCTCCCCCCGGGGTGTGTTTCCGGTGGCGGTTCGCCTTTGGTCCCTGGGGTTCGTGCTGCTGCTGTTTGGGCCTGGCTGTCTTTCGCTGCTGCCGTGTCCTTGGCGTGGCTCCTGTTTCTTCTGTTCTGTGGTTCTCCCGGTAGGGGGTCCGTCTGGGCTCTGGGTGCATGCTCTCCCTGGGGGGTCCTGGTCTCGTCTGCTTCCCTTCGTGGGTGCCTGGCTGGGTGTCTGCTGGGGCGTTCCCGCTCCTGCGGGTTTTGGGCGCCTGCTGGTCGCCTTTTTCGGCTCTGCGTCCTTGCCTGTCCTCTCTTTGTGTGTCCTGGCGGGGCGCTGTGCGGCTTTGTGACCGTATCCTGGTGGGTCCTTCTGGGCCTGTTCCTGCCGGCGATTCTCTTCCTGGGCTTGGTTCACCTGTAGTTGGGTGTCCGTTTTTCTGGCTGGTCCTGGGGTTTCCGCTGACTGGTGTTGGGCTTCGGGTTTCCCCCGGTGCTCCTTCTTCGTTGGCTTCCTCCTGGGTTGCGGTTCCCCTTTTCGGTGGGGTCCTGGTGTTCGGGGCTTCTGGGTTGGCATGTCCTGGGTTGCCTCCTGTTGCTCCGGGTCTGCCAGCTTCCTGCTGGTTCGGGGTGGCCTCGGGCTGTGCCTCCTTGCCTTACTGGCTGGCTGTTCTGTCTCTTTTCGGCCGGTTTTGGGGTGTGTTTTGCTGGGCGTTCCTGGTTCTGGTGTCCTGGCTCGCTCCTGTCTTCCCTTGCTTCCCTGGGCTCTGTTCCCGGTGTGTCTGTTTGGGTGCCCCCCCTCCCCCTCTGGTTGGGGTGCGGTTCTGTGGCTTGCCTCTGTGGGGTCCTCGCTCCTGGCTGCGGGTTGTCTGGGGTTTTTTGCTGCTGCTTGGCCCTCTGCCTTCTCGGCTTCCTCGGGTTTCCACTTGGCGGTTTCCTCTGTTTCTTTTTCCGGCCTTCTCTGTGGTCCGGCTGTGGTGAGGTCTCTGTTCCTCCCTGCCCTTTTTTCTTTGGCCTGGGCGCTGTGTGGGCTCCTTCTGGGGGTTGGTTGGGCCTGCGGGTCCTCCTGCTCCGGCTGGTTGCTTGGCTCCAGTCCTGGCTTCCTGGCTCTGTGGTTCGGCGGGTTCGTGCCTGATTGTTTCCTGGTTTGGGGGCTGCCGTGGCTCCTGGTTGCCCTGGACTCCCGTCCTGCCTTGTTTTCCCTCCTTTTTGGGGTTGGGGGTTTTTGGGGGTTGTGGCCGGTGGCCCTGTCCCCGCCCTTGCTGGGCTTGTTTGTTGTTGGTTTCCGGTCTTCCTTGGCCTCCCCGTTGTTGGTCGGCTTTTGGCCGGTTTTTTCTGGGGGCGTATCTGGCCTGTGGTCTTTGGGTTGGCCTTCTCTGCCCTTTCTGTTCTGGGTTTGGTGGCTTTCCTGCTTTGGTTTGCGGCCTCCTTCCCTGTGGGGCTTTTTGCCTCCTGGGGTTCTGGGTCTCTGTCTCCTTCCCTGTCCTTTTTGGTTTGGTTGGGGTCTCGCTCCTGTTCGGCCCCTGGGCTCTTTCTGCGGCTCCTCCCTCTGGGCTGGGTGCTTGGTGGTTGTCATTTGGTGGCCCTGGGGGTGCTGGTTTTTCTTTCCTGGGCCTCCTCGGCGGGGTTTGGTTGGCTTCTCCTCTGGGGCCGGGTCGTTTGGTTTGGTAGGGTGGGCCGGTTCTGGCCTGTGCTTTCCTCCTTCCTTGTTGGTCTGGGTGCTTGTGCCTGCGCTCTGTTGGCCGGTCTTGGCTTCTTTATTTGGCCTTCTTCGGGGTAGTCGCGGTTTGCTCTGTGTCTGTGTGGCTGCCGGTTCCTGTGTGCCTTCCTGGTGGTTCTGGGCTGGGCGGCCTTGTCCGGTGGGTTCCTTGGCTGTGTCCTTTGGGTTTTGGTCCTGGTTGCCCTGTCTCCGGTTTCTCTGGTTGGCGGCCTCCTGGTTGGGGCCCTGGCCTTCTGTTTGTCTCCGGTCCTTGTTTGGTCCCTGCTGTCCTGTTCTGGGTTGCGGGCCGGTTGCTTCCTGCGGTCCCCCTTTCCCTCCTTCTCGGTGCTCCCTTGGGTTGCTGCCTTTGTTGTGGTTTCCTGGGTGTGCTTGTGGGTTCGGAAGGCCGGTTTTCTGCTTTGGTATTCTCCACTTTGTAATGAATGGGACGAGGACATAAGGGACCTGGTGGTAATGCTCTATTACTTACCGGTAATCTTCATTACTCCGGGTCCCGTTGTCCTCGTCCCATTCATAGGACCCTCCCGGGCGGCCGGCCTTCCTGTCTGGGCTTGGTTGTACAGGCGGGATGCTGGGTAAGTACTGCTTATGTACTCCCGGTGGGAGGGGCAGTATTAGGGTCCCAGCATTCCTCTTGTTTTTTTCTGTCGGGAGATGGTTATCTCCACTTTGTAATGAATGGGACGAGGACAACGGGACCCGGAGTAATGAAGATTACCGGTAAGTAATAGAGCATTAAGGCAGTAATTGCCGGCCGTGCACTCCCTGGCGGGCATTAAAGCCTTGGGTTTGCATATTGAATAACAGCAATTGCCTGACTCCAGCTGAGGGAAGAGAAGATGCTAAGAAAGGGAGACTAAACCATCCGCTCTCCTTATTCAGTACTGGCCCGCTTCCTTGCGACTGCAGGAGGAGGTAGAGGGGGTGAACGGGTTCCTGGGGCTCCTGGTCGACAACCCGAGTGAAAACAATAAGAGACGAGACGAGTCTGGCGTCCCCTGCTCCTGCGATTACAGTATTCTAACGTGATCACATGGCTGCCGCAATCAAGCCTCGGCTTCAGTGAATACTCATTTCTGCGAACAGCTTGCATTCCATTTAACACTCAAACAGCAACTGCCACAAAAAAAGATTTTCTACTGCGAGCACATACTTTATTGAGAAACGGGAACGCGACAGGTTTGGTTAAAGCACTCTATGTGCCCAGCTAATAATCACTCCCACCTGATCCTTCGCTCAGGAGTAACACTTTCCCTATTATTGTAACTCAAACTTCTCGAGAATGTACATGTTCCTGGGTGGTCGGTATGCACGTGTCAAGTTCGGAAATATGCAGTAGTAGTCCCATTAAGATGTTTTTAGAGCTCACTTTGAATGTGATCAGCAGGTGTTGAACATCTGTGTTAATTCTCAATGTAGATAGTCCTGACTATGATAACACGCGTGATTTTATTTAATTTCTGCCCATATCTTGTGTGATTAGCTCAACCTGGTGTCCCGTTTTTTTCCCCGCTTGGTAGTCTGGGACTTGTAGTCCGTCATTTATAAACTGAGAAACAAAATGACAGTCCTAGAATGCTAACAAAAAAAAAAGAGGACTGGTTAAGGTACTGACGCCTGCCATCGAACTACTTCCTAATACTGCCAGTCAGATATGCGCTTGAGGACGTTGTTGTTGGTTTGGACTCAATGCAACCACCAGCTGGTTACAGAGCCTGAGTGCATGTTTGCTAAAAGAATTTAAATGACAAGCAGGCAGAGATCAGATGAGATCGGATTGGATTCTCATCTCTACCAGCAGGACCAGTCGGGTAAAAAATTGCTTTCTGATTTGGACGGAAATTTATTGCCGTCTGCTGTCCATTTAAAGCAGACGCTTTTCAACTAAAAAGAAATTAGAAGCAGTAACTGAAAATAATAGTCTGTTGTAAGTGGCACAAGGCTTGCGTGCCATATTTGATTTAAAAGTAAAAACACTTTCATATCGGTCTGGCCTAAGCTTGCGGGGGACTGCTACATTGTATAAATCTGTTAACGTCCCGAAGCAAACAGCAGCCCAGGGCTTTAAGTGGGCCGGGTCTGTCCGGGTCTGAGCACCGGCAGTTATTTTCAGGGGGCCTCGAAACGGGTCTCTATCGGGCTCTATTTTCGGGCCTCGCAGAGGTAGTCCGTAGCTAAAAATCCGAATTTTGGCAGCACAAACTGGTGGATGGAAATGGTTGATTTAGTCTGAACCACCGGTGAAGTAAGACGTGGGCATTTTAGATTGTCATCTGTGAAGCGGCGCAATTAATGGGACAGAGGAACGAGCACGAAATGGGGAGAGCATGGGCTCATTTGCAGAGATATGGCACAGAGAAACAAGGACCTGAGGAACCTACGAACTGCAAGCTGTGACTTTGAGAGAAAGGGATGCGTAGAAGAAATTCTTCAAAGAGAAGCAAGCGAGGGCGGAAAGCGAAAGAAAAACATTAAGAAAATGCAACAGCAGCTGAGATTAAAGGAGATTTGAAACCTAGGAGCAGGGCCGGCGCTGGGCATGGGCAGCTGCCCATGGCCCCGCGGCCGTCTAATTACGATGGGGCCCCCCACGAGTCCATCAACCTTTTGAAATGGTGCCATGGTGCGAGGCCCAAGGCGCCCCCCCTCCCCCGGGCCAGGCTGCCATGGACTGAAAGGGCAATATGACACCGCATCCCTTTCAGCTGCTGCAGACTGGGCAGGGCTGGGTTGCTGGCGGTGATCAGCCTAATTGCCGCATCTGATGATAACAGCGGTCAGGCAGATGCTTGAACTGGCGTGAGGTGTGAAGTGAGCCCTGCTCCTGCATGAATGAAACGCAGATCGTCCTGCAGGGATTTCAACAAAAACATAGAGTGACCTCACGTCACAATAGGCGCTGCTCCTTCCATTGAAGAGAAAGGGAGCAGAGCAGAAAATGGAGAGAGGCAGGGCTTTAAGTGGGCCGGATCTGATCATCAGTAGTTATTTTCAGGGGCCTCGAAACAGGTCTCTATCGGGCTCTCTTTTCGGGCCTCGCAGAGATAGTCCGGTTTCTTTTTTTTTCTTGCACCAAACTTATTTTGCTCTAGCTGGAATTGCCAGGCTAGATCCTGAGGCCGCTGACTTTTGTGCACGCTGTAGATCCTTTCATGCAGATTTTTATCATATGATGCGGGACTGTGGGGAAGTATGTATCACAGTTTAGGACAGAAAGTCCTCTTTAATGACTTTTCAGGCACCTATCTCCGAGTCATTCTGAGTAAAGCTTTGTTTGTTGGGTAAGTTACGTAGAACTAAGGATAATAAAAAACCTTGTAATTTCATAGATTTAGCGCCTTATTTTTTGGTAAGAGTAAGATTGCGATCCTGCAACCAGCCTCCAAACACACAGCCGCACCCGAGTACTTCACAGGTCTTTAAAAGACCATTTGCTTGTTAATGAGGCTTTTTTGTTTTTCACCCCTTTGTAGAGCCCCTGCAGCTCCACTCTGCCTATTGCTTGAATAATTAGCCCCACACCCGCAATGTTTTTTTTAAACCCCCCCCTCAAAATTTGGCTCTACTTGCGCCTCTGGGGAGGGTGTATGGCGTTATCCATACATATCTTTATTTAGACCACGCCCCTACTTGGATAGGCCACACCCCTTTAAGAGGTTTGCCCCGCCCCTTTTAGAGCACCCCCAGTTTTTTTTCCCCACTTAAAGCCCTGCAGCAGCCCAGTCACAGGTGACGGCGTCTATATATAGCAAAGCACATAAACTCTCTCTAGAGAATGTGCAGTAGGTCTGTCAATAAGGATCATTGACTGCTGCTTGCATATTTCTACGGGCTGTAATGTGTTGTGCAGGTCACGCATAAGAAGGATATGTGTGAGGGGAGGGTTTTTCATTTTAAGTTTTTCCGAATTTGTTGAACTTTGTGCATTGTTGTCTGTGTCAGTGCCCTCAACATCTTCCTTTTTTAAATTTTGGGTTTTGTAAAGCGGTGCGTGCTACTGTAACACATCTCGTCTCTTTGAGTAGAGGGGATGCAGTTAGGTTGATGTATCACGTAACTTTGAACCTTACATATAATTGCATGTGCCAGTGTTGCTTTATCAAAACTACTACATTGGCACACTGAGGCCATGGAGTGCATCTGTGCCTGGGACTTGTTGGAGAGGAGGACTCAAGACTGGTCCTTCACATATTACCCAAGCTGGGTAAGAAGGAAGGCTTGGAAAGAATATAGAATGAGAACCGTCAATGCTGCGTACACAAGATACATCGGAGGAGAAAGATCACAAAATGAACCGGTGCTTCTCCTACTCAAATTCAAACATAGGAGAAGTGTTTTCAGTTGTCTCTGGCACTTTTCTAGGTCACTTTCGAGTCTGAGGTGATGGAGAGTCTTCAAGATTGTGGATTCTCAACGCTGTTTGGATCTGTCTCTAAATGTTCTGCCTCTTGCTCGTCAGAGAGATTTAAATGTGGCTGACCTCATATCCTAGGTGGCTGGCATAGCTGGTGAACCCAGGAGAGATTTGCAAGAGTGTAGGCCTACAGTATCTTGTACGCTAGGCACATGGTCATGTACTGCCCTCTCTATCTTTCTAGGAGCCGTTGCATGTATCTCAAAGCTGTTGCAATATACGATAAACTATGAGATAAGCCGAGACCCCATATTAGGAAGTGTAACGGAAAAATTAGGTGAACCGGTAATAGATCAATACGTAGCCTGTGGGCAGGATACTTTTCCAGCGAGGTTTGATTCCAGCCAGGGGACAGTTGGGGCGGGGAACCTGTTTTCAGTTCTGAACAGTAAAGGGGGCAAGTTAGAGAGAGACTCAGTTTTAGGGCAGCCTGGTATTAGATCAATAAAGAATACTGGACCAGGAGTCGGGCAAGTGTGCAGGACTTTAATTTTTGTCTCTCTGTTTGAAACTGAACCAATGTTATTGAATAGAAGTGCCCTCCTACAGATATTAACAGAAATAAAGGATTTGGGATTAATAACTAGTAAAGATATTGAGTTGGTCTACTTAGACTGGAGGAGTGCTACCCCAAGCACTAGAGCTACATTTTCATCAGGGGTAGTGTCAGCACTGGTTATAGCTAATGCGGACTGCTTTAGGAAAAGAGGTATAGATGTGATCCCTAGTGTACCCCCTCGCCGAGTTCCATCAGAAAGCTTAGGAACGATTTATCAGATGCAAGGGAATGGATTCCCTAATAATAGGGGCGCAAATATCCCCATAAACCTTAAAGATATAGAAATAACAGTAGGAAGAAACCTAGGAGATAGAGAATTTAACATTTTAGCTCCTGAAGTCCGATGGCCCCCTAGTGCTAATGGGGAGGATGAGGTAGCAAAGTGGAGTTGGGTTGCAGGTACATTGAATGGGTCAAAAACAACTACCACAAAGCCCATAGTGCGGGGGTAGCCAATTGGGAAACATCATATCCTGGAATGTGGCGGGGTAGGAAAATCGAGTTATAAGCTTAAATCATTATTAGAATTAGACCCCAAAATAATTTGCCTCCAGGAAACGTGGATGGGGGAAGAGTTTCAGTTTGAGAATTTTTATGTGTATTGTAGTACAGCAAAAAAATCCGTAAAAGGGCATGCAAGTGGAGGTTTGGCTATTTTACTTAGCTGTGACATAGTATGGGATCCTGTGATCTATATGCATCCATCAAAATGCTGTATTGGAGTAAAGTTGAGGATAGGTGAAGATAACTTGGGGCAAGCGATTTTTCTTTTACTGGTAAATGTGTATATTCCCCCTGGGAGAGCGTCAAACGTACTGGTCGACTCTATCTGTACTTTTGTGCAAAGGTTAAGTAACAACGAAGAATGCTCACGTATAATGATGGTAGGTGACTTCAACGCCAAATTATCCAATAGTGCAGTCATGTCTTTTTCTAATCCGGAACTGGAGGAAGTATGGGCTATCCCAGATTCTGTACTGCCGGTCCATTTAAAGTCGGATAAACGTGGCCTGTTACTTTTGCAAAATTTTAGAAGCTTAGACCTTGTAACGTTAAACGGTAGATTCCCGGAGGACTACCCCGCAGCTTACACCTTTTGTGGGGCACATGGTCACTCTTTAATTGATTATATGGCAGTTTCTTTTCAATTATTTAATGCATGTACACAATTCAAGGTATCTACCACAAATATGAGTGACCATTATATTTTAGTTGTAAAAATGGACATAGAAATCGAGAAGCCTGAACTTTGGAATCAGAGGGATGATAATGTCTCTTATAATCGCAATAATGGGCGTACTTGCTGGTCAAATAATTTGCTTCCAAATTTTAAGAAGGTTCTTGAGAATACCGCCTTTATTCCCAAGCAAGAAACACCAGTTCAGAGGTTCGAGAGAGTCTTGGCTGCAATTAGAACTTTCGGAAGAAAGAAGCAAGTTTTTAGTTCTACTCCATTAGTAATAATGCCATGGGAAATTAAAAACCTGAATCGGGAAATTAATGGTTTAATTAGAGACCAATTTAGGGTGCCCACGATACAAAGGCAGAGAGAAATAAGTAGGCTAAAACAGGTACGGAAATGGAAAATATCATCGGATCGAAGGAGAGCTGAAGACGAAAAATGGGTTAGACTTCGAGAGGTGGCTCTTTCCGGGGATACTAGGAAATATTGGGCACTGATTGCAAAATTCTGTGATGGGAGAGAGAAGTCAAAACCCATTTTAATCCCAGAAGCAGAATGGTCCATATATATTTCCCAGCTTTATGCTTTAAATCTCCTAGTTGGACAGATCCAAGAGGTTAGCACCACTCCAACTACGGGGGGCGATTATGGTGCACCATCATGTGTGGAGATTGAGGGTTACATTAAAGGGGCAAGACATTCTAGCGCAATGGGCCCAGATGATGTACCAGTAGCCATAATAAAACAGGATTGTGAAGAATGGGCAAAATCTTTGCATCCGTTGTTTGTCCATTGTTATACTTATGGGGATATTCCACAATCCTGGAAGGGAAGTATACTTGTTCCGTTATATAAAAAGGGTCCAAAAAATTCCCCGGCCAGTTTTAGACAGATTTCGCTCCTGGATGCAACCGGGAAACTGTTTGCAAAGAGTATTCTCACTCATCTTCAAGAGTGGGCATTTGGAAATAACTATATTCCTTTGGAACAAACAGGATTCCGTAAGAATAGTGGCACACTGGATAATATCTCTATTTTGCAAACTTTAACTGAAAAATATCCAGGATGTCGGGGTGTGCCGTTATACTCGGCTTTTATAGATTTCTCCACAGCATTCGATAGGGTAGATCGGGGGAAGCTGTGGAGGAAATTGGTTACTATGGGGATACCAGGGAATCTTTTAAGATTAATAATTGCTCTCCACTCTTCTACCTGGACTAAGGTATTATTGGGGGGAACACAAGGTCTCTCGAAGAAAATAGTAACCAACAATGGGTTGAAGCAGGGGTGCCTTTTGGCCCCTTTACTCTTCTCTATCTACATTAATGATCTGCCAAGAAGAGTGGGCCTTAGTAAAGGGGATCCCCCTAAATTAGGAAACTTAGAGTTGAGCTGTCTGCTATATGCAGATGACGCAATAATAATGGATTTAACTCCAATTGGACTGCAAAGACGACTTGCTGAGTTAATTAGGTATACAGAAGAGTATTATCTAAAAATAAATATTTTAAAAAGCAAAGTTATGATTTTTAGTTATCAAGGTTGTAAGGTCAGAAAAAATTTGAATTGGTTCCTGGGAAAAGAAAAATTGGGAGTAGTAAAATGTTATCCATACTTAGGAAAAATATTTACAAATAGGTGCTCAGCTACTAGACATATGGACCATTGCAGAGGTAAAGCGATTTCACAAGCCTTTGCAATTAATCGTCTGTATACACATTGTGGGAAAAGACATTTTTCACACATTATTTCGGTCTATAAAATAAAGATTCCACCAACCCTGAGCTACGCCAATGAAACAATTGATGCACAAGAGTGGGCCAGATTCGAGACAGTGGAAGGTAAAATCTGGCGCCAAATATGTAATTTGAATCGCGCAGCACCGATTGCAGCGCTTAGGCTCGAATTTGGTCTTCTTTCTACATATGTGCTATCAATGGCCGCGTGCTTAAGATGGTGTAATGCACTGATAAATAGCTCTGAGAATTTGCTAAGGGTGGCGCTGTACAGAGAAATATTTGTAAATATGAAGGAAAAAAGTGCTATTTTTAGGAATAATTTAAAAGCATCATCAATGTTTGGTTTAGATATGGATGGGGTGGCGGTTCTTTGTAAAAGGGCCTTGAAAAGTATAATTAAGAGAACAATCTACGGGGTTTCTCGTGAAAGAGATATTAAAATGTGTTCAGAGAACAGAAACATGGATTGTATTGCGGGAGTAGTATTGTCAAAAATCCCCAACCTTATGTCTTATGGAATCTTAAACACGGAGTTCGCAGGGTGATTTTGCTACTGAGATTGAATTTACTCCCCTAAGAATTGTAACAGGATCTTGGGAGGGTATTCCTAGACATGAGAGGAATTGTCATTTATGTAATTCCTGTATACAAGATTTGAATCATGTTTTATTTGTTTGTCCCGCATTACAATCAATATGTCGTAGATATTTAAGGAATTGTTTTTTAAAGTATAATATCACTACAGCAGACCAGGCCCGAAATTGTCTGCTGTCCCCCCCCATCCGAACTGATGTGTTTTAAATTTTTTAGCTTTTTGAAACAATTTTTAAACATATATTAAGGTCGGAAAGATCTTTTTAATATATATGTTTAGAGCACTTGCACTTTATCTCGATCTCTCGGTCTTTATGACCGATTAGTTATCTTTACAACGGAGTATGTGCACTTTTACAAACTTTTTCTGCTGCTAGTTACTCGTTAGTAAAGATCTTCTTAATACGTATGTACAGAGCACTTGCACTTTTTCTCGACCTTCCGGTCTTTATGACTGATTTATTATGTTTGCAATTAAGCATGCACACTTTTTCTAACGTTCTCCGCTGCTAGTTACTCATTTTTAGGATCCCGAAGCACTTTACTAAATTTGCTCTGCTGCTAAATTATCATGTATTAGATGATTTTTGGCCAGTATTGTATAGTGAATTTAAAAATTTTGTATTTTATAACAAGTTTTATCACTGAATGTTTTATGATAGTATTAGATTAGAAATGTGTATAAATTTGTAAGAATACATGTATGACAATTCGATTATTTAAGGTTCACCCCTTCTTGCATTGAAAACTCCAAGACCGACTGCTTCTGCTATGTTCATTTGTGCTTTTAGATGAAAATGACAACTTGAATTTACATTGGAAATTTTTGTGGAATGAAATGTGTTTTTAAGATGTACCTTTATGTGGAATTCTGCGGAATTCTAAATCATAATAAATAAAATTGAATTGAATTGTAAAGCGGTGCGTGCTACTGTAACACATCTCGTCTCTTTGAGTAGAGGGGATGCAGTTAGGTTGATGTATCACGTAACTTTGAACCTTACATATAATTGCATGTGCCAGTGTTGCTTTATCAAAACTACTACATTGGCACACTGAGGCCATGGAGTGCATCTGTGCCTGGGACTTGTTGGAGAGGAGGACTCAAGACTGGTCCTTCACATATTACCCAAGCTGGGTAAGAAGGAAGGCTTGGAAAGAATATAGAATGAGAACCGTCAATGCTGCGTACACAAGATACATCGGAGGAGAAAGATCACAAAATGAACCAGTGCTTCTCCTACTCAAATTCAAACATGGGAGAAGTGTTTTCAGTTGTCTCTGGCACTTTTCTAGGTCACTTTCGAGTCTGAGGTGATGGAGAGTCTTCAAGATTGTGGATTCTCAACGCTGTTTGGATCTGTCTCTAAATGTTCTGCCTCTTGCTCGTCAGAGAGATTTAAATGTGGCCGACCTCATATCCTAGGTGGCTGGCATAGCTGGTGAACCCAGGAGAGATTTGCAAGAGTGTAGGCCTACAGTAGCTTGTACGCTAGGCACATGGTCATGTACTGCCCTCTCTATCTTTCTAGGAGCCGTTGCATGTATCTCAAAGCTGTTGCAATATTTCTGTGCTGCCTCATTCTAAATATTAACCAGCCAGCGTGATTTTCTGATCTCTTGGGCTGGAGGAGATTCGTTTTTTGCAGCACAGTGTAGAAAGCTTTGTTGAACTGTGCTGGAATGTATCTATGGTGAGCACTAAGTATTTTTTTGTTATTTTTCGGGGGTCCTAAGTTACCCTTCGAACTTCTGAGTTGCAAGTGATGGTGTTATTTGGAGTGAGGGTGAGGGAACGGAGTTGTGGTCTAAAGGCAGCATCTCGACTGCTGTTATCTCTTGTAATCCAACCTGTTTGTAGGACAAACCCTTGAGTAGGCTAGTTCTCTTTTCTAAAGATTATACAAATACCCAGCCACGTTACTGACACCACAGCTAGTTCCTACAGACACCGCCCAGCATCAGAATGCTGGGACAGAGGCATGGATTGACTGTTCTCAACTGCCTGTTAAGACCTTTGGACCAGGAGATTGTAGTTGCAAGGACAAAGTAACAAACTGTAGGTGTTAATGCCAGGGCCGGTCCTAGGATTCATGGGGCCCTGGGCAGAATAGCAAAATGTGAGGCACCTATAATTTGCATAAGATTTAACTTCACAGGAAGTGACATCCTAGGAAGTCATCTCAATTGGCCATTAATTATATTGATATTGTTTATAGAGCGTGCCAATGTGGCGCTGGCGCCTGCCGCTGTAACAGTAAATAAAGCTAATTGGGCAACATAGTTGAAAAAAGCCAGGTTTTAAGTTTTTCTCTAAAACAGATAAAATTGGACTGGGCTTTGAAATGCAAAGACATTTTGTTTCAGGTTTGCAAGGAACGAGATAAAGCTTCTGCCACTCCAGGACTCTTTGTTTATTTTAGGTGTTTCCACTGTTCCCGAGGGGGTTGATCGAAGAGCTCCCCTAGGTGTGTACCATATGAATTTTCTCTAAGGTACTCAGGACCTATGTTGTGAGCAGTATACAGTGCCTTGAAGGCTACTTCCTTTCTAATGGGAAGCTAGTGGAGCTCCAACAATACATGTGAGAAAGATTTGAACTTTGGAATTCTCATTAAGAGACGAGCTGCTGCGTTTTGTAAAATGTGCAGTTTATTCAGAGATCACAGATTATATGGCATTGTTGAAGCCTCTTTGCAAGAAGCTACTTACTTAGTTTGGATGTGAGTAAAATGGTTAAAAATTAATAATACTTATAAAATGCGTACCTATATTTTACATCTGTATTAAATAGAAATACATTAAATGATTTAAAATTTGTTATTGTTCTATTGAATGGGATAAATGAATTTGATATGCTAACCGGGCATCATGGCACTAAGAGAGCTCCAAAGGAGAGGTGCAGACTTTACTAATGTGGAGAAAGGACAGTTTTAAGTGTTTTTGCAAAAGATTGGAGTTACACCATAGTTCAAGAGGGAGAGAGTTCCAGTCTTGCACATCTAGAAAGGAGAAGGATCTGTCTCCAATCAGGGACCTCTAAATTTTCGGTGGCACAGGAGTTTGGTTGGCACAGAGTATAGGATTCTGGAATTAACATAAAGAGTGTTGTACAAAGAGAGAACCATTTTAATGAAGTGCATAATGATGAATGGATGGTGCCTTGTAGATAGAGGGTTTCAAACCAAAAACCCAGCAGACAGCAAAAAGGTGAGAAGAATTGCCCTGGAGATGCAGCAGTCTCAGATGAGGAGCCCTCTACTGTTCTGAATGATTTGAAGGGTACTGAATGTAAAAAAGGCAGTAAACCCAAAATGGTGAGAATATAATGGACTGTATTACAGCCTTACTGCAGTGAGAGGGAAGAAAAGGGATGATTTTGTGTTACTTATGGAGGTAGTAAAAACAAGTGGATGAAACGAGGTTGATCTGTTCTGAAAAAAAGACATGCTGGAAAATTAATCCAAGATTTTTTGCTGACTGTGCAAATGTGGGTGATTGACCCAGCTCCACAAGCCAACAAAGAGGACACCATATGGTATGAGATCTTTTAAAAATTAGAACCCTTGCTGTGTCACTATAAAGTTGTACTGAATTTGTCTTCGTTCAGAAATTAACTGCTAGCATGCAAGACCAAACATATTCTTGGGCAGATTGCCACTGAGGGAAATGAATGTTTGGGTACCAATATGCGCAAGATACAGGGCCGGACTGGCTACCGGGCGTTTTGGCATGCTGCCGAGCTGGGGGCTGATGTCACTGCGGTGGGGGCTAATTTCGTTGATGGAGGCCTGCGTGTGCTTCGAAATAAACAAAGCAAAACGAATTTCGTTCAGCACACGCAGGTCCCCATCAACGAAATCAGCCCCCAGCTCGGCAGCATTCCAAAACGCCCGGTAGCCAGTCCGGCCCTGGCAAGATATCAAAAAGAAACCAAAGGACTGAATGAGTAAGGCTAATTGGGAAAGATAAAGATTAAACATCGGAGACCCAATAAATTCCACAAGTCTGAGGTTTAGTACATAACAGACACAAGTGATGAGTGGCTTGCTTCAGATTTCCCAAATAGGATAGCGGTTAGCCACACCAGGGGAATACCTTAATTTCCAGGTTGTACTAGTTGATTTATAAGCACTGGCTGGGAAACTGTGTCAAATGTGGCACTAATGTTTAGTAATATTTAGGCTGCTCTAACTCCATGAACAAGAGTGGGAAACATCCTTTACACCACAGTCAATACCACGATGTGCCTTTACACCGCAGTCACTACCCCGACTGCGACATTACCGCGCATTCCTTTACCACGCAAGTTGGTAAAAACGACTTGCTTTAGGGGATGTGTTGTTGGACCATAGTTGGAATAGTAATTTATACTATTCCAAAGTCTAACAACCCCCTAAGGCAAGTCATTGTAGTGACTTGCTTGGTAAAGGGACGCATGGTAATGTCGCAGTTGGGGTACTGACTGTAAAGGTATGTGTGGTAAATGCATGGGGGGTTCTGTCATAAAAACCTCAAGGGTCAGCCACAAATCATCTGAATCAGTACGAAATGCTACTTAAAACTCCTAGAGTTGTCAGAAGCCAACTGGCACATTGTCAATGAGTAACTTACTTTTTATGAAAGAAATTTGGAAGTTGACCTCTTTTTTCTAGGATTTTGGAGGAAGGGGAACCAAGGTGATGCCTGAAGATGCTGATAATTTCTGAACAGGCTGAAGAGCATTAGAGCATTTTTTACCTCCCTTTCAGACTCTTACTTTTTTGCTTCAACTTTCTCTTGCTGGTTCTGCCCATCTAACTTCCACCTCTACCCTCCTGTCTCCCTCCGCCCAACCTCAACATTTTCGGTGGTTCTGCTTTCTTCCATCCACCTCTCACCATTACTTATCTCCACTCTGCTTATGTTCCCTTGCGGGTTCTGTCTCTTATGAACACAGACATCTTACCCACATGCTCCCCTTCAACTCTCATCTCTCCCTCAGCCTCATAACGTCTTTCCTTGTTCTGCTTCATTTACATCCATGTCTCCCCTTCCATCCTCCCAGAGCATCTGATCTTTTCTTGTTGATTCTGTCCCTTTTAAAACCACCTACCCCTCAATGCTCTACTCTTTTTCTCATCTTTCCCTCAGACTCTTACCTTACCATGTGTACTCTGTCCCTCTTACATCCATCTCTCCCATGCCCCCAAGTTCATCCAATTTCCAACTGGTTCTATCCCTTATATCCACCTATCTCCTCAATGGAGAAAAGCGACTGGAAGAGCTACTGTAAGAATATAGGTTCCCCTCGATAGTGGAACTAGCATCCATGCCAAGAGCAGTGCGCAAATTAGTATTAAAAAAAGTGAGTGAAAAACCTAATCTTGAGTAGTGACATAGATGCAGCCTCCAGATATAGGCATAGCAGATATATTTCAGACACCTTTTCAAGCTTAAGGCACCTTACTTTGATTTTAATTTGCGGTCTCAGGACAAAAAACGCATTTCTGAGATTCAGGTATTTTTACCTCCTTTTTAAGGCTTTTGATGGTTCATGGAAACTAAAGGGCTGCACTGACAAGTCTTGTAGGATGTGCAAATTAGCCGAAGAGTCCATTGAACATATAATGTGCCTATGTCCAACCCTACTAGACGTGCGGAAAAAATATTTAAAGTCAGTGTTTAATGCTGAGGGCATAAGAACAATACCAGAGGCTGTATTATTGTGCTTTAAAGGCGGTTCTGTAAAAGTGGTGAGTAACCTTGTAAAGCTCTTGAGACATGCGGTTAAGCTCTGGGAGAAAAATACTTAACTTTGTCTTTAATTTTTAATTAAAATGTGTTGAATTTTAATGGTGCTTTTTATCAGCATTTTGTGAAGTTTTATGTAAAGTAATTATTGTATATAGTTTTATGTAAACTTTAGACAATAAGGTATTCTCTCTCTCTCCTCAATGCTTTACACTTCACATCATCTCTCTGCCTGACTCTTAGAGTACCCATTGATTCTGCCCCTCTTACATCCACCTCTCACTAGTCCCTCTCTCTCCCCCTCCACTTTAGCTCTCTGCTGGCACTGTGTCTCTGACCAGCTCCCATCCATGTGCTACCCTTCACCTATCATCTTTCACTCGAGCCTTGAGCCTTGAACCTTGTCTCACTGTTTCTGAATCTCTTACATCCATCTGCCTCTTATTTTTCTCACTGATTCTGCTTCTCTTTCACCCCCTCTCTCCTCCCTGCTGCACACTTCATCTCTCCCCAGCCTCTAATCTTTTTTCACTGATTCTGCCCCTGTAATGGCTACCTCTCCCCTCCCTCCCTACCCAGCCTCCTACCTTCTATTGGTGATCCTGACCTCTTACATCCACCTCTCACTTTCCCCCTTCCTGCTACTTAAATTCTCCTAATGCTTCTTTTATATCTACTGTTCCCATTCATGCACTATCTTGCACCTTTTATTTTTCTCTCCAACCTCAAGTTTTTTTCACTTGTTCTGGCACTCTTTAGATCCACCTCTTCCCTCCATGTTCTACTCCTCATGTTTCAGCTCTCCCCCATCTCTACTCTCCTCTTGCTAGTTCTGACCCTGTAACATTTACTTCTGCTCTCCATGTGCTGATCTTTGCCACTCTTCCCCCAGTCTCTTATTTTGTTTTACTTGTTCTCCTTCCTTACATCCACCTCTACCCTTCCTCTATCCCCATTCCTTTTACCAGTGCCAGCTGGTGCCTGAGGCCGCTAGAGCACCGCTGCCTAGTATCAACAGGCAAAAAGAAGCTGCTTTGAACAGCTTTGAAAGGCAAAAAGTATAAACACCCAAACTAACAGTCAGTTTGCGTGTTTGTTTTCATCAGCGCTATGCTCCTTTTCGCACTCTTCACACATTCACAAGCCATAGAGAAGCTGAGCATGCTCCATGAAATGCACATCTTTGAAACACAGGAGCATGCTTGGGCGGTGATGCATTTGTAGCATTGTCACCCCAAGCCCTATCAGAAGCCATGATACAGTGGGGCTGTAGAAGGGTCAGCCCCTGTTTCTATCTTGTCTTCTGATATGGTTGTCAGCAAACTCATGGCAGAGACACAGACTCGAGGACTGAGTGAACCAGAAGAGAAGAGCTGGTACGTAGAAAACTGTGTCAGTACCACTTGGTAAGTTGAACTGTTTCCACTGCTCATTGTTTCTCCTGTCCGTTTTGCTCCCCACTGCCCAGGTTGTGTTTCCACACTAAAGCCTTAGCATGCTGTGCAGGTGGTCACACATTGGCTCAGCTTTCTTAGCCTATGATCACACTGTGAAAAATCTTTGAGCTGGGAATCACCTATGATCATACAGTGTCACCTACCTGAGAAGACTGTCACAGCATGCTGACTTTTCGAGTGTCCAGTAACAGAGCATTATTGCATGTGTAAATAAAGATGGATTCCCTAAGTAGTAACCATAATTGTACATTGAGCTAGGACAATGGATCAATATGGTTTGTTGGCACTATTCTCTCATGTATCTCCTGTGTTGCAGTATTTCCTGTTTCCGAGTTTGAACATAAACATATATTTTGTGAAAAACAGTGAGAGTCCTTGGTATAAAGCAGACATATATTAATTTGATTGAACTATTTTAGACTGGCAATGTCTACCCTTGAGTAGGAACACATTTCAAGGGGTGGAAATGCTTCAATTGCAAAGAAAAGTAAATGGAACACTAACTTTTTTATAAATCGCTTACTTTAACACATTTGCCGCTCTGTAAATATGTTTTATTAATGGCCAATTCAAACTTGTGACCTGCTGACCATTGCAATTATGGCACAAATAGTTGCAAAAATAATTTTCACCTGATTTAGCAGTAATGTTTACAATAAGATTCACATACAAATGGCGCTTGCTCCTGTTTTGTCCACTAGGAAGAGAGGAGACAACACAGGCACAGTACACATGGGATTATAATGGTGTTCTAAGAGAAAGGAGCTTAGAGAGCAGAATGTTGCGCACTAGAGAACATTACACAATAAAGAGAGGTGATTAATGGGGGCGAATGTTGCAGACAGGAAAGTGTGTTGATTGAAAGGGTAAAATGGAGCATATGGGAAAGTGGGGATTACAGAAGGGAAAAGACAGGAGTGCAGTTCTTACATGAGAATGAGGCACAAGAAAGTGGTGCAGACTGGTAAGAGTGGGTCACACATGACCTGTGGACCACTTTTTATGGAAAATGGGCCAAAAATACTATCTTTTGCCATTTTTTAAAGTATTCTTGAGGAGGGTGAAACCCCAAAACCACTAGGAAGTGTGAGGCATGCCTGGCACACAACAAATTATTAAATGTTTCATTAGGAACCTCTGCATTTCAAAGTTCACCAGTTTCCCTGCCTCCTACCATTTTGCATGGATTCTACCCCTCTTACATCCTTGTCTTTTGAATGTAATGCCCTTCACCTCATCTCTTAATCTCTCTACCAGCCTGCTCGCATGGATTCTGCCCATTACATCCATCTCTCCTCGTCCCTGTCTCCCTTTCTGCCAGCCCAGGCCTTTAAGCTGGCTGAAAAAAATGAGTGGGTCTCTAAAAGGGGTGTGGTCTATGTAATTAAGAGTGTAGCTTAAACAGGTAATCTAAATTTCTGTGATTCCACATAGAGTTCAATCTGACCGGTACTTTGTTTCCTCTCTGGGCTTTCCGTGATTGAAAACAGAAATATAACACAACAACTGACATACACCTAAAAACAGCCAGGAGTATTGATTTTGTCAATGGTTGTTAGCTGTTTAGGATAAATGAGTAACAACAAAAAATTATTTTACTTTCACCTATGTCACTGTTTTGACCAATGAGTGCCTCCTTCACACACATTTGCACAGAATCACAACTGCAACTTGAATACTGTACTGTTGCTCTGTGTTCTCTGCAGAGAGGCCATGTATTGAATGATCATGCATTCTGAACACCTTTTTGACCCCCAGGTGGGCACAGTGAGAAAGTTGTACTGCCTTCAGGCTCAACTTCAAAGCTTTCAATTGTAGCCTGTTATAAACACCTGGAGGCAACTCAGTACAAAGTGTGCACCATACAAGAGTAATATGCTGTGAAACGAATTACAGAAATACACATCCTGGAAATACCTGACATTTTTAAGGAATGCAAAATTAAGTGAAGCATGTGAACTACAAACAGGAACTAATTTGCTGCCATGTATTACCCTAACATGCATTGTCAGACAGAGACAGGAAATAGGCCCCAGCACTGAAATAAAAGTGGCCCCCATTAGTGAATTAGGCAGCTAGAAAAATTTCTGTATTTGCAAATTAGAGCAGTTTTTAACTTGTAAAGACATGCTGTACACGATTTTGTAAGGTATGGAAGACTGCATAGATTTGAGTTTGATGTAAGCAATGTTTGTTTTAATATCACGAAAATCAACAGTAAAAAAAACGGCTCATATGACCATAAAGCAGGCCTATAAACAACCAAAAAACCAGCCTACATACTGACTTGACAGATTAGACCGTCGGGCACAGCCTGATTTGATTGCCCTGTAGGTCAGTCTGACCCTGCAAACGTGTCATACCTTCATCGTGCAGACACTAGACCAGTTTTTTTGCAGGTCAAGTAAGTACATGAATATAGGAAAAGATATGGGGCCCGTTTCAATGTCCGTTCTTATATACTGCTGGGTCTAAGACACATGAAGCCTTGCTCCAGCCACTTGTTTATGCTGTGTCTGCTCCTCTTCCTGCACCTCTTGTCTCACTGCCATACTCACACCTATCTGCTCTCCCCCCCTTTTTTTTAAATTTTTTTTTATCACCTCTATGCTTCCTTTCCCAGTTTTCCCTCATCCTAGGTGAGCAGTTTTCACGTGACAGGACGTCATTCTATCCTTTGTTGTGCGCCCTGCAGGATATCCTGCTTTTCATTCATACAAGGGCAGGGCGCACTTCACACGTAAGGGCAGTTTAAATACCTATCAAATCGCTGCCATCATCATGCAGATGCAGCGATTAGGCCCTGAGAGAGGGACCAGCAGGGGAAATGGATAAAAGAAGGAAACCTTTAAACTCTTAGGGGGCCCCCTGGGCCTCGAAACACTGAAGTCTTTAAAGGTGCGAGGCCCCACTGCTGCGACCAGACGCGGGGCCCTGGGCAGCCGCCCACGCTGCCCATGCCTAGCGCCGGCCCTGGATAATACAATGGATCTGCACCTCCTATAGGTGAACAGGTGCGAGGTGTGTTTATGCCTGTTTTCTGTAGTGGGTTAATTGGTGTAATTTGTATTGGTGTATGGTGGAGTCTGTGATGGAAAGGGCAAGAACAGAGGTCTTGGTTCCCCTAATAAAAATCCCGGATGGGCCTCTCTTCCCTGAGGAAAGGGCCAGGTCTATGACCCGCCTCAAGTCTGCTTAAACATACCTTAATATTTTATTGGCAATTACAAGCACAAATCTTTATTATACACAAGTGAATTGATGTCATGATTGTTTTGAAATCACAGCCGTAAAAACTGCTTACCAGCTACAGCATTATTACTCAGAGGTTTAGTCCCTACTCTAGAGATATTCATGTAGGCTGCAAGTCACCACCTGAAATTCTAGCTCACCAATACACCTTCAATTCTTGAGCATGTGATCATCTTCCATCCCTCCACTATCCTTATCAATCCAAATAACAGACCAACATATCCACCGCTCAAATTAATGTCATATTTCACTATACTAATTCACCACTAATCCTTTATGGGTTCCGGAGTAGAGTGTTACTCACCCAAAAAGCGCTTTGACGCCAAGTAATTCAAACAGTGTAATGCCACATGTGTCATCAGCGTAGCCAATGGGGCTAAGTAGCATCAGTAGTCATAAAACAAGTCCATTATACTATCCCTACTTTCAGGCCTTAAAACCAAATAAAATCCCAGAAGTGCCTCAAAGGAGCATTGGCTGCGCTGCATTCTGAGTGCACCGATGCAGCCACTGCAGGTCGTCACACTGTCACTGCGGCAGGAGGCCACCACCCTGGAGCAGTTTCAAGGGGCATGACAGGAGCCCATGCTACCAGGAGGGAGGCGGCTTTACATTTCAGCTCTATGATGAGGTACATCTGCTGCTCTTTCAATTTATAAACTGGGATGCTGTCAACAATACTGTTAATGTAACACCCAGTGGTTGAAGTCGGATACACGAGGGGTTGAGTTACTACCCTCCGTGTTTCAGTCTTGTCGGAGCGGATGGCCGTAACAAGTCGGAACGGTTTACTTTCGCTTTGAATTAACCGCTTCGCCGCGATCGGAATTCCGCCCACGTGCTGGACATTCCGATTGCGGGCGTGGTCGTGACGACCGCGCAGCATGACGAGCTGAGCTCGTCATGAGCATCGAAGGGGTTAAATAATCTTTGGAGAATGTAATGCAGCCAGCGCAGCAATATACCATGGCAGAGACGTGGCAGAACATAGCGTGAGCTTGTAAAATAAAATTGATGCAGCATGCTACCGGGTGCGTTTGGAAGGAACAGTGCTTGTTAACATCTGGCTAGAGTTTTTAGAATGTAGAGGGAGAAGGCATCCTGGCTTTCTTGCTAGATAGTTGCTAAGATTTGTGTTGTGCACAATAACAGCTTTTTATTTACCTAGCGGTCAATTGGTCTCATAATCCCAGAGTGACTTCCAGGCAGTCCTGTTTTTTCCAGGCCCTCCATGTTTAATACATCATCTTTGATACTCACCAGTTAACACCTATGGGCTTATTCGATTTTCTTTCAATTAAGCAGCATCAGCCTTGCACTGAATCAAGTCTCATTAATTTTTTGTCTGAAGTGCAGTTCTGAAAAGCTGCCAATTTAAAACATGCCCAGATTTGGGGACTAATTTAGGAGAGACCCCATTGAATTGCTTTTATTAAGCAATTTTTACAAAATAATACTCCTGTTTCATCATGAGCTGCACAGTACTGCTGCGTATTTATTATGGATACCCAGTGTTCTTCTCAATTATACCCTACATCTCTCCACTCCAGTTACATGTGCTTTAAAAATCACTGCTCCACAGCGCTGCTTCTTATTGGTCAGAGCCCTACAGTGCTGGTATTTAGTTATTATGCCCACAGAATGCTGCTCCTTATTAATTCTTTTTCACTCAGTCCTTTTCCAGTTTAGGTCTCTCCTACAAACACTTATTTTGTTTAGTATCAATAGTTATAGTTACGGCAACAGTGGCTTTGGGTCAACTCATTGCTTATCATTTAGAGTCAATCTCGTTTGCTCAACTTCTTATCCGATAGTTTTGCTTTCGCAGTTGACTTCCTCATTTACCACCCCGTCTACCTCTATTGCACCTCCAGTTTGGTTTTTTTCTCCAGTTTTTTAATAACTTTTTATGAGGGCCTGCCAGTTGCAATTTGCTCCCAAATTCCTCCTTTCTATAAATGCGTTTTAGGGCACTTTTATATATATTTAATTTTCCTCTATGAAAGGGTGTCCATCATCTTGAAATGGAAATTAAAAATAAATAAGTGTATTATTGTGCTGGTGCCAATATATATATTTTTTAATATATATATATATTTTTTGCTGATGCTCTTAAAGACCTGCAAAAATCATTGGCAAAGCCAACACGTCCGCTAATGCTTTTTTTGTTTTCTTTTCTGAAACTTCATTCACAGTCTCCCCACCCCCCATTGCTGCCCTTAGATGGCGGTGGACACTCAGTAGCCAAAACGTGTGCATTGCCGGCGCAGGAGGAACATGCAAAAACAGCATCTCTCCCATCAGGTACAATATCCGAGCCAGCATAAACTCACACATTCAAACAACACGACAAGTGTGTCACTTCCAGATATGTAAGTTCAGCCTACCAGTTATACAAAAATAACACTTGAAATAAGTTCTTGTCAAAGCAGTTATAGGATATGCCTATGTTTCCTTGTGTAATGTAACTGGTGCTCATGTTCAGCGCTCCAGTACCTTCGAATTTAGTTTGTGCTATATAAAACTGCAACAAAAAAACAACAGTAAATGTTCTAGCACCCAAGATAATATGGTGCATAACTAAAAATGTATAAGGTCCCAAAGGCGAGACCGGTTGCATTGCGAATGCTTGTTTCTAAGTGTAATGACAATCTGAACAAATATTTGAGGGAATCTAGCATACCAAAACTGTCTTCTGATCGATAGACTTGTATTCTATTACATCTTATTAATGCATATGATGTATCCGGGAGTAGCTCTGCTGCCAACATCTAGAATCTGGAACATGGAATGGATTCAAAGAAAACATTCTTGAGGCTGGTAGTTGCACTGGTGGAAGTTTATCCTCAAGAATAAAATACCTTCAACTGTACTTGCTGTCTGTAGTGGTAAAATTGGCAACAGGTATGGGATTTGCACCTGATCCAGCACGAACCCAATAAATTGATCAGGGATAAATATTCAATAACATCATACTTTGGCCCATACACATTCACCCAAATCCCTGATGCGCTGGTGTCAAGTTTGTTAACTTTTCTTCAATTTATTCCTGTTACTTCTGCACAAAATTTAAACATCCTGTACTTTGCGTATTAAAAATTATAATCGACTTTTCATCTACTTGGTCGATGGACCAATTAGTTGAAGAGTTGATGCCAATGGTAATTCTCCAAAAATAAAGATTAACCTTTAGAAACTGGCTAAAAATTACCACAAACTCTCAGCGAGATTTAATAATTTTTATCTAGTAATAATAAATGCTCATAGCGATTACACTCATAAATTCAAACACTGGAAACCTCATGAGAGAGAAAACAATCTAATCACAGTAACAATGGAACTATCATTTCTAATATACGTTGCAAAGAGTGGATAGATGAAGAGATATTAGATACAAGTAAAATCTATCATTTTAAACCAAACGATTCGGAGGGGATAGATGAAGAGACAAAAGTTTCAGAGGCAAAAATAATTTCTGCAATGCTAAGTTAGATCAGATACAAACCCAAGGGATCTGTAAGGGAAAACCACTACCCAGGCCTAGGTAGTAGTGGGGGACCCCTGAACCAAGAGTCAGGGATCAAAGACTCAAGAACCAGGACAGGGACAGGACAGGAACAGCTAGGCCTCTCAGCAAACCGACGAACAGCGACGCATCCCTCTCTCAGACACCTTCAGCCTAAGCGACCTACGCAGCACACCAAACCACACCCCTAAAGTACCTATTCTTATACCCTTAAAGTACATGTCCGTCCCACAATAGTTGCTAAATTCACATTTTCTAGCTAAGGGATTGGTTGGGTTCTAGGGGTGGGATGTCACCCCACTATGAAATCATCTACTTTTGACTACACCATTGTCCTAAACAATTTTTTTATACAGTCATCAATACTTCTTCTCTCTCATGAGTACACATGCAACAATTTACTGTACATTTTAATAAATTTGACAACAGGTTCCGTTCCCACGATGACACTGGCTTTGGCTGCCTTTCAATGTTCTGTCCTTCACCAGGTCAGGCTTTTTCAGCTTTGCACAGCAGTTCAGTCACGTGGTCACATGGTTCATGCTCGCTCCTAATTCCACCCGCCCTCGGTTAGGCTAATTTAAAAACATGGAGGACTCGTCCATTACTAAAAGAACGGAAAAACAGACATTTATTAATTATGTGACAATGCAATTTTCACTGTTTACCACCCACTTTAGCTTTACTTCATATTAACGGTTAGCCTAGCATAGCATCAGCAGAAAAGCTGCATTATTTTATTTCAAAGGAACACTCACTATGCTTTTTACCAAATACATGTGCGGCTTTGCCATGCAAACCTTCTAGATTCGTTCAAAACACAAAATTATTACATTTCCGGTTATTTACGCATTAATTCTGGTTAGTTCATGCATTTTGTAAAGCATAGCTTCCCTCGTGTAGTGTAAATGTGCACATTAGTTGTTTTAACACTGCTTACTGTTAGTCTGTATTATAGGGGTGTTCGGTTGAGCAGGTTTCTTTCGCGAAATCCTGCTCCATCAATTCCCCCTCTGATGGCTTTTAGGAGCCATCATAAATACTCACCATACCGAGTGCCACCTTTCATTTTATCTAGAATTTACTTTCTTTCTTCTTTTATGGCACTCTCATCTAACTCTTTCATCATATCATAGTATTCTCCCTTTATTTCTTCTAACTCGATTTCTTCTCTCTTTCTTCCTTTTCTTTTATTCTTTTTGTCTTTTGCATCTTTTCTTTCTCTTATACATTTACAACACTTATACGCTATTAATATTACTAGAGCTACTATTGCTACTGAAAGAATTGGCATTATTATTTTTCCTAATAAACTACTTCCTAAGGTAGAAAACCATTTACTTACCACAGAGAAACTCTTACCAAGTCTCTCCCAAACACCGTCAACCTCCAGTTGGGTTAAATCATTATGTAATTTTGTAATATTTCTAATATATCCTTCTATCCCTTTACTTTTATCCGGGATATAGGTACAGCAGTGTTGAATTTTCAACATGCCACAGACTCCACCCTCTTTTGCCAAAAGAATATCAAGGGCAAGTCGATTTTGCAAAACCATTGATCTGATCTGATTGCCACCATTTCGGTATCAATCATAAAGAAACCACCAGCAGTATCTGTTGATAAACGAACAACCACTGTGGATAATTTTCAAATTTTGTGTGAATTTAAAACAACTCCAACTGAGGGTATCAGTGCACCAAAGATATCACCTACTATTTCTGAAAAACTTGCTCTCTTACTTCGTATTAGTCCTTGTTTTATTTCATTGACACTATTGTCCTCACGGTCTACATGGTAGACTTTTGGGAAAACAATCCCAAAATAACAGCTTCCATACCAACGTGCTGGTAGCCTATAATAGGCCTTCTTACCACACACAATAGATTCCCGGGAAAACCGGATCAGTTCCACCCTTTCATCCCCATCCTCCAGTAATTTGGAAAGTATGCTCACATTCACTAGTGCCAATGTAATAATTATTATAGTTAGTCTTTGATCTATACAAACATAGTTTCCCTTTCTGTGACCAGTCCAGGGACATCGCAGCGTATGTCTCTCCCTTCTCATAATTTCCTTCTCTAAATGCCCAAGGTGGTGCCTGTTATTTTTGTTCATCAGCTTTCTTCTGGAAAGTTGCTCTTTTATTTTCTACCATATCTAAAAATAATCTCTCTTCAATATGTAAGTTACAAGTTAAATTATTTTTGTAGGCATATTCTACATCTAAGGTTTTAGTAATATGGAAGAACTCTCCCATATAGCGTGCATTTTTACCACTTACTACTTTATTTAATTCCCTTACAATTGGTATTTCTGAAAATACTAAATCTATATCAGTATATTGATATTCCAGCTTACCGGTCACATAAAATAGGCTGCTGAGTACACTACATGACACACCATAGGTTAGGGAAAGGTGGTGATATGTTATTCCTTCAGAGACAGACGAAGGTAATTTCATGCAGACATAACAATCACTCACATTCATAGTATTAGTATACTCATACAACAACTTGGTAAAAACATTTAACGAAAAATCACTAATTGATTTATCATGATGGAGAATGCTTCCATCCATTTGTTCTATATTAGTATTCATAGGGGTTTTAGAAACATCTTTCATTCCTTCAATCGACACATCATTAGTATTATTTCCAATGTTATTTACATTAAAAATGGGTATGACAACAATTAACAGGATCCATATAAGCGTTAATAGAAAAATACTACATAAGCAGGTTTTAATACATCTACGTTTTAGACTAGAATTTGGTTGTTCAGTCACTTCTGCTTCTGCCATTTTGATATACTACAAAAAGGAAAATACAAAAATCTAACAATCCCTTTAGTCTACAACCTAAATCTTTATGGACTTTATTCTAAAATTTTTCTAAAAAATAGATTTCTGTGTAATCCTACACTTAATGACTTTCTTCTTCACCCCTTTCTTTTACTTCAGTCTTTTGGTCTTTCTTAAGTTTTTTAATTCAAATTCAACTGACAATTTTTCTCCTTAATCTCTTTATAGTTCCTTTTAAGGTGGTCTCAGTTTGTTCTCATCTTCTTTTTCAGTATCACTACTGTCGTGTTCTTCACTTAGACCTAAACTTTCAAATTATTCTAGTATGACGTAGGTCCATTGAGGAGCTTTGAACTTTCTGCATGGAATTCTTGTTCTTTTTGATTTTCGGGTTGCTTTTCTTCTTGTGTTTTCTGATTCTGTTTGGCTTGAGACTTCGTTACTTTGCTCTGGTCTTTTCCCCAATCTTCTCTTTACTATTCTGTACTTTAGTCTTCTTGCTCCACTTGACCAAATGTCTCCTTTTCTAGGTCTCTTTTTCTGTACTACTTTTTCACCTTCTGTGTTTGGTTCACCATTTCTTTTATTCAATCTTCTTTCTATCTGTCCCTCACTGTTCCTTTGTATTTCTGTTTCTGTAGGTTCAACACTTGTTTCTGATTCATCAGTGAGTTCACCTTCTTCTAGCTCATTGGTGACTTCATTCTCTTCTGGTCCAATTTCTGGCTCAACAGCTGTTTCTCTTTCTTCTGGCTCAACGGCAGCCTCACCTTCTTCTGACTCAACAGCAGTCTCTTCAATCCCAGTATCTGGTGCCCAATTTACTTGACTTGTGCTTGGCTGTTCATCGTCAAAATGTTCATTAGAATCTGTCACTCCAGACTCTTCAGCTTCGCACACTTCAGCTGCTGGTTCTCGATTTTGATTTACCAGTTGCTGTTCTTCAGGTCTTTCAATTGGACTTGGGACTAGGCGGGTATGGCTTGCATGTATCCAATTTGGCAAGCCAAAACACTTTACTGCTGTGGTCGTCACCAATATGATCTGGTAAGGGCCGCTCCAACGGGGTTCTAGGCACGTTTTCCTCACGTGCTTCTTGACTAGGACCCACTCACCAGGATTCAAATCATGTGCTTGGTTCCGCTGTGTCGTTGTGGCATCTCCTCCAACCTGGCGAGACACAGAACGCACCAGGTCAGCCAGTCCTTTGCAATAATCTAGCACACGATCATCAGACATATTCATCAGTTTGTTCGCAGGTATGTATGCTTGTCTCATGGCTCTTCCCATCAACACTTCATGGGGACTCAATCCAGTCTTTTTGTCAGGAATACTTCTAAGACTCATCAATACAAGGGGTAAAGCGTCAGGCCACTTCAGTGTTGTGGATGCACATACCTTCCCTAATCTAGACTTTATTGTGCCATTTATCTGTTCAACAATACCAGATGCTTCTGGTCGATAGGCACAATGCAGCTTCTGCTCAATTTGCAATGCTGCACAAATCATCCGAATTATTTCATTATTGAAGTGCAATCCCCTATCTGATTCCAAAGTGACTGGAAAACCAAACCTAGGGATCAGTTCTCTCAACAACAGCTTAGCCACAGTAAGGCTATCATTCCTTCTCGTTGGATAGGCCTCTACCCAGCGAGAAAACAAACAGACAATGACAAGGACGTATTTCAGCCCATTGCATGGTGGTAACTCAATAAAATCTATCTGAAGTCTGGTAAAAGGACCTCCTGCTTTCCCAATTACACCCCAACTCACAACTGTTTTTCTTCCTGGATTTTGTTTTTGGCATATGGCACACCTTTGACATAAACTTTCTGCGATGGCCCTGAACTTTGGATTATACCATGTCTGCTTGAACAGTCTAACCATTGCATCTCTTCCAATATGTGTGAGTCCATGGTACATCCTGGCCATGTGAGAAAGTAAAGAATCTGGCAATACTGGTCTTCCATCATAATAGACCCATACCTCATCTTCTGCATTTTTCCTACAACCTGTTTTACTCCACTCTTCCTTTTCCTCATCACTGACTTCTTCCTGCATTTGCCTTACCTCATCCCAAGTCTCAAATGTGGTTGTGAACATAAGGTGGCATTCGGTATTTTCTCTTTCAATTGATCTGTTTATGGCCATTGTATTTTGTGCACAGTAACGCGCTAATTGATCCGCGTATCTGTTGCCCTTTGTCACATCATCATCTCCTGATTGATGTGCTGCACATTTTACAACTGCAATTCTTTTTGGTAACTGCAAAGCATCCAATAATTCCTTTACAGTTTTTCCATTCCGAATTGGGGAACCTGAGGAAGTCAAAAATCCTCTTTGCATCCATAGCTGACCGAAGTCATGTACAACTCCAAATCCGTACTGACTATCGGTGTAGATGGTTACTTTTAGACCTTTTGCCAATTTACATGCTCTATCCAGAGCAATCAACTCTGCGACTTGGGCGGAGTTTACCCCATTCAAACAGGATGCTTCTAGTGCTCCTGATAAGGTGCAGACAGCATAACCAGCACACAATTCACCCTTTTCATTTCTCAAACATGATCCATCCACGAACAATTCACAATCTGATTCTTCCGAGGGTACATCCTCTATGTCGGGACGGGGCTTAGTACAAAGTTCTGTCATTTCCAGACAATGATGTTCTGCTTCTTCTCTCACATCTTGAATCTGGTAACAATGTAGCAGGGTTCACAGTAGTGCACCTCACCACTGTCACATTTTCAGCACCTAGAATCACTCTCATATTTAGCCAGCCGACTAGAGGTCATATGTTGAGTCCGGGTGCGAGTTAAAAGGATCTCAACAGAATGTGGTACAAATACTTTTACTGGATAACCCATCACAATTGCTTCACTTTGTTCCAAACTTACACAAGTGGCGGCTACTGCTTTTAAACAGCCTGGTAATGCTGCAGCCACTGAATCTAGGGTAGCAGAAAAATATGCCACTGGACGTCGTGCCATTCCGTGTTTCTGAGTTAAAACTGCAAGTGCACATCCATCTCTTTCACAACAGTACAATGCAAATTCTTTAGAGTAATCTGGCATTCCCAAAGCAGGTGCTCGACAAAGACTGTTTCGCAACCTTGAAAAGGATTCCATACTCTCTTCGTCCAACACAATTGGATCTTTCACATCCTTTCGTGTCAACCTCTGTAGAGGTTTTGCAATCAGTGAGAAACCACAGATCCACTGTCTGCAGTATCCAACCATTCCCAAAAACATTCGCACTTCCTTTTGATTTCTGGGTGGATTCATTTTCTTGATCACACTGATTCTCTCTGGCGTCACCTTTCTGACCCCCTTTTCAATCTTGTGACCTAAATACTGAACTTCCTGTCTACAGTATTGCAATTTAGATGGTGACACTTTATGTCCTCCTTCTGCTAAATGGTTCAGTAAAGCAATTGTGTCTGTTACACATGCTTCTCGTGTTTTTGATGCCACCAGTAGGTCATCAATATACTGAACCAAAACAGAGTTTCCAGGCATGACCAAAGTCTCCAAACATTTTTTCAAGATCTGATTAAAGATCGAAGGACTCTCAGTGTACCCTTGAGGAACTCGGCACCATGCCAAGACACGGTTTCCAAACCGGAATGCAAATAAATATTGACTTTCCGGGTGCAAAGGAATGGAGAAAAATGCCTGACACAAATCAATAACGGTGTACCATTCAGCATCGCAAGGAATTTGGTAAAGAATTACTGCTGGATTTGGCACTATTGGACAACATGGCACTACAATTTTATTCACCTTTCTCAAATCTTGTACTATTCTATATTTCCCATTAGGCTTTTTGATTCCAATAATGGGCGAATTACAGGGACTGTTCATTATTTCTTTTTAAAATTCCCTGTTCAATCATTTGGTCAATCACAGGTGTGACTCCTGCAATTACTTCTGGACTCATTTTGTATTGTGGGGTATTTGGATATATAGCACCATTTTTTACTGTAATCTGAATTGGATCTACATTTGTCATTAACCCAATCTCTTTTCCTGTGAAATCCCACACATCTGATCTCACTGTACCTTTTAATTCTTCAGGCAAATCCTCCTCAGTGAGGAGTGAATATAATTCACTCACTTCTGATTCTCTCTGGGCCATCATTACTTTGTATTCAACATCCTCATCAGGTGTCATAAAGGCAACACCATCCGGTGTACAATAAATGGTGCAATTCATTTTACACAACAAATCTCTGCCCAGGAGATTAACGGGACTGGAATCACATACCACAAACCGATGCATGTCTTTGAAATTTCCAATATGAACTTCTATCGGGGCTGTGACAGGAGTTCTAATATGTTTATTTGCAACGCCTACAACTTGGATAGTTTCTCCCGAGAGGGGTAGGTTTGGAATTTCTGCTGCTCTCACAGTAGAACGGGTAGCACCAGTGTCCAACAAGAAGGTGATATCTTTACCTTCTACCTTTCCATCAACAAATGGACCTGACTGATCTACCGCTAAAGATGCGCCAAGTACGCACTCTTCCTCCCCCTCAGGCACCGTCATTGCGATGAATCCGAATCACTCTCATTGCACCGCAACAAATACTGCGAAACTAGTGGATTCTTACCAAACTGCTCTTCTCCGTGGAATCCAGTGCTTGCACTGTACATCTGCATATGAGCACTCACATTACGGGGTATAGGAGGTTGTGGCACCTGTAACTGTGGAGTAACTACCTGCTGCTGCTGCTGTTGATTCCCAATCACCTCATTCTGCATCTGTGGATTTAAATTTTGATTTACTTCATTACCTTCTTGACCAGATCTACACTCATTCTTCCAATGTCCAAATTTTCCTAACGCATGACAAGGAAATTTCTTTTTAGCTTCTTCCTTACTCATTTTAAATTTTCCTTTACCTCCACTGTATACCTGACCAGCCTGACTCTGACTTTGTTGCACATTACTATTTTCCTGTTGCTGTTCTGCCATCTTCACTTGTGCCCACATCATTTTCTCTTTTAACTTTTTAAGCCTTGAATCAATGTCATCACTACAATACTTTGCATACCTCAAAATCTCATCTATTGACTTACTCTGCCAGCAGAGCATATGCTGCTGTATCATTGCACTAATCTCTGGTTTCAATCCATATACGAATCGATACACAAAATGTCCCATATCTTTGTCTCCAATATTCTCAAACCCACTGTACTGCTTAAACACTTGTAACAGTCTCTCATAATATGCATGCACCGACTCTTTAGGCTCTTTGGTCGTCCTGTCAATCTTAACCCAATCTGTTTCTTTAGGAGAAATCTTCCCTTTCAAGAAAGTAATGACCTGATGGTACTTTTTCATCACCTCTTCAGATGGTGCACCTGTTTTTGCATCCCTGGGATATTCATCCTTAGGCCAGTCGACAGTAATTTTACATTCTGTCCACAAGTCAGCTGGAACCACTATTTCAAAAAGACCATCTAAATCTTTCAACAACACCTTTGAAACTTTTACAAATCAATCTACTTGTTTGTACCATTCAACTGGCTTCTCTCGCAATCTGGGAAAATCATTGGTGAATGATAATATGTCTTGTCTAGTCCAAGGTACGTGAACATATCCACCACCTGGAACTTCTCTCATTGGACATGCCCTTTCAACTTGCTCGGTTTCCTTTAATGGAAACATGGAAGTTCCCTTACCAGTAGTTTCGTCCTTTTTTTCATCCACTTACTCCTCCATCGTTCTACATTTCCCCATTTCTTCAGAATATTCATTAATTCTTTTATCTGCAATCTTTTCCCTGACATATTCAAACTCTCTAAATCCTTGTCAGTAAAAGCCATTCTGTACGTTTTCTGCAACACCTTCGACTTCTCTATATCTACACCAAACTCACTAGCAACTTCCGATAGTTTCTCATGAAAATTCTTCGCTCTCCAAGTAATACTTTTACATAAAAACAGCAACTCTTCCTCAGTATAAGTCCCTAGTCTGTCTGGACTTACTGTTCCAATAATCATCTCTTCTAAATCTACTTTCAATTGACTCACATTTATACTCTGTGTTTGAGCTTTTGGCTTGGTCATTTCTTTTATCCAGCTAGTTAATTCTTCTGGAGAGGGACCTGCTGAACTCCCTGCTACTGGTGTAAAATTTGGCCCTATTTTTCTCGGGTCTAATTGAATACTTCTCCTCGGGGTCTCTGTTAATAAATCACCAACCGGAAGGTCCAATAGTGTGGTATTTTGGTCGTCTTGTCTAATTTCATTTGTTACTGACACTATTTCACTCCTTACACTACTTCTTGGAACTTACAATGTGTGTACTTTTGGTAAGGTCGATTTTTCTCCAAATAATGGAACCACGGGACCAATTGTCACTGGTACCGTTCATGCTTCTGCATTCAAATTTAACTGATTTATTTCTGTACCTGTTTCATTCTAGCTTTGTTTAACAAACTCACTTCATTTTCTCGCACAATCCTAGCTATTTCAGTAACTTGGGGAGTTAATGGGGTTGCCATTTGTGGGGCACTTGGAATCACCTCCCCTGAATTTTCTTCATATGGTGGAGGTCTTTTAGTCATAATATCTTCCAACAATTCATCATCAGATTCATCTAAGCCCTCTCCGGATGTTTCTATATTTTTCTTTTTCTCTTTACACTTTGTAACTGTCTGACTCCCTGCTGTCAAAACTGGATATAGACCCTCGGTCACTACAGCTCTTCTCCATCTTTTCATTTGATCTTCTCGCCTCTCAAATGGATATCTAGGCATAAAACCTCTGAATCTTCTACCACTTCTATCTTTTTCTCGCTCAAAAGCTTCTACTTCCCATTCTTCCAACGCTTCATACTGGGTAAGTCTAGGATTTGGTTCTAGCGAGTTCATCCTATTTCTCAAATTCAGTAAAATTCTCACATTGAATGTACCAAACTCAGGAAAAGCTGACATTCCATCATCCTTCGTATATTTCATCCAGTTTTCTAACCAAACACCCGTATGGTACCCTCGCTCCATCATCATATAAGAGGCAGGCGTTCTTGGGGGGTGGAATTGGAATTCCCTCTCTAGTCACAATTTGTTTATCTTTCTTAAAGAATTTTTTTATTGTTTTTAGCAAACCCATTTTCAAACTCATTTTTTACTAATGTGTTTTCAACAATAACTCAAACAAAATTTCTCCGTAATTCTCTCTTCCCTATTCGTTAAGTCCTGTCATACCAGCGCAACTCACACCAACCAACCAGTCACAGCTCCCTACGTAACTACAGTCTCAACCAATGTCAGCGCGACTCACACCAGTTAACCAATCGGAGCTTTGTTCACACCCGATATCTGACCAATGCCAGCGCGGCCTTTTGTGATGTCAGTTTTTACTCCTTCTACTGACCCGCCCTTTACAATCTACTCTTGATACACGCCCGCTGCTTTGTCCAATACCAGCGCGGCCTTTTGTGACGTCAGTATCACTCCTTCTACTGACCCCTCCTTTACAAAAATCTTACGACAATGTTTTTCTGATTTTTCTTAATAAAAATTCCGTTAGTAACATAAAAAGACAATGCTACCTTGTCTGCTACGCTAAATAAAGAGATAGTCTTCACTTTTCCAAGAGATCCTTACACTGCAAGTAACAATAACGACCAGCGTTATCTCACTTTTCTAACGAGCTCCGAGGAGACCTGTTACTCCTCTAGGGATAAAGCCGAAGTTTCACAAGAGGACTTTTTGGCATTAAAAAGGTGTCCTGTTACTCCCCGGGGATACTGCTAGAGTTTCAAAAGTGGACCCTTCGCTATTTCAGACACTCTACTTACAAACGAATTTTCCCTAATTATAACACTGACAGCCCTACGTAACTTTTCAGTATTATTACAACAGACAAAGTACTTCTGCAGTGTGATTTCTTTACCACACTCTTCTTCTGCCTACTTCAGGCAAATTCCTTCCCGGGATTCCTCAGGCAACTCCGTACCTGTACTTCTAGACAACATAAAATGTGATACTAACTCTTCATGTTAAGACATATAATCAATATTCAATAACCATTTACCAAACTAATCAATAATTAAACCATCCTCTGCTACCATGAAACTGATCCAGCGCGAACCTAATAAATTGATCATGGATAAATATTCAATAACATCATACTTTGGCCCATTCACATTCACCCAAATCCCTGATGTGCTGGTGTCAAGTTTGTTAACTTTTCTTCAATTTATTCCTGTTACTTATGCACAAAATTTAAACATCCTGTACTTTGCGTATTAAAAATTATAATCGACTTTTCATCTACTTGGTCGATGGGCCAATTAGTTGAAGAGTTGATGGCAATGGTAATTCTCCAAAAATAAAGATTAACCTTTAGAAACTGGCTAAAAATTACCACAAACTCTCAGCGAGATTTAATAATTTTTTCTAGTAATAATAAATGCTCATAGCGATTACACTCAAATTCAAACACTGGAGACCTCATGAGAGAGAAAAGCAATCTAATCACAGTAACAACGGAACTATCATTTCAAATATACGTTGCAAAGAGTGGATAGATGAAGAGATATTAGATACAAGTAAAATCTATCATTTTAAACCAAACGATTCGGAGGGGATAGATGAAGAGACAAAAGTTTCAGAGACAAGAATACGACTGCAAAAATAATTTCTGCAATGCTAAGTTAGATCAGATACAAACCCAAGGGATCTGTAAGGGAAAATCACCACCCAGGCCTAGGTAGTAGTGGGGGACCCCTGAACCAAGAGTCAGGGATCAAAGACTCAAGAACCAGGACAGGGATAGGACAGGAACGGCTAGGCCTCTCAGCAAACTGACGAACAGCGACGCATCCCTCTCTGACACCTTCAGCCTAAGCGACCTACGCAGCACCCCAAACCACAGCCCTAAAGTACCTATTCTTATACCATTAAAGTACATGTCCGTCCCACAATAGTTGCTAAATTCACATTTTCTAGCTAAGGGATTGGTTGGGTTCTAGGGGTGGGATGTCACCCCACTATGAAATCATCTACTTTTGACTACACCATTGTTCGTAAACAATTTTTTTATACAGTCATCAATACTTCTTCTCTCTCATGAGTACACATGCAACAATTTATTGTACATTTTAATAAATTTGACAACAACAGGTTCCGTTCCCACGATGACACTGGCTTTGGCTGCCTTTCAATGTTCTGTCCTTCACCAGTTCAGGCTTTTTCAGCTTTGCACAGCAGTTTAGTCACGTGGTCACATGGTTCATGCTCGCTCCTAATTCCACCCGCCCTCGGTTAGGCTAATTTAAAAACATGGAGGACTCGTCCATTGCTAAAAGAACGGAAAAACTGACATTTATTAATTAATGTGACAATGCAATTTTCACTGTTTACCACCCACTTTAGCTTTACTTCATATTAACGGTTAGCCTAGCATAGCATCAGTAGAAAAGCTGCATTATTTCATTAGTTTAAAGCAACACTCACTATGCTTTTTACCAAATACACGTGCGGCTTTGCCATGCAAACCTTCTAGATTAGTTCAAAACACAAAATTATTACATTTCCGGTTATTTACGCATTAATCTGGTTAGTTCATGCATTTTGTAAAGCATAGCTTCCCTCGTGTAATGTAAATGTACACATTAGTTGTTTTAACACTACTTACTGTTAGTCCGTATTATAGGGGTGTTCGGTTGAGCAGAAAAGCTGCATTATTTCATTAGTTTAAAGCAACACTCACTATGCTTTTTACCAAATACACGTGCGGCTTTGCCATGCAAACCTTCTAGATTCGTTCAAAACACAAAATTATTACATTTCCGGTTATTTACGCATTAATCTGGTTAGTTCATGCATTTTGTAAAGCATAGCTTCCCTCGTGTAATGTAAATGTACACATTAGTTGTTTTAACACTACTTACTGTTAGTCCGTATTATAGGGGTGTTCGGTTGAGCAGGTTTCTTTAGCGAAATCCTGCACAGCAAAATTGATTAGTAGTCCATTGTGACTTTCACTCAAGTGAAAGTGGTGTAAATGTGGGTATTGGGGGAAAAATATATGATAATGTGAAAAAGTAAAAAGAAAGGGTAAGAGGAAGACTAACATCTAGTAAGATGAAACACTTTAAGTGTGAACATTTGAAACATTTTGCCACATCTAGTGATTGTCCAGCAATGAAGACTTGTTGTTTAAATTGTATGAAAATAGAACATTTTGTTCAGATATACAAATATGACATGACAAACCAAGAACATTACCACAGTTCGAAGCAAATCTAGTGATAGCAGTGCAGTGAGGAGAATGAAGTGTTGGTGGTGTGTGAGAAGAAATGGAGGGATTTAAGCAGTGCAATAATAGACTATAGTCCTCTGAATTGACCCATCATGATACATAAGGAGAAAGTATGCATATGGGCTTTTTCCTTTTCACACTAATACCTCACAGATGAGGAGACCTTTAAAAGTTTAATTGGTGTGAAATTTAGTGTATTTAAAGTGCCTCATATGCATTATTGTATAGTAAAAGCCTTTATTGGAATGCTTTAGTACAAGATAAAGTTTAAGGAGCATGGATCCAAGAAAAAGAAAGATTGTTGGTTTGGAAGGAATAAGAGGCATTGGGAATAGTGCTGGACCCTAATCATCCAGATCAAATCCTTTAACCTTGGGAAGGTGGTTTGAGCATATAGATGGATGAGTACCCGGATATGTTTAATGGAAAGTTAGGATGCTTGAAGGGGTTCTGCATGTCATAATTCTCTAAAAGGAGGCAACATATTGTGTGTAAAAGGTGAGAATCCTTCCAATATCACTGAGGGATGCGTTAAGAGAGGGGTTTAACCAATTGTTTGATAAGGGCATCATAGAACCCACAGAATCATCTGTGTGGGTGAGCCCTGTGGCTTTAGTGAGAAAGCCAGATGGGAAAATTTAAATATACA
The DNA here is from genome assembly GCA_963921515.1 of Calotriton arnoldi. NCBI lineage: Eukaryota > Metazoa > Chordata > Amphibia > Caudata > Salamandridae > Calotriton > Calotriton arnoldi. The sequence goes on from CAWUFW010009179.1 coordinate 496,803, forward strand.
TAGATCTAAAAGACCGCAACAGGTGTACTTGGGTGGATAGGCATCCCCTGCCAAACATACATGAATTGGTGACAGATCTACGAGAAGCAGTTGTGTTCAGAATGTTAGATCTGTTTAAGACATATCACCAGATAAAACTAGTATCCACCCTCCAGACATTTAACATCATTTGTAACGTCTAAAAGGGAACATCAATTTTTGAGAACGTCTTTTGGCCTGGCCTTCCAATGAATAATGCAGAAATTATTTGAAGGTGTTAGCTTCAATACTTACAGGATGTCATACTGTTTTGTGCAAGAAACAAAGCTGAACATGATAATGTTCTGAGGATGGTGTTGAAGATTTTGAGCGAAGTAGAGTTAATGGTTGGAATGAAGAAATGGCAGTTTGCAGTGGGGGATGTGGGGCATACTATTACAAAGAAGAGCATCAAATAAAAACTGAAACTTGTAAAGGCTTTAGTGGAGGAACCAAGCCCAATAAATAAGGATCAACCATACTCATTTCTGGGAATAGCCTAATGTTATGCAAAATTTGTTGGTGAATTTTCAGACAGAACCAGACCTATGAGAGCATTAATGAAAAAGATTGCAAGGTTTGGCCGAATGAGTATGGACTAGAGCTGCATTCTAAAATGTAAAAAAATAAATTGTAATGGCAATGGAGCTGAAACTTTTTGACCCTTAAGTTCACACTATAATTATGACTGATGCAAGTGGATAGATTATGAGAGGATGAACTGACATAAAAGAATAGCTGCATTTGCTTGCTTCCCCAAACCCTTAGAGGTACAGAATGTTTTTATATTTTCATTGAGAAAGAAGGTAGCATTATCATGCTTGTAGGAAGTAAAATAGGAGGTACAGATTTTGAAAACGGATCACAAATCTTTAGCAGGTGTGTTCTCTATAAAGGGTGGTGGTAAGGCTATACCACAATTAGCAAAGTGGGTTTATTACTTGTAAGAGTTTATATTTTAAGTGAAGTATGTGCTGGGTTATCACAATATCAATGCTGAATGTTTATCAAGGTTATCATTGATTGAATCTAATATGGCAGTTCAGAGTCAGGGTGAGTGGGTGGAAGCCAGTGTACATACTTGCAGTGGGGACACCATTTTTGGGAAAGAGTGCAAAGAAGAGCTTGAACAAGATGAAGAACTGAAAGAAGTTGTGGAACATCTTGGGGGAGGTGGACCAATGGACAAACAACAATATATATTCATATGGTCTGAGCTGACTGAAATAGAAGGGTTAGGGTGCAGGAATGTTATGCAGATTTGTAGAGTGCACCATCACCTGGTAGGGTACCAAGGCACTGAGCAGGTGTGAGTCTAGCCACAACTAAGGCCTAACGGGACTACTCAAAAAGCCAGGTCTTCATCTTCGTGAGGAGGAGGCTCTTAGGGTAGTGGCAGGTTATTCCATGTTTTAGGACCGATGTGGGAGAATTCTTGGCTGCCAGATCTGGTTTTCTGTATGTTCAGGATTTCTGCTAATGGGAGTCCAGACTAGCGGAGGTGTCTGGAAGGTTTGTGAAAGCAGATGCGATTGTTGAGGTATGCTGTGCCAGTGTTATGTAATGCCTTGAAAGTGTGAGTGAGGTGTTTGAAATGGGCTCGTTTGTGAATGTTAAGCCTGTGGAACTCCTTTAGGTGTGGTGTGGGAGGTTGAGAGTGATTCTGATCTCCGAGTTCTGAATGGTCTGCAGCCTTCTGGTGAGATTTTTGGTGATCCGGCATAGAGGGTGTTCCCATAGTCTTGCTTGCTTGTGACCAGGACATGTGGGATGGTTTTCTGGGTGCTGATTGAGAGCATGAGGCAGTGACGGCATAGACCTGGCCAGTCATGTTGAGTTTATTGTCAATGATGATCCCAAGGTTCTCTGCATTGTAGGTCCTAGCTTTGTTGCCCACTAGGTGGAGTCCCACGGTGATGTGCTCTTCCCAAAGGTCAGAATTTTGGTCTTGTTGGAGTTCCGCTTTAGACAGTTGGCCTTTATCCAGTGGACGATTTCAGTCATGCAGGCATTGAATGACAAATTAAATGTACCGGAGGGGTTATGAAATCGATTGTTGAATATGTTGCATATGGGCCATACAGGCGGGTATGAAGAGAAAAGCTAAAAGTGTTTTTTGGTGACTGGGGACAGATAGGCAAATCGAGTGTTATGTAAGCGATTATGAGGCAGATTTACAATCCCCTTGCAACACTTTTGCGCCGCCGGTGCGTCACTTTTGTGACTTAACTGCGGCGTAAACAATGCAGCAAATTTACAACGTGACGCATCTAGGTAGATGCGTCGCGTTGTAAGGTATAATGTATGCAGGGTGGGCATTCCGACGCAGGAAAGCCTCGTAAAAGTGACGCAGTGAAATCTACAAAATTTCACTGCGGCACTTCTAGGATGCCACTGCGTCTAAACCTTATGTCTGCTTGAAGCAGGTGTAAGGGGTGACGCAGTACAATGAGTATAGGCCTCATTATGCATTGCTGGAGTTGCGTCGTGCTTGCGACACGACTCCAGCAATGTGTGACTTTTGGGCCAACAGATGCGTCAGAATTTCTGACGAATCTGTCAAACCTTGCGCCATGGTGCGCCGTATTGTAAATACGGCGCATCCATGGTGGTGCAAGGGTATCGCAGGCTGACGCAGTGAAACTGACGCATCTCTACATATGCGTCAGTTTCTTGTAAATCTGCCCCTATGTTTCTTGGGCTGTAGTTTGATGTCTCATTCAAGGAAACACTAACAGTGCCCAGTGAATACCCAAAGAAAGGTTGGTAAAAGTTGGGCTTCACTTTTTCAGTCCAGTTTCAGATAAACAATTTGTGAAAATTTGCATAAGAAATGATTGATAATTATTCTCAGTGGCCTGAGGTTAAGTTTGTTAAAGGGAGTATAAACAGAAGCAGTAAGAGAGTTCTTGATTGATGTTTTTGCGAGGTAGGCTTGTCCTGAAGTGGTTGTAACTGATAATGGTCCACCATTATCCTCAGCTGCAACTGAACAGTTGCACTGCAGTGAACTCTAGGGGTTACAATGAACCGCCACAACGGCAGCTCATACAAAGCCATTGAAGGGTTTGATGACAGACGCTTACACCAAACTTTAAAAAGTTTTTAAACTAATTGCCCCACCACCATTGGAAATTTCTCCCCTGGTGTGAGGGTCATTGTTTTATTTTTATTGTCCCTCACAGCCAGAATATTACTGATCGTCTACTGTAAATAGGGCAGAAGGTCAGATGGCTTACTGCCGACAGCCTGTATTCCCGTGAGCTGTCGAACGAAGGATTATACTGATGGATTACATTTGACTCCATAGGCATAAACCTGCCAATCAGTCCGAATCAAAATTGTTTAGGTGGATCGAGAGTTTGGTGGAAAAGGTACTCTGTCATGGCAGAGTACACTGTCTATCAAACTTTAAATTGCGCCCATTGTTATTTTTCTTATGGGAAATATTATTATTGTTAACGAAGAGAGATGTGTTACACCTTATTAGTGCATATGATCTATCCAGTAGTAATTCTGCTGCCAGCTCAATCTGCTGTGCCAAGGTGCTGTATGGTAGTGAGGTCTGGGGCTTTGTGAAAACCAACAGCCTACAAACGGAAGAAAACAAATATATGAGGCGTCTGTTAAGGGTTCCCCACAGCACCCCGGCATTTATTGCCCACGAAGAACTGGGAGCTAGTTATATTTCAGATTCAGTGGCTGTTAGACCTATAATTCATTGGTTAAAGGTCTGGTTAAATGAAGAGATAGGCCTGACAAGGCTTGTTGTTCAGGATTGCTTGTCTCTGGCCAACGTAATGAAGATCCCATGGTTAAAATATGTGCGGGACTGCCTACAAAAAATGGGACGGCAGGCACTGTTCGATGAGCCAGATAATATAAGACAGAAGGACAAGGCAGTTGTTAAAGAGTTGTTTCTTCAGTTTAGTATGGCACAACGTGAGGGCAATGAGTTGGTTAAACCCACAGTAAGAGAACACGTTCTAATTAAAACCTCCTTGAAAATAGAACCATACTTAACCATTATGACAAATGCCCATGATAGATTTTTAATCACACGTTTTAGATTTAATTTTATTCACCATATTTTAGCGGTTCCAGCAGGCTTTAGAGTAAAGCTAGGAGAAAGAGGGCCCTGCGGCTGCGACAATGTGTCTCCGCAGGATACCCTCCATTTCCTTTTTAATTGTTCATTTTATGCCCTTCCTAGAAAAAGGTTCTTGAAGTCTTTATTGCAGACCACCGGGATTAGACAGGCACGTGTGGCTCTGCTCTTTTTAAAACTTTCTGCCGATGTTTTAACCTTGTCTTGTGTGGTAAATTTTTACGAATGTCCCTTAAATCAAGATCCACGAGAGTGGTTAATGATATTGAGAAATGACTTGTTAGTATTTTTTAGATACTATGAAATATTGGGTTGTGAATTTTTTGGATGTATTTAAATGTAAATGCTTATATGATTTGTGTTCCAAATCGAATAAAGTAAATATTGATTGATTGATTGATTGATTGACTCCATAGGCATAAACCTGCCAATCAGTCCGAATCAAAATTGTTTAGGTGGATCGAGAGTTTGGTGGAAAAGGTACTCTGTCATGGCAGAGTACACTGTCTATCAAACTTTAAATTGCGCCCATTGTTATTTTTCTTATGGGAAATATTATTATTGTTAACGAAGAGAGATGTGTTACACCTTATTAGTGCATATGATCTATCCAGTAGTAATTCTGCTGCCAGCAGCTAGATTCTGGAATGTGGAAGAGATGGATCACTGACACAATTCCGAAATCAACAATATTGGGTCAAAAACATTGTTTTAAAAATATTGTTTACATATCCTGATAATGGCAAGTACAAAAATATATCCCCCAAAAATATCGTCATAGGAATATTGTTAAAAAACATTTTTTTAAATTGTTTTCTTAATATATATAGATCTAGTTTAATGTAGTAAATCTTAAACATTTTAATATAAATGATTAATATAATGTTAAATTAATAAATCTCACTACTATTTATTACTATATATAAATATATACTTATATAAGCACGCACATTTATATGTTTAGGTATATATATATTTATATATATATATATATATACACACACACACACACACACACATATAGTGTAACACAATTATAAAAAATATATATTTTAAATTTTTTATATATAAATATATATATATATTGCACAACAAGTCCCCGTGATCACGGATAAAGGTACTCTCAAGACACCACTGGTATTTCAGTTTCAGGAAAGATTCTTTTCGCTTCTCCGCTACGCGTTTTGGCTGTAACAGCCTAGCTCAGACGTGTGAGCAAGGCTGTTTACAGCCGAAACGCGTAGCGGAGAAGCGAAAAGAATCTTTTCTGAAACTGAAATACCAGTGGTGTCTTGAGAGTACCTTTATCCGTGATCACGGGGACTTGTTGTGCAATTTTCAGCCAGTTGTTCTGCCGGCGCACATATCACCTCTCTTGGGTCCTTGGTCGGGATCGGAGCGTTTTTCTGTTGTGTATATTTATATATATATAGACATGAAACAGAAAAAATATTAACAATTCAATTTCAAAACATTAAATAAATTGCCAAACAAATAAAATAAAAGACATTTACAAAAAATATTTAAAAATGTAAAAACAACTAAAAATATAAGCAAATTCTATAAAATTAAAATAATAAACAAATATAACAAATATGTTTAACCGATATTTGAAAATGTATTGGAGACTGGGAATAATAGATACACTATTCCCACTCCAGTTTATGCAACAGTGGAGAAAGTATAGGACTTCAGAGAGGTTAAATATATTATTCCCACCCCAAACAGCGCAACAGTAGGGAAAGCGTTGGACTTCGGAGGAGTTAAATTTACTATTCCCTCTCAAGTCTGTGCAGCAGTAGAGAAAGCGTTGGGCTTCGGAGGGGCTAGATTTATTATTTCCACTCCAGTCTGTGCAACAGTAGGGAAACTGTTGGACTTCGGAGGGGTAAGATTTACTATTCCCACTGCAGTCTGTGCAACAGTAGGGAAGCGTTGGACTTCGGAGGGGTAAGATTTACTATTCCCACTCCAGTCTGTGCAACAATAGGGAAAGCATTGGAACTCAGATGCAGTGGCGGCTGGTGACATTTGAAAGTGGCGGGGCGTAAAATAATTGTCATACTGCACCGCAGCGAGCGAGTGTAGCGAGCGAGCCGGACTAAGCTACGGGGGGTTTGGGGGCTTTTCCCCCTGAGAAAATTTTGAAAAAAGAGTGGACAAATGGTGCATTTTCAAGCAAATTTGAGAAAGCAGGAAGGTTCATGTGGATATCCTAATTCTATCAGCAGCTAGGTCGCAAAGCAGAAGTAAGGGGCTTTTAACAACTTAAGCATTTTTCATGCTTTTTTAATTCAAATTAGAGAGTTTCAATATGATTTAAAAAGAAGACTCCTAAAAAACACTGTTGCTGCACCCTGTAAGAGACAAGGTAGTATAGAAACTTACACTACTTGCTATAAGTAGTACCTGAGAGGACGTGAAGAAAGAGTTATGACATGAAATAGGCAAACACGTTTTAGTGATTGATTGTCACTAGAACAAAGGTCATTAAATGCGCTTAAAAGGGGTGGTGCAGGCTCAGGAGTAACATTAAGAAATATTTATCTGGCTGACGTTTCAAGTCTCCCCGAACTTGCAGTCTTTCTATAATATGCCAACAACCGACCTCCCTAATGATGCTTTTACACCTTAGTTTCACGAAATGGCAAATAAACTTTAGAATGAGAAACACGCTGTGCGACGATACAAACTGTGAATGAATTATTGACAATTCTGCACAATCCCCCGGAGGAACTCAGGATGAAAATGGTACGAAGAGATGGCAAACTATCGGACGACTTGGAAACCCCTGGTCCGTGATGCTTTACGTGTTCACAAGGGGCCCGGGACCCAAGAGGGGTGTCTGGGGTGGGGGTGATTTGCGTGTGATATTGAATAGATGCTTATGTTTTGCTCCTAAACCAGGCTACATCTGCATATTTTTTTCAGCTTGCCGTCGCCGAACAAACTAACGCAGTGCAGTAATGGGAAACAGAGTAAGCCTGGAAACTTTAAAACAGTGGTAGTCTTACTGCCGCGCCACACGGACGTTTGGAAACTGGGGGTAAGTAAGAAATGTGCCGGATACATCGGCATCAAACTATGCACTTTCCCTGCTAACTGGAACGGTACAAGGAATGAATGAAAAAGATGCTGCGACCAATCGCGACCGGCATGACGGGTGGGTGGGGGGAGGGAGGGGTGAAAATGGGGTCGCGGTAGTCGCGGGGGGGGAGGGGGGACGGGGGAGGCGGGAGGGGTTCGCTTAATTAAAAAAATATATAAAATAAAACTTAACTTACCGTCCTGCGCCGCTGCCACCTCAGCTTCTGCATGGGTCCGACTCCCGTCCCGACTCCCGCCGTCCTGCCTTTTCGAATTCTGAATCCTGCATCGTCATCAGGAAGAAAGGCAGCCTCCCTACGCCAATCACAGCGCTGCAATGGCAGCGTTGTGATTGGTGAGGCGCATCCGACCGCGCCCCACCCGGGCCATTTTCTCTATGTAGGCTGCTGCATGCAGCAGCCTACATAGAGAAAAAGGGAGAGTGGGCGGTCCTGCTCGAGGGCAGGGGGGGAGTGGCCTGCCCACTGTTGTGCATACTGACTGTTTGGTCGGCCCCAGGGCCGACCAAACAGTCAGTATGCACAACAGTGGGCAAGCCACTCCACCCTGCCCTCGAGCAGGACCGCCCACCCCCAACCAGGCACTTCTGCAGTTCTGCTTTCTCGAGGTGCGAGAAGGCAGAAACATAAAATGGTAGTTATTACCACTTATGTTTCTGCCTTCTCGCACTGCGAGAAAGCAGTGGGGCAACGCCCCCACGCCCCAATGGGGGAGCCGCCACTGCTCAGATGGGTTAAATTTACTATTCCCACTCCAGTCTAAGCAACAGAAGGGAAAGTGTTGGACTTTGGAGTGGTTAATTTCACTATTCCCACTCCAGTCTGTGCAACAGTTGGGAAAGCATTGGACTTTGGAGGGGTTAATTTTACTATTCGCACTCCAGTCTGTGCAACAGTTGGGAAAGAATTGGACTTCGGAGGTGGTCAATTTACTATTCCCACTAGAGTCTAAGCAACAGTAGGTAAACTATTTCACTTCAAACACATTAAATATTTGAATAACCCTATCAATTTAGAAAAAAACCTCTAAAAATATAAACATTATTATTAAGCGTTCTATATATATATATATATAAACCAATTTACAAACTTCATAAACAATTAAAAAATAATGATTTTTTTAATTATTACTTAATTAACTTCCCACCCTATCACCCTAGCAACTCGCAACTAAAATATAACAAAAATAAATCAGTATTAGTTAATGTACATATTAATAATCAATTCAATTACCCACACCTAAAATATAACTACAATATATGATTATTGCACAATTTACATAATTAATAATGAATGTCATAATTAATAATAACTCATAAATCAATTGTTAATTACTACCTAATTACCTTCCCACGCTATACCCCTACAAATGTAGCAAACCACAGCTAAAATATAAATATAATAAATCAGCATTACATAGTATACATAATTAATATCAATCATATACTTAAATATTAATCAACAATTTGAAAGTATTACTAAACTACCCAGCCTATCCCCCTACAAACCTAACAACCCTCTACGACACTATAAATTACTGTTAGCAATTAAATTAAAATGTTTAAATCACTTAAAATTACAAACTATATTTAAACAATTAATAACAATTATACAAACAATATTAACACATAAAATTAATAGATGAACTAAAATACATTAAAATAATTAAAACTCTATATTCTTTTCAACTATATTATTGAAAACGACATTAACTACAGCAATATTCATAACAACATTATTACTTACCTGAAAAATCGATATTCTTGACCGATATTCCTGCATCATGATATTTTGTATCACAATATTTTTTCCTGCCATTTCTGTCTCCCAATATTTACAACTGGATATTTTGTCCAAAACCCGGAAGAGATTGAAAGAAAATATTCTAGAGACTGGCATTTGCTGCAAAGCTGTTTGTGCTGGTGGAAGTGTAACCTAGTTCATGTTCAAGAATAAAATACCTTTAACTCATCTTTGTGTTTGGAGTTGTAAAACATTCTAGAGTAGAACATCTGAAATAAAAACTGGGGCGGTTATATTGGCAGTCTTTTAATGCAGCATTTGCAGCTAATACTTACTTCGGATATGCCAGATTCATGAGGGTTCATTCACAAAAATGTTCATGTCATACAATTCAACACTTGGCAGACTCAGAAATATACAGGACAAAGTATCATCTACAGACCCGGAAAAAAGCTTTGATAATGTGACTGGAAGAAATTGGGTAACTAGTTGAGGGGGATGGGCGCTAAATTAACCTGTGCTTAACCCTCTGGTAGCTTGGCACAAAAGAAGACAGGCTTAACTTAGAGGCAATGTGTAAAGTATTTATGCTGCACACAAAAAGTAATAATTGAAAACACAACAAACAAAAAACCCTAAATGAATTTAGAAAAATAGAGTAAATGTTAATAAATAAAATGGCACCAAAACAAATTAAACCTAATCAGTTTAGTGAAATCTAGCGCCTAAAAGATCAAAGCGCCAACCGTGGGTATCTGGTCGCACAAGACAGGGTCAATGTCAAAAGTTATGGCCACCTGCGATGGAGTGCAACTTGGATACAAGGGGTGGATTGGGCCCGGTCTTGGCTTACCTTCAAACTTAGTAAAATTCATGAAAAATTCTTAGAGAGGGTAGAGTCTTCAGCATGGCAAGACTGCAGGTTGTGTCTGAGGAGGTGTCGTCACCTGGGAGCCGATGTTGTGGTGAAGATTGTTTTTCTTCGCACTCAGAAGATTTCCAATTTCGCCTGCGGGTAGAGGCTGCAGGCTGTAGCCGAGGCGGGCTCCGCGAGGCCAGATACCTTCGTCGAGAGGTCCTGCTGGAAAGGATATTCTTCTGCAGAGAACATAGCCGGAGCTACCACAGTCAGGCTAACTGATGATGAACCTTGGTCCCGGTCTTCTGTCAGTTCTCCTGGTAGTTTTTCCTGAAACAATTGCCTAAGTCCCAGGTTTTAGGGTTAGGCAGGAGCAGTACCTCCAGCACCACTTCCAAGAGTCCAGTACTTGGGGGCCCCATTTGGGGTGGTTAGGACTCACTCCAGCAGATGCCAGCAGCGTAGTTCATGGTCTCAGAAGCTTATTATATCCCTGTAGCTCACACAGGAGGCCAGCTAGCAAGATCCTAGAGCATGGGAACTCGCAAACATTTGCCCAGGTGCCACAATGTACGGTCTGTGGTGTGTCTGAAAGCCGCACTGATGCCAGCAGGGTGGGGGTAGGGAGACTGGGTGGGTCAGGTGTTGTGTAAGGAGGGCTAAAAAAATGTTAAATAAACGGGCAAGCATTTATTTGCTGGTTAATAAATGCTTGCCTGTTTATTTAACATTTGTTTTCTGAATATTAGTGTTCAGAAACTAAACAGTAGCTCGTGCCGCATGTAAAGGTCAAGAAGGCCTCAAGTGGCCCCCGGGCCGTACTTTGAGTATCACTGCCCTAGAGCCACTCTGATGGTCCTGGGTTTAAGGAGCAGGTCCAGTCCTCCTCCTTCAGACAGCATGGCAGCAAGGCTGTCCTTTCAACAGAAGAGCACCTGGTACCAGCCTTTGTAGGGGTGGGAGGGCACCCTGTCCTACCCCCACATCTGGTTATGGAAAGCTCTTCCCTTCCCCTGTCCAGCTTCCGTACTGTCGGGGGTGACAAAAAGGCTAGTGTTAGGTTCCTTTGTGTGTGCTGGAGGCAGGCTCTTTGAAGTGTAAGTAGGGTAAGGCATAGTTCCACCCCCAGCCATCCGGGCAAGATGACCCATCCTACTCACACCTAGTCCCTTTTGTGTGACTGTCTGGGAGGAATACACAAACCCCAATCACAGTCATGTGACCAAGGACACTGGCAGAAGGCACAAATGGTTAGGACAAGAAATTTTCAAACTTTCTAAAAGTGCCATTTTCAGGATTGTGACTCAAAATCCACCTTTACCTTTAAAGAGGATTTTTAAATTACAATTCTTTTGAGCCTAAACAGCATACCTCTATCTGCTCCCAATCCAATGTTAGCGCTTAGTAAATGTAATTAGGTAACCCAGTGTTAGCCAATGGGCGAGATAGGCCTTACAATAGTGAAAAACGACTTTAGGATTTTTTCACAAAAAACTCACATGTAAAACATGAACCCGCATGTCCTCCTTTTTAATTACAATGCACCCTGGCCGATGAGTTTTAGGCCCTACCATAGGGGTGACTTATAAGTATTAGAAAGGAAGGTTTAGTTCTGGCAAAATATCTATTTTGCTAGGTTCAGAATGGCAGTTTAAAACTACTCTATATGCAGCAATGGCTGGCCTGAGACATATTTTAAAATGCTACTTGAGTGGGTGGCACAATGAGTGCTGCAGGCCCACTAGTTGCATTTATTTTACAGGCCCTGGGTAGGTGTAGTACCATATACTAGGGACGTACAAGTAAATTAAATGTGCCAATCAGGTGTAAGCCAATTTTACCATGTTTTAGGGAGAGAGCACAAGCACTTTAGCACTAGTTGGCAGTGGTAAAGTGCACAGAGTCCTACAGTCAATAAAAACAAATAAAGCACAACAGGAGGGGTGAAGGTAAAAAGTTGGGGGAAATACCTTGCCAAGGAGACCATGTCTAACGGCGACCATTCATTATTTTGTCAGCCACTTCTTTCCCTTAATAATAGCTACCATATGAAACCCTTACAGGTTGTACTAACCTGCTTGGAGAAGTAGATTAGTAAGAGACCACAGGGATAATTCACAAAGTCATTTACCTGTTATGTGGTAGTACTCCTGTAGCACTATTTCAAGAATTGGTAACGGGGAATTTGCATGAGTTCGGGCATTGATCTATGTGTTGGTCCTATCACTTATGTGTGAAGTTTTACTCCAAGAGTAAGCAGAACTACTCACATGAAGTGGCAAGTAGTAGATGTAAATGTGGGAGTGGGAAGTAAAAGAGGATTATCTACAACAAAATGGGATTAGGAAAGAGAAATCCAAGGATTGGCAGAGAAGGGACATGCAAATATAAAAACACACATAGAAAATAGTTAGGCAGTTGCAATTCTATACAATTATTCTCACATCTACTTCAGTAGTACTACATCCCAAACAGCATCAACATCTTCTCAAATCAGGCCTTGGAATAGGCTACTTACTAATACTGCAAGGGAATCGCAAAACAATTAACACAGGCAGGGAATCATACAATCGGCCCCGAACCAACACCTAAAAACTTTAAAATACATTAAAGTACAAAATGCTCATATAACTTTAAACATTGCAGATACCTACAAAAATTGCAGAGTTGACATGAAATAAAAATGTAACAAATAAAAAGAATGAAATTAATTAAAAAATAGTCAGATAACTTTAGCTCATAAAGACAGACATATAAATCACACTGTAGATATGTTAAAAATGTTAAAACTAAAATAATACAATTAAAGAAGTGGTCAGCTAACTTTAGACACCGCATAGAACTATATAAATTACAATGTACAAATGTAAACATAACTGATACACATACTTAGAAAATTTTTAAAAATTAAATTATTAAGGAATTATAAAAAATGACTTATTTCCCATCTACTACTACTTTACACACACTGAAAACCACATCATCACACATTGCATGTCCGAGACAAACACACAGGCACACAGTGATTCACCACACAAGCACAGTTGATTTCTGGCTCCACAAAGCCTTGCATAAAAAGGGTAAGTGGTAAGAACCAAGGGTGTAGGTTCTATTCATCTGCACCAAGTCGTAATGTTTGTTATGTGTATATCCTATTCTCTGGTGTTGCCTAATTCCCTACTTTTTTCAGTATGTAGTTCCTCATTGCGTAAGCAGAGATCTTCCTCTACGCTATGTAGATTAACATTAAATGGATTTACACCAAAAACCCGGATGTAAAGATAGTACCTTTTACTAATAGTAACTTTACAATTGTATTTTGATTTATATGTCAAGGCATTGATTGCCCATCTCATATATGGGGGCGTGGGCACATACCACTACTCCTACTACTAGGCATAGGGGCCCATTATGATATCGGGCGGATCGCCACCGCCGGGCCGGCGGTGGCAATCCGCCCGCCAGATGCTCTCGTTTCAACCCCCGCCATATTAGTATGGCGGGGGGCACCGCGGCGGACGGTAAGACCGTCCGCCGCTTTTCCGGCGGTCGGATTCCCGGCCGGGCGGAAAAGGCCCTCAATATGGTGGCGGTGCCTTGCAGGCACCGCCATCCATATTAGGATGTGCAATTTTAAAGGCCTTTCCATGGCGGCGATGCTGCAATGGAAAGGCATGCCCATTCGGGGCCCCCAGGGGGCTGGGGGGCTGCACTTGGTGGGTACCTATGGTACCACCTTCATTGGCATACACAAGGTGGCAGGCACCGCGGGGTGCCTGTCACGTTGTGCATGCCAATGCACAACATGCATTATTGCATTGCGGCGGGTGCTGCTTACAGCACCGCCCGCCGCAATGTAATATATGTGGGATGCGACTGCCAGGGTGGCGGTCGCATCCTAATGGGTCTAGCGTGACCGCCGCACCTCTGGCGGTCGGTCCCGTGTACCGTTACGGTGGCGGGCGGACAAAGTCCGCCCGCCATCGTAATAGACCCCATAGTTCTCGGCCAACGGTTGTGGAATTGCATCTGGGTTGAGATTTACATCCAGTCTTGGCTGTAACTTTCCATGCACGGATATCTGTGACCATAGATTTACCTTTGTAAATATGTCCAATTGAGCCTATGTTTTTACAAGGTTTTACTGAAATCACACATAGAGAGTTCTCAATTAGAGAATAGCTGTCATGTAATAATAGCTGACAGAGAATCTAGGTTTTAGATGGATTTCCTTTTTCCTTTCCCTCAGTAGAGAATATATAAGAAAAATGAAGCATTGCTTTAATAAACTTAATCTGATGCCAATCTAATGCATAATATATGAGGAACTATTAATGCATATTTTACAATAACCGTAGCGATTATGAATGAGCAAAAAGTAAACATAATGAACCGAGACACATAAACCATTAACATTAAAGCCCTCTGTGGTAACTCATGGCTAATAATAATTACCATTGAGATGAGTGCACAGGTTTAGTCGTGTACATGAACACAAAAGACATGCAAGGGGAGAAGCCAGGCTGTAGCATTTGTAAAAAGACAAGTGCCACGGAAGTCAATGTCTTCCACTCCCCTCGAAACCACTAAGGACACTGCCTTTATACTGATTTACAAAACCCTTGTGAGAAAAATATTATTCTCACTTGCGATGTAATGTAAGAGGAAATGCATGAGGATTATTTTTCCATCTTAAACATACAGACCCTCTCGACTTACATTAAAACACTAGGCAAAATATGAGTATATGAATATGAGACTAAAAAGCACACTATCAAAATGTTTATTGAATAAAAGAATATTGTCAAACAATAATATTCATGTTATAGAAAAATAATTAGGAGTTAATAAAGTTAGAAACATTTGAGGCCTTGTAGCCCTAAAAGAATGATAGGAAGGTGCACAATATAATGGACACCTGTATAAACAACACAAAACAAATTATAGTACCAAGCCAAACAAGAGATTGTGGTTGACTAAAAGAACAGGCAGTATTGGAATGAAGATATGATAACTCAGACTATTAAAGGTAAGTAATCCAGGCATTACCTCATCTTTACCCTTTTTCTTGTACTATTCATTATAATTATGAGGATAAGACCAAGCGTAGCACAACAATTCCAATGGTGCAGCCACACACTTTAACTTAAATAATTTTACAAATACTCTGAAGTATATCATTCAAGGGATACCCTTTGCCTGAAGTACGCAACCCCAATCTATAATGGGAGCTAAAGGATCAGTCCAGGTAGTGGGCCTGTAAAAATCCACAATACAAACTCTATGCCTCAGACCAAGAGACAGCCATCTCTTTCATGGTACATCTCTCAATAGAGCTACGGAGAAGAATCTGGAGTAGTTCAGTGCCAAAGAGATTGTAGCACTGATCTAACAACTGAACTTGTTGTTAGAAGCCTCCGGGCCTAAATTTCAGTGCCCAAAGCACAGCAGCAAATTCTCTCTATTTGGAGGATGATGTAGCTCTGATTTCTACAACACCACTGGGCAGAATAGGACCCAAGACCTACCCCACAGCTCCAGTAGTGAGTAACGTCTCGAAATTGTGAAGTGCAGATCCCAGGAAAGCAGGACTGTGGTGTAGGTGTGCCAAAAATACCACACATGTACAGGAGGGCTGTCAAAAAACAACAGCATACAAACAGATAGCCATCATAATCTCCTACAGTAGCAAGAGCTCAGCTGCCAATTCTCTCCAATAGAATCAATGCTGTAGCTTTGATGGCAGTTAGTGCCCTTGAGCAGAACAATGCCCCAGTGGTGCCCCTCATACCAGGCTGCAGGTGTCGTTAATGTTGATGACAAGGTTCCCGGAGGGAGAGAAAACCATGGCGATTAAGAGAATAAGAATGGAGCCACCACCCAGTGATTGACCTAGGCATGTCCCGACGGGTTGTAAAGCCTTGAAACTATATCTAAGGAGAGGAGCCAATGCATTACTGGATCCAGTTGCAGGCATGCCCAAGGTAGCACAAACACAGAGGAGGTCTGTCAAAAGAAAAAACATAGAAGAGGGCAGCCCACACTACCTCCCATAATTCTGAGACCCTACCCCTGGAGCCTTGTGCTAACCACAGTGCCCTGCATCTGAAACCATTCCCTGGCAGCAGCCACCTTCTTTAACAAGTGGGTAGACAACTGGTGTCTCAACCTATATGCTCTTTGCTCTAGTAGGAAAGCTACATCGTGAATGAATTCCGGGTCTCAAGAGGAAATCAAAAATGGCTTGTGGCAGGGATTGATAAGAAATTCATGTGCTGCAGCAGCCAACACACTGTCTCCAAATCTCTGGCAGGCTTGGGAAGGAGGAAGCATGCATGCATTGGCCAAACATCCACAAAAAGGTGCAAAAGGGCACATTTGTTATGAAGCAGGACCACTGAAGAAGTGAAAATCTCCAAGGTGACTTTGGCCCAAATGGCAACACATTGAATTGCCAATGATTTCACTGTACACAGAATCAGAGGAATTTCTGATATGCAGAGTTCCGCTGGATGTATAGGTTGATGTCTTGCAGGCATAGTAAAAAGAGAAGCTCCACTCAAGATTAGAGAAAAGATCCTTTGTAATGTTTCCTCTTTGAAGAGATTGGTCTATACACGTTGATTGAAATCCATTATTGCATAATCATGTAGTAATTTCCTGAAACATTCTGAACTAGGAACACAGTAGAGTACAACCTAAGCCCCTTCTGTTTGTAAAATGGGTATTATTGCCTTCTTCACAAGAGCTGTTGATCCCAGAATCTGGATGAATGTCTTCAAATTCTAACATCTAACACCCTCAAATGTTTTCTGTTAGACCTGACTGCCTGGTCTGCCTGGTCTGCTTGACTGCCTGACTACTAGCTGGTCTGCCCCTTAACTTTTTCCCTTAACCCCTTCTGTTTTCTGAAATTTGTTTTTATTGGCTTTAGGATTCTATGACATTTACCACTGCTAACCAGTGCTTAAGTGCTTGTGCTCTCTCCCTATAACTTGGTAAAATTTGCTTACACCAGAATAGCACATTTAAATTACTTATAAATCCCTCGTATATGGTACTACATGTACCCAGGGCCTGTAAATGAAATGCTACCAGTGGGACTGCAACACTCATCCTGCCACTCACTAAAGTAGCCTTTTAAAACATCTCTCAGGCCTGCCACTATAGCCTGTAGTGCTGTTTTAAACTGCCAATTCGAGCTGGCAAAATAAATATTTTGCCAGGCCTAAACCTTCCTTTTTAATACATATAAGTGACCCCTAGGGTAGACCCTAAATAGCCCATAGGGCAGGGTACATTATATTTAAAATTAGGACATGCATTTTTAAGTTTTAATTCTCCTGGTAGTAAAAAGCTCCTACATTTGTTTTTCATTACTGTAAGGGCTACCTCTCCCCTAGGATAACATTGGGTTACCTTATTACATTTAATAAGTGCTAACTTTTGATTAGGAACAGGTAGAAATATCATGTTTGGACTCAAAAGAATTGTTTTTAAAATCCTCTTTAATGGTACAGTTGGATTTTAAGTCTCAATTCTGTAAATGCCACTTTTACTAAGTTAGCATTTTCTTGTCCTTACCATTTGGTGCCTGCTGCCAGTGTCCTGGGTGACATGACTCTGCTGTGACACAAAAGGGCTCAGGTGTGGGCAGGATGGGCAATCCTGACAGGATGGGTGGGGGTGGAGCTGTTCCTTGCCCCACTTGCACTTAAATAGGGGCTGCCTCCAGCACACACAAAGAAACTTAAGACTAGTCTTTTGTGTCCCTATACTTCTTGGAGCCTTGGCAGTCGAAGGAAGAAACTTTCTAGATCCAAATGTGGAGGGAGTCCTGACCCCCCATGTCGTGCTCCTAAAGTCTTGGCACCTTGGAAGTGGTGTTCAAGGTGCTGACACTGCTTAACCCTAAATGTTGGGACTTAACAAGTTTTCACCAAAAAGCGGCCTGTGAACCAACAGAAGACCGGGTCTCACCTGCCCATCTCACTTGTTCGTCGCCGGTCAGCCTGACTCGCAGTGGCGCCCACTACGTTCTTCTCCACAGCAGCAAATGTTCAGCAAGACCTCTCAGTGAAGGTATCCAGCCTTGTGGAGCCCTCTTAGTTACAGCCTGCAGCTTTGTCCCAGTGGAGATTTTTGACTTCCAAAAAAGTGACAAAGTCTGAAGGTGAAACATTTTCACCACAACTCCATCCAACGGCTCCACGACGACGACACCTCCTCCTTGGACACCGCCGGCTGCCTAGCTCCACTGAACCGTCTCTGGAACGTTTCTTCAAAAATTCTTTTAAGTCTGAAGGTAAGCAGAGATACAGCCTACTGCCTTACCCCCCTAAAGGCTCTACTTTCTCCAAGATTGGATTTAATTTGTTTTGGTGTCATTTTATTTAATAAAATGTATCTTATTTTTCCAAATTGGTTTGAGATTTTTCTTGTGTTGTGTTTTCACTTTACTACTGTTTTGTGTGCTGCATAAATACTTAATACAGTGCTTCTAACTTAAGCCTGCCTGCTTTTGTGTCAAGCTACCAGAGGGTTAAACACAGGTTAATTTAGTGACTTTTGTGGTTCCCCCTGACAAGGATTGTGGTTGTTGCTTGATTAGGGTTTTCATCCCCCTCAACCAATAACCCAATTTTGCATGCCCAAGCCACTAAAGCACCAGCCTCCCAAGCAGTGGTGCTGGAACAGTTTTCAGAGTCGGGGCACTGCACATCAATGTTACGTCCCTGAAGTCTTAGAAATTGTGAGAAATTCAAGCATTACGCTAAGAACAGGTGTAGAAAATGAGCCATGCCCATTGAACAGGAGATTGGTAAGAGTTTATACATATAGTTGGTGGTGCATTTTGGAGCACACTGTCACACATATATCACAAAAGCATGGTGTGGCGGAGCACAGTCATTTACAGACAACATATTTTCTATTGAAATGGCCACAAAATTTGCACAGACATACAATTTTACTGATTAAACTATATAGCACACAAACAACAATGTGTGGAAATCGGGTTTCATGAATATTTACCATTTGCGCCTCACCAAGTAAAGTGCTTTGATTTGTTTGATCGTATTAAAATCTATGTTTCCATCATACCTCAGAATTACAAAAAAGTGCTTCATTTGTCTTTTCCTAACTGCTGATATATTTTGAATATTTGATACATTTCAATTACAGGTATTTTAATTTTGCTGTGTATTTGAAGATTTGACATCCTACAGCCTTTCCTTTCACACTTCCTGTACCCCAGCAAGATTGCCACATAGTTCACTTTACAAAATGCTCTACCTTTGTAGCCAGAGAAATAAAAGTAAACACCAAACTCCATGTCAAAACAATAAGCAGCAATTTGACAGAAGACATAACCTGACATTTGACCTATGTCTTTGATCGAGCAGCAGATGTAACAAGATGAAAACAAAATGTAAAGGCAGTCATGGCCGGCATGACTTGCGGGTGGGGGGGTTGCGTGGGGGTCGCATGGGTTCACGGGCGGGGAGGCGGGGGGGTTTTAATTAAAATAAAAAAGACTTACCTTACCGGGTCCTGCGCCGCCTCAGCTCTGGGCCGGGTCCCGCGTTTTACCAACAGGAAGCAGCCACAGGCAGCCTCCCTCCCCTCAGCCAATCACAACGCTGCAATGGCAGCTTTGTGATTGGTGGGGACGGCGCCCAGTTGGGCGCCTATGGGGAGGCCATTTTCTCTATGTAGGCTGCATGCAGCCTACATAGAGAAAAGTCACAGTGCGCATGACTGGTTTGGTCGGCCCCAGAGGGCCAACCAAACAGTCAGGGCCCACAGCATTGGGCAAGCCACTCCTCCCCGACCCATCCACCCGCCCGCCCCCAACCAGGCATACCCTTCTGCTTTCTCACAGTGCGAGAAACAGAAACATAAAATGGTATTTAAAATACCATTTTATGTTTCTGCTTCTCGCACTGCAAGAAAGCAGTGGGGCGACGCTCCTCCTCCCTAATGGAGGAGCCTCCCCTGCGTAAAGGCGTCTTTATTTCTCATTCACCTTCTGAGCTCCAGCATGGTTATTTCGGGGGTGCTGCAGAACCTCCTGCACCTCTGTTCTTAAGTGAAAAGGACATTTAAAAAAATATATTCCCCACGATTCAGGTTGTTGACTAGATAGTGATATAATTAGAAATGCATTTGTTGCCAACTCCCTTGGGTAGAGGACAGTGAACCAACTCCAGCCTCACATTCCAGGATTCAAAAATGTCCTCTGTTAACTGGGTTAGCCAAATAGGGATACAGGTGGGTCAAGATCATCTCACACAGCTCTGAAAATGTACCTCTATCCTGAATTGTAGTGTGTTTTACCACTGAGTTGTGCAATAATAACACAGTCTATTAACCTAAGGAACTTCAATTTGAATGTGCTCTGGAATGGTTTTCTACTTCAACTGTGTTTCAAATGTGAATGTAAAGCACTGCACAGAATGGGGCAGGAATAGCCTTCTGAAAGCCTCTATGAAAACAGACTGAAATACACTGTTTATGCACTTGAACACGATCTGCAGCGATCTAGGGGCCAGATGTACGACCAGCAAAATTGCGCCTCGCAAATTGCGACTCATTTGCGAGTCGCAATTTGCGAGGTGCGATTTGCCATGTACAACAGTGTGTTTAACACTGTTTGCGATTCCCAATGGGATCGCAAATTGCGATGCTCATTAATATTAATGAGCCTCTCGCAATCTGCGAGCCCATTGGGAATGACAGGCCCTCCCAGGTATAGTGGCCCGCTGGGCTCAGCAGACCACCATGTCTAGGACTGCTTTTAAATAAAGCAGTTTTTTTTTTAATGCAGGGACCCCTTCCAAATTGTGACTGCATTACCACCCTCTTCAAGAGGGTGGCAATTTGCAAGTGTTTTGCGACCGCAATTGTGGTCACAAAATATTCATACATTGATTTGCGGACGCAATTAGGAAGGGAACGCCCCTTTCTAATTGCGACTCACAAATAAATTGCGACTCGCTATTTAGGAATTGTACATGGCCCTGGGCCATTTTGCATGCGCAAACGGGTCGCAAACCAGTTTGCGCATGCAATTTAGGGTCATACATCTGGCCCTAAGTGTACTCTACATGTCACCGTTTCCATTCTAAACATCGTAGTTAAGAGGCACATAGTTCTACTTACTACAGCTCAAAGGTTTATATCTTAATAAGACATCTCATTCGGTTAATGCAACTTCTGCAGATGGCTGAGTGAAACCTGCAGATCTCACATTCCAGTCCTAGCTACATAGCACAGAAGGTTAAAGTGTTTCACTTTGCAAATTGAGTGTAGCCAGCACTTTGTTGATTGAAATCCCACAACATATCTCAGACATAATTCCCTTGCTGCAGAGTTGTGTGCATTCAGCACGTCACACATTTCAAACTCGGTAAGATAACAAAGGGTGTGAATTTGTCTTCTGCTGAGACTGTGTGCACTCTTCACTGTATGCACACTGGATAATGTACCTATTATTGCTGAGATAGGTCCATGGCATGTATTCCAGCAGCTCCCCACCCTCACCCCCTCATGACATCTTTATCTGTGTCACTAACCAAGTAGTTTTGATTTGGGAAATATTCATAGGTATTGCAACCAAACCTGAATGCCTTCTGGTTTGAGCTCATAGCTCTCATTTCTGCTTCAGTTTGAGAGGGCAGAAATGTATGTGGAAGAGTGGATGGTTAAGTTGGACAAATAAGTTAAGTATATGCATTTGAAATCAGGTCTGTACCTCCTAAAGAAAGACAGCTTAGAAGAGAGGACAAATATATATACATCAGGCACAGTCCAATAAAAAATATAAAGAGGGCACAACACTGTGCAGACAGAAGAAACCCTCGTCTACTCCATGTGCAACAGGCCCAGGATGTCATAGCACTAACAGGGAACAACTGAACCCTAATTGCACAGTCATGCAACTGCTGCTCTTGATTGGAGCCCACCTTTCTGTTCTGTCACAGAGATGGCGGGGTCTGCCCTCAATGCTGGAAACTGAAGCATAGATTCTAGAAACTTACTATGGTCGGGTGATTGGGGGCCCGGTGGGGTTTAACAGTATACGTTGGATGACCGGCCAGCCTGCTTTCCTTGGGCTGTACTCACCCACCCCCCCGCCCCCTTTAGCTGGGCCGTCATACCTCTCATGAGGCAGCACACAAAAAAGTCTGTACAAGTGCATCTTACCTTTAGTTGACATACGGTAAAAGGGAAACTGTCTCCCAAAGAGGACTTCCGATTCCGATGCTAATAATTATAACAAATTTGGTCCGGTTGCATTAAAATAAATTCCAATGTGATGGTGCATTGTTGCTGGTCATCTAAAGCAAGCCACGAAGCAGGTGACAAAAAATAATTATCGTTTATGTTTTTGGGTCAAATGATTAAACAATTCAACACTTGCAACCCAATTCCTTAGACATTCCTCTGGGTCATACACTAAACTGCCTGTAAAGGTGTATTTGAATTCCATGCAGTTTTTAAGAATTTGCGTAGCACATGGTGTTTTTAAATGCACCATGACACACAGTTTTTCCAAGCACTGATTGGAGAACACAACATACCCGTAAACAATAAAAAATATATCGAAATCCCATTTTGCTTTTACAGGGTGGGTTTGATCTTTAGAATGATCCCTCCTTCCACAGTCAAGCCATGTTTTCATAATGTTCAGCTTTAACCCCTTACGTTATGTGCAATTGCCACTCCTAATATCGAATGTGCCAAAGAGAGCGTCTCTCAGGAGATTGTTTGCTATCAACTGATTAGGCAGCTTGGCTAAGATGTCCGGTGAGTTTTTCTTCATTAACAGAGTTTCAGCTACGAAAACAGCCCTATTTTTTTTTTTTTTTGCCTTATCGTTCCCACATTTTCTTTATCTCAGATTGCAATTGCAGATATTTCATCCTGTGCAGTCTTTCAGTATCTAGGACAGAGCCACTGAGGTCTAAGCCCTTTACAGTCCCAACCAAACTTTTGAGTTCCTCTTCCACAACTACATCTGGGGCAGATTTATGGGGATTTGGCGTAGGACAGTGCAGCAAATCACCTTGCTGCGCTGCCCTACGTCAAAGTGAAACGGCAGGAATGCACTGTATTTATCTAATATGGTACATGCCTGTCCATTCCCCCTATGCTGGCGTCGTTTCGGAGGTCTAGCACCAACGCAGGCACCCTTAGGGTGCTTTTGTTGTTGGCAGGGTTGTTTTTTGTGCATGAAAGGCCACCTTCCTGCACAAAAACAATCATGGGAGGATTTTTCTTCTTTCACTGTCTGCAAAATGCAGCACACAGAGAAAGAGGAAAAAATGGGGAGAAAAAAGTTATTTCTCCTTGTTGCACCTCCCCGGGGGAGACATAAGGATTTGCACACCCCCAGGTCTACATGGTATTGTAAATCTGGGGATGTGTCAAAATCCATGGTTATTTGGTGGGAATACCCACCGCAACACCCATGAAACGCCTCCCTAGCGCAGAGTAAGGCAACACAGCAATCTGAACTGCCTTGCCTTACTCCACATCTATGAGGCAACTCAAAGCCACACAAAATGGTTTTGCGTGGCCTCATAAATATGATTTTGTAGTTTGCCCAGCCAGAGCATCACAAAAAGTGATGCTACAGCGGCGCAAGGGGCTCATAAATATGTCCCCTGGTTTCCTATTAATAACTTTTATTGGTTGGGATTTGGAGGTTCCTTGTTTTTGTACCTGTTTCATTTTGTTGAGTTCTGGGTTTAGTTCTGGCTGGGTGATTGATAAAATACCATAATTGTATTATGATATCCAGCTACTTTGCTGTATCTGCTTGCATAAAGTCTTTTGTGGTAATCACTGGAGAGCCAGAATTCAGGAATGGAACTGTCTGCAACCCCTCATGGCAAAACCTGCATTTATTATATTTCCCTCTGTGCATTTCCCTCTGAGCATTCTTGTTACATAGAGACTTCAGGAGCCAAGCGGAGAAAAGTACTTAGGGCCTCATTTATGAGGTTTTGGCGCAGGGCAGCACCACAAGGAATCCTGCTGTGCTGCCCTGCATCATAACAAAAGGGCAGGAATGTGCCGTATCTATGTGATGCCACGCCTTCCTTTCCTTTCCCCCTGCGCCGGCTCACAATGGGCTGCCATGCGCCAACGCACAAGGGTTCCTTCTTTGCAGGGCTGATTGATTTTGTGCAGGAAGGGACACCTTCCTGCACAAAATCAATCAATTCAGGTGATTTCCTCTTTCTGTGTGTGCTGCAGAATGCAGCAAACATAGAAAAAGGAAAAAATGAGGAGAAATAAAAACATTTCTCCACGTTGCACCTCCCTGGAGTGGTGTTAGATTCTGACGCATTCCCAGGTTCACGATTTCTCATAAGTCTGGGAATGCTTCAGATTCCATGGGTGTTGCCTGGGAACACCCACAGCAACACCCATAGAATGTCGCTTTCATGCAGTGTTCCGCGTGAAAGGGGCACATATTTACAAAGCCATAAAAAGCCACGTAAAGTGGCTTTACGTGGCCTTGTAAATATGCAGCGGCACATAGTGCCACTTGAACGTCAAAAAAGTGACTTTCCAGCGGCGCAAAAGTGCCGCACTGGGCCTCATAAATGAGGCCTAGAGGTTTTATTGTGAAGTACAAGGTAATAAATATGGTGCCCACATGCAGCCTGTCTCATGCATCAGATGCCTAATGAAGACTGAGCAACTGATGCAGGACAGCAGTCGCAGGGGCGGTGCGTCCATTGGGGCGCTGGGGCGTTGCCCCACTAGAAGAGCGTAACTAATAATAATGAAATTCTCTCGCGCTGCTCACGTACGCGCTGACGCTGTAAGTCAGGTTGACTTAGCGGGACACGCCCGAGGCAATCGGCCGATGAAGGGGGTGGGGCCGGGGGCGAGCACTCTATGGTTTGACTGACACTGACCCTGACTGACAGTGACAGCGGCGCGTAATGCGCATGCTCGAGTTTGGGCTGGTCATTTTTATGACCAGCCCGAACATGCGCTGCTATCAGCCAGCCAGCCACTACTGAGTAGGAGAGCGAGGGAGGGGGACCCGAGAGGCCGAGGGTTGCTTTATGCAGCAGCCCCCGGTCTCTCCTATGGGCGAGCCCTATCCGTGCTCTAGCCAATCCAGGCGCTGCTAATGCAGCGTCTCTGGATTGGCTGAGACACTGCGCAGCCTGCAAACAAAGCATTGGGTGCCGCGCAAGTATGGCCAATCACTGTTGCTTATCATTATGTCAACACTGAACAGTGATTGGCCGTTTCATCGTTAGTGAGGTGCGCACTGTCTGCCTGCAGTCCGTCGTCACCGCGCCACACTGCACACACCTCGTGGCGCTGTACTGTACTTACTACTGTACTGGCTGGCTGCTCGTCGTGGTGACTGAGTGTGACGACGGGCGTACGGTACTGCCACCACTGTAGGCTCAGGGCGCATTGTGCTTCAATTAATCCCCTCCAGTGTGAAAAAGTGACCAATTAGCATTTGTATAAAGAGACACGAGCAGAGGTAAGCCCCTCGGATACTGCCCGGCCTGTGTTTGGGAAGAAGGGATGTGCGTTTACCCACCGCCACCGAGCTTCCGACTGTCAGCTGAGTCCACATCTCATGGTCCGGGTGGGATAGGAAGGAAGGGGCTTAATTTACAGCGCGGCGCGCTAGTAGTGGTCGGGTGTGCCCACAACAGTGGTGCACACAGGGAGCTGCAACTGTGCTGAACGCTGCTACGCACACCGATGCCTTCTCGAATGTTCTTGTCTTCCTTCCCTCTTCTTCTCACTTACCTCCTTCTTGGCCCTCCCCTACCTACAGGTGTACTCTCCACAAACATTTACCACCTGCTCAGTACTGGTGATAAATGTAGGCATTAAAAACCAATTTGATTTGCAATTCTGTGTGGTTTTATGTCTGGAAAAATCCTTCCCCCACAGTAACCCTCTATTCCATGAGGTTTTACTCTCAATTGCTTGGTATTTGTGAGGATATACGTCACGGTAATGGTAACATCGCAAGTGATACCCCTGAGCCGTAAAACTTGTAATCAGGTCTTTACTGATGCTCAACTCAATCGATACCGTGGGGAGGGGAACCCGTGACCTGTTGACCTCTGTTCTAAACTTTCAGCTCAGTGACCCATCCAGCCTTCTACTTGGCAAATGATCCTGCGTGTCTGCTGTTGCGCAATCACCATATTAGCCCAACCATCATCCTTTATTCATACTCATTACATTCAAGATAGTGTTGGCTCTCAACGCTCAAAAGCACAAAAAGCGGAAGTTTTATATTTGATAGGATGTCTTATAAAGATGTCAGTGAGCACGTGGGGGAACTGAATCAAATATCCGATGAATGTTTCAAATGTACACGATGCATAACTATGCACCTCTGTGAGAGGAAGACAAGAACATTCGAGAAGGCATCGGTTTTTTTTTTATAGTAGAGGGGAACATTATATGTCCACTGTCAAAAAGCAGGGGATCAGGCATGGCTGCTGTTGCAAAAAGCCTCATGCCATTATTCCGGCCATCATTACCATATGAAAAATGTGGGTATAGCTCTTCAACGCCCAGTGTGGAAAATGCTACCTACTCTGAATCAGACAGAGTAAATTCCAAACAGTAATTTCGCTCCGCGTGATTCAGAATTGGTACCTAAGTTAGATAATGGTAATACTTGTTATTTACACCACTTAAAAACGACAGAAGTACTGTGTAATCAACAAGATGTTATATTTTGCAGTGAGATCTCTGTTCAGCGCTGACATATAGCACCTTGAGTACACAACAGGTGTAGGAAATTATTCAAACCATGCCATTGCTACAGCCTGGTCAGTCTCGGAATCCAGCTCTTGCCCCAACACCACAAGAATGATTCTTGCAAAACCACTGCCTGTCCGTGATCAAAAATGCTGTCAGTGTGGCCTGCCCCATTCCCTTTATCTCTTGCGGACTGCCCCCTCCCCTCTCCGCCCCCCCCCCCCCACCCCCCACAGGGGACAGATGTGAGCACTCGCACATCTGGACTCCTGCTACTCCGCCTGCGTGCAGCTGGTCTCTGCAGGGGAGGAGAAGAGAGGATCTTAGTCCTTTGCATTGTTTTGTATTACTATTCATGTAGCGCTTCGAATCCCCATTACCAGGCCTAAAGCGCTTCTCCTTATTTTCCAGGCACGTGCTGCTGTTTTATACTGTTGCTGGTCTAGCGCGGCATGTTTGACCTGTATTAGCGGATTTTCATTGCTCCTTTCATCAGCAATTGCACCTTTTCCCTGTGCTGCAGACGCTGAAAGGAGGTATGCTGAGACATTCATGAAGTATTTCATCCATGACTCTCAATATGAAACTAAGGTCCTGATTCCAACCGATATTACATGTAGTTTACAAAGTTCACAATCTGTTCCCCTACAAATTTCACCAGGTGATGCCTGGTGGAATCTGTGGGGTGGGGGACTCGAAGTATTCCTAGATTGGGGAAGCCTGTGATGTTACTGTGTTACTTCTGAGTCTGAATAATAGTGTGCATGAGAAGTTTTGCTTCAGGGCCACTGAAAACAGAAGCGTTTCTGGTCTTGAACTTTGACTTTGTGTAGATCGGAAATCTGAGATGGATGGCAGTCTAAATGGAAACCTGAGAGGATGGATGATGTGTGGGTGAAAGGCTGGCATAGTACATAGAAATATGAGAGGATGGATGGATGGCAAAGTAAATGGAAGTCTGAGAGGATGCACAGATGATGGATGGATGAATGGCTGGACAAAAGGAACAATTGATGGCTGAAAAGGCTTTATTGATGGATGTGTAAGTCAAATGATTGATGTATGGGTGGATGGCTGGATGATGGATGTGTGAAAGGATAGATAGATGGATGGAATGTTCAATACATGGATTGACTGGTGAAAGATTGAATGATGGATGAAAGAATGAATGGATGACAGAATAGTGGGTATCAGCAGGTAGATGAAGGGTGAAATGATGATGGATAGATGCTTGGATGGAAGTGACAAGGGAGCTCTTCTATGGAGGTTCAGACTCATTTGCATTGCATGCTTGGTGCCATCAGAGGGTTGGTTCACAGTGGGTGATATTTTAATTTTCTGGGTAGTGCCCCAAGGTAATGGCAAATATGCTCACATCACAGAGTTTTCATCACATAGCGTTACCTTCTTGTTAGGAGGAAGTATATGTTTTTATTTATTCAATGCTTCATGGCGAATACTAGAGTTAGGAGCAGCAAAGCATACTACACAAGGGTGTAACACAAGCCCCTGCAGCCCCTGTGGTGCAGGGGCCCCGCCCTTTCAGGGGTCCTCCAACCCTTCAGGGGTCCCCATTCAGCTCAAGGACAA